>JAHHFK020003584.1:0-35197 GCA_024533555.2 Aedes koreicus | reverse complement strand
AGTGCCACATTTGGGGCATTTTCTGATACCCCGGTTACTCCAACGGGATTCCAGTTTGAAGGACATCACGAGTTCAAGGGCGCTAAATTGAATTTGGCATTTTAATCGTGAGAATCTTCGAAAAGAAAGTTAGCAAAACTTAAAGACGACCAAATTGTTTTGTTTACTATTTTTTAATTAAGCGATGGCCAAACTCTTAGTTCCAGCTATCTTCTATAAAGGAGATATCCTCGCTCACAACCAACCACCGGCCACCACAACCCGCAATCTGCGGCCAAGAAAAGCAGATTAGACAGTAAGGGAAGAACTATTAACAAACAACAAAAGCAAAAAAATGCGAATAAATAATTTTGATTCTGTTTTTGAAATCATTTTCAACAATCTAGTAAAACCAAAATATCTCCATACATTTTCTAGCTGAAACCAAAAGACGAAACACTTCGATGTCGGTCGCCTCCTACATGTGATTTGCCAGCAGAATCGACTGCAATCGAAATCGATACATAATGACGTTTCACGAATAGGCCACACACTTACCCCCAAATCGACACTTGTAATAATAAATTTACTCATTACATATAAAAGGTTGTAGTAGAAATTTTACTCTATAAGTGGTTTTTTCACACTCATTAAGGACGGTATCGTGTTCGAAAATTTCTTTTTCCTCCCAAACCCATGTTAGATTCCGTTTACTGAAACGGAAAAGTAAAGAATCGAAAAGGAAATTTCTGCAGCAGTATCCACCTGAAAAGAACGAAAAATAATATTGGAATTTGTAAGGTTTCCCCAGCAAACTAATGGCAGCAGTCATTACTTTTTCTACTTTCGGAAAAATATTCCGCTCGATTATTCCGTAAGTGAAGGTGACATTTCGTTCCATACATATCAATTGTCAAAATTCCGTTTGGTAATATTGAACAAAATTCCTAACCTCAATCAATACTATATTATAGTCGATCTGGCCTTTACTCAGATCTGGTTTCACTCATTATTATACATTTGATACGTTTTACTGTCATTAGGATGCTGAGGCTGTATACCAATTCGCTAATAAATTTTAATTGTACTTAAACTTGACAGATGAAAAATAATCGATTAATTATTTAAAATCCCTTTGTGATTGATCAAAAATCTTTCGATAAGATGTCTGTCAAAATTGAGTTCCCAATTTACTATGAATATTGAGGGACCAACACAAGGAATAACATTGCTTTACATGATTGTGTCCCAAAATTTTCTGATTTTTTTTTAATTTTCGAGAAATTTACTTTTGAATCTTACTTCCCTCTTTTTGCGTTTACAAAAATGACATGCGTCAGTTTGAAAAAGTTTCCGAATTTACCTATTATAGTTGACATCCTATAAACTAACAATCTCCTATATAGTTTTAACACTATGTCAGATGCTAAAAGGCGATGTTGATTTGTTGATCGATCACAAGAGATTAAAATCGATTAATCGATTAATATCAATCTATCAAGTTTAAGTAAAATTAAAAGTTAATTCACGAATTGATTCTGACAGCCTTAATCGATTATTTTTCATCTGTCAAGTTTAAGTAAAAATTAGAATTGAAGGCCAGTATCAGTAGGTCAGTATTGTGTTCGAACGAAATTTCTTTTTCTATCCAAAACCCATGTTAAATTCCGTTTGCTGAAACGGAAAAGTACGGAATCGAAAAGAAATTTCTGCAGCAATATCCACCTGAAAAGAACGGAAAAATAAAATTGGAATTTGTAAGGTTTCCACGCAAACTAATGGGAGCTGTCACTTTTACTTGCGGAAAAATATTCCGCTCGATTATTCCGTAAGTGAAGGTGACATTTCATTCTATGTAGAGCAATTGTTAAAATTCCACTTGGAAATATTGAACAAAATTCCGTAACCTCTCTACTTTTTAAGTCGATAACTGACCTTTTTGACTGTACCATAGACTAACTCTAAGACCACGTAGGTCCCGAACAAATACGATATTTTTCTTGGCTCAGTGCAGTACTAGCACATCGGTCCCAAGCTCAATGATTCGCCCCTATCAACGAAACTCGCGCCAACACATTCTCAAATGTTGTGTCAAAGGTAACATAGTGAATCAAAACAGCAATCAAGATACTAGTACCGGAAGGTACCGAAAAGCGCAAGAGGTATTGCAAGCTGCAGACTGCAAGGTATACTTCGGACCTAGGGGTTCTACAACAGTGAACCAATTTCAAATCGCTAGTTACACATTGATTGGTGGTACTAGCACATCGGTCTTAAGCTCAGTCCTGGGCTTAATAATACGCCCCTAATAATGAACTCACACGAACACACTCTCAGATATTCTGTCAAAATAACACTGAAAATCGAAAACAAAGGCGCAAATATGTATAGTTAGGTGCTGGCTTCAAGGTGTACTTCGGACCAAGGGGCTTCTACAACAGTGAACCAATTTCAAATGGCTAGTTGCATATTGATTGTTGACTGTACCAACACTGTACCAACAATCTATGTGCAACTCGAATTGATTTGAAATTGGTTCACTGTTGTAGAACCCCTGCTTCCGAAGTACACCTTGCAGTCTCCACTTAGTCATGCAATCTTGCGCTTTTCAGCATCTTTTGGTACAATTATCTTTGTTTTTGTTTTGATTCGCTATGTTATTTTGACAGAATATATGAGAGTGTATTGGTGTGAGTTACGGTCTTAAGGGACGAATCGATGGCACTGGAGACCAGTGTGCTAGTACTTCCTGAGCCAACAAAAATATTCGTTTTCTTCATGACTATCCACCCACTGACTGTAAATGACTTACGTTTTTTCGCCCCAAGATATCTGCATGATCTTCATTCGTTGCGTTGGAATTTCAAAGTTATGGAATATACAAACTTAGATCTATCAATATGAAACTAGCGATTTTGAAATTGGTTCACTGTTGTAGAACCCCTTGGTCAGAAGTACACCTTGAAGCCAGCACCTAACTATACATATTTGCGCCTTTGTTTTGATTTGCTGTGTTATTTTGACAGAATATTTGAGAGTGTGTTCGTGTGAGTTCATTATTAGGGGCGTATTATTAAGCTTGGGACCGAGCTTAGGACCGATGTGCTAGTACTGACTGAGCCAAGAAAAAAATCGTTTTTGTTCGGGACCTACTGGTCTTAGAGTTAGTCTATGCTACTCGTGCCTCACTTACAAGAATCGATTGTTTGTTTTGTCACTGTTTTATTTCCCTTTCGCTTGCACTGGTATGATCGGAATTATGCTTGAGTGGCCGCCCAAAACACCCTCTCTTAGATTTGTGTTACTGCCCCTTTTTTCTCACGGAAAAGTTACTCAAATTTTGTAAAAAGTGGATCAACTAAATTTTTGAATTGATCCACTTTTTTTACCGAAAATTTGCATTCAGTATCAAAAGCCAGAGCCGGAAGCTGTTAAAAGTCTTCGAGTACGTATGTTTCGTCGTCCATTATGATACAAATATGATGTTTGCAAAATATTGGTGTAAAGCTCCTTAGCACGTCTTTTTTTTAGCAGTTAAATTTTAGTTTTTCATCACGGTTCGGTACCTTTTTCATTTTGTACGCCTTCAGTTCTTGCCTCTGCTTCACTTTTTGTACGAATGATTTTGATTTCCCAACTTTGCGAGCCACATTTCGCACAGAAAGATTGGGATTTTTCTCAATAATGGCTACCACCTTCTTGTCTGTTTGTCGGGAGCATACTTTATTTTTTATTTAATCAATATTATTATTATGAGTTATTTTATAAATGATCATGTATCAAAAACTTATTTATTATAGATATATATATTTATTTTATATTGTAATCCTCACGATCAAGACGAATAATATTGAAATCATGAAACGGAAGATTGATTTCAGAGAGAGAGCCATGTTCTAAAGAGCGAATGCATCCACAACCGGTATTGTGAGCTAAAATTTGAGTGATTCAATTTAGGAATCAAACTTCGACAATTCCACTGTAGAACATTGATCAAATCCCCGACCTCATTTGGAAAATTATCCATCGAAGGAAATGATTGCTACTACGAAGGAGCCCTGGTATCAATTGCTTCAAGAAAGTTTTCACTGTGGGAAGCATTGCCAATACAATGCTTTTGAGAGGGTCAGAAATTTCCGAGGTACTTGAAGATGCAGCTAAACGTGTCATCAAATGAGAACAGCCCAGTGAGGAGGGGGCTTCTGTTCATAAAATAGGGGCTTCAGGGGTTTTGGATGTCTCCTAGAAAGATGGAAAGTCCTGGGTGTGTAGTTAGTACTACGGAAACCAGGTGAGTCCAATTCCCCTTCCTTTTTCGCATCTTTCATGAAATGGGCAAGCTGGTTTCGGGCTTCTGTTCAGAAACTGTCCGTGGGCGGACGCGTCTTCGCTTCCGTGGGGCACCTTCCGGAAAAACTGCACGATGTTCCTCTTCAGCCAAATCAAAGTCAGACTCGTCATCTGACAGAGGAGCAAAGGGATTTGTATTGGCATCGAGGTGATGGTGTGGCTTTTCACCATTTTTGGCGAAAATTGCCTGGAACGCTGTTTTAGCGAGCGTTCCAATTGTTCCCCCGCATTGTTTGTACACCGGGCACGACGAAGAGGAAGCATGAGAAGGAATTCCCTTACTGATAGCGGCAATTTGGTGTGCTGTCATGCGCAGGCGCCGCATCCTCGTGTTTCTCCCCGCAGTTAGGCAACGTGCCTTGAAGCCGCGCATGGGGGAGGTCCGTATGTCCCATCTGCTGGCATTTTTGGCAGGTCATTATTTGAGAGTGCAACAGCCTTGAAATGGTAGTCGAAGTTTTCCCAACTCGACGGAGTGAGGGAGGCTGAGCCAGAAAAGGTCACAAGAAGCAGGTGCAAGGTTGGTAAGCTTCTTTTACCCCTTAGTGATCGATACTGTGCCAAGTCTTATCACATCCAGTATGTCTACTGGAGAAAGCAGGTGGTTCTTAAAATCGACCAACCCATGTTTCTGTAGGATCTCAAAATTCAAACTCGTTTCGATGACTAAACCTTTGCAGCAACAATTTCAATACCCCGGCTGGCATATACGCCCGATACTCGAGTGCAAAAAGCTGAAAGACAGCAATCTCGTTAACTTGTTCAGGGATTGAGACTACCCCAACGACCCGAAGTTGTGTCGGTCTCACTTTTATTATCTTGGTGGCGGCCGAGAAATCCTTCGTCAGATCGTTGGAGATCTGATATACGAAATTAAGAGATTTCGTTTTGGGCTGAAAGAAGACAGCCCATGGACCAGCTGAACCATCTGGATAAGCACGTGATCCGTTAACCTTATGAGCATACATCATTTCGCGCCGCCAATTGTTCTAGTCTTCCGACAAATCATCCATGGCTCTCACGTGGAGTTTATGACGGCAAACCCCTCCGCACACAATTAAAAATAATCGAACACAAAAAAATGGCCAGCTAAAAACTCCTCTCCTCATACACACGCACTCACTCAAAATTAAATTATAATGTATTCAGGAGAAACAAAAACTTATCTTACTCTTCTTATCACTGATCTACTTGCAGCCGGTCAACGCGAATGTCGCCTGCTGCCGAGCGACGTGTATGTGGCCGCTTGTACGGGCTAGATGTGGAGCTCAGCGATGATGAAAATAGTGACGATGATGAAGACACTGGTCGGTGGTGGTTAGCGAATGAACGATTGCACGCTACACACGATGGACTCTGGGTATGGCGTGTGCCGTGAATAGATGCGGAGCAATATGGCTATTCGATTACTAATTGCAATTAATAGCGTCATTGCACTGATTATCACACGTTTTCTTCTTCAGAAAGTAAAACTCGATATCAACTGCGATGAGGACACTATCGAGAGAAAAAAAACTGCACTTGAAACAACGCGACAAACTTCCAAAGCAACGGAGAAGTACACAACGAACCGCACCGTTCGCTTGTTCACTGGACAATGGCAGGAGTTTTGTATTAAATAGGCAGATTTTCTAGTATACTCTCCTCCGTTGTCGCATCTCGGCCGGGACACTCGAGTACCGAAGACCGCCGTCACTCGAGCACAGTACTCCTCAAACTTGGATTGCACTTCTTCCTTGGACTCCAGAAGATATACGACCGTGAAATGACTAAAGTCGTCAATGAACGTAACAAAGAAACGCTTACTGTCCCACGTTCTTGGTGTAAACGGACCACACACGTCCGAATGGATGATTTCCAGTTGGCGAGACGCACGTCGCTCTCCAACGTCGTCGAACGGCTGTCTGGTTTGCTTCCCTTGCAGGCACACTTCACAAATGCATTGCTCAGGCCAATCGGAGATCTTTGTCGTCGTTTGCACCATTCCATGCTTCCATAGAGTCTTCATATTCGCCGTTCCCAAGTGGCCGAATCTCCGATGCCACAAATCGATAACGTCCTTCTTTGAAGCCATCGCACCTGCTACGCACGAACCACCAGACGCTGAGTCAGACACATTACGCAGCTCGATGTCCATCCTGTACAGTTGACTTCCGCTTGCGTGGATCCCAGACTCGATAACCGTTTGTAGTGTAGCCAACCATAACGTTTTTCTCCGACTTTGGGTGCAACTTTTCTCGTTTTTGGCACCCAAGTGTATGCCACAGAACCGAAGACTGGCTGAGAGTTGAATTCAATAAGAATTTTCATTACTTCCGTATCGCCCCTTGTTTCAAACCTGGACGTATTCATTATTCCACTCTGCCTATTTAATATTTTGTACCGCATCAGGAAAAGGGAAGGTGCCCAACATTTTCAAAACCATCAAACCTCGAAGTTCCCGAAAAAATACCTCGTCTGGCAGGCCATATGCGTGTGGTCTGAAAAGCGGCATTCATCACTACAGAAACCATCAATCAAGAGATCTACGTCGAGTGCTTGGAAAAGCAGCTGCTACCATTCTTAAAGCAACGCAAGCCAGCCCTGTACTGTTCGGGCCTGGCTCGCTGTTGCACTATAGGGAAAAAGGCAATCGAGTGGTACGATGCGAACAACGTGGTTGTGGTACACAAAGACCACCCCCCTCCCTACAGCCCAGAACTCCGCCTTATCGAACGGTATTGGGCTTTGGTCAAACGGAATCTCAAAAAAACTAATAAATCCATGGAAAACGAGCAGCAGTTTAAGGCGAATAAGGTCCATGAGACCACTGTGCAAAATTTAATGGAAGGGGTTAAGCGGAAGGCACGACAGTTCGGATTTGGAAAACCAAAAGAATAAACGGACATGTTTTCCTTTAAATATATAAACTGAACTACCAAAAGAAAAATAAGAAGATTTTTGAATTATGACTTTTGACTGGAAGAAATGATTTTTTTGTCGGCCAATTTTTGCGCGTTCCAGTCTTAAGCAGTTGTTTTGTTGAAGAAGTAATAAATGCCTTGTCTTCCATAGCAAGAATGTACTGAGAGTGTGGCCCATTTAGTATTGGGACAAACATTTTTGATTTTTACAACGACCCTAGTGGTCGGATTTGCAAACTATGACATGTGGTTTTTTCCCCATAACAGTTTTTTTTTCACGTTGCTGTTCGAACGTGTTTCAGAGAAAAACAAAATGGGAGAAGAAAAGGGAGCCGTAATTGTGCGCAATCATTTGGAAAACTCTTCGTGGACTGGGTCAAAAACTTGGCAAAGTGTTGGGGTTTCCCCGAAATACCGTTTGGCGTGTTTAGAAAAAGTACAGATAAACTTTGTCAACGGAAAAAAATCCTCAAAGCAAGCATCGGGCAGGTACTGTCAACCGTCAACTGCGGAACAAAGTCATCAAGAACATTAAGGCAAACCCCAACATATCAGACCGCGATTTGGCCAAAAAGTTTCACGCCACACGCATCACCGTGCAACGGATTCGTCTCAGGGAAGGCTTCTAAAGTCATACCGTGCCTGTGAACAACCAAATAGGATCAAAAGCAGAACAATGTGGCCGGAATCCGTGCCAGAAAACTGTATGATCAGGTGTTGACAAAATTCAATGGCTGTCCTCCACTTGGATGATGAAACCAATGTAAAGGCCGATTTCAAACAGCTACCGGGACAATCATTTTACTTAGCTACGGCTCAGGGAGATGTTTCCGCCAAATTCAAGTTTGTGTTTGCAGATAAATTTACACATAATTTGGCAAGGCATCTGTAGCTGCGGTAGGAAGACCAAGGTTTTCATCACTGATAAAACATTTAATTCCGAGCTCAAACCCTTTTTTTCTCCCAAACTGCGATACCCCCAATGAAAAAATCCCACAATGAACCTGTCATGTTTTGGCCAAATCTTGCAAGCTGTCATTACAGTAAAACAGTGCTACAGTGGTATGAAACCAACGGGATTCAATTTATACCGAAAGAACTCAACCGACCAAACTGTCCCCAGCTCAGACCGATAGAGAGATTTTGGGCTATTATGCAGAGGAAGCTGAAGGTGAATGGCAGTGTCGTCAAAAGCATCAATGAATTGAGAACCAAGTGGAATAAGATTGCCAAAACGATGGATGAGAATAATGTGCGCCGGTTGATGAAACGTATTCTGGGAAAAGTCCGCAAATTTCTTCGAAATCGAGATGATTAATTTTTTTTTTTTGTATTTTCCCTTCACAAAAAGTTGAACATTTTAGTTAAAACAGAATAATATTTTGTTAATGTACATCCGAAATATGCGCAAAAAGTCACTGTTCCAATTTTAGATGGGCCACACCTTAGTCTTGTATAAACCTTCGATCAATCAACAACCTTCTACAGTGTCTAACTAGATTTTCATAGGCAAGTGCCGCCTGAGCCAACGTTCTGATATTATTGTTACGGCCACTTTAACAATCTTGGAATAATCGTTACCCGTTCAGTGTTGATATAGAAGAAATTTCAAACTTCTCCCTACCTTTCGACATTAGGCTGAGCAAAGGTTGTTTCTATGCTCATCTTATAGAGGGAATGATTAGGGTTTCCATTCTTGAATTTGTATTCATGGTATGAACCAGTTTTGGTTATGTCACTGACGCGTGACTCGTAATCAACCATGTCCATAGTCACCATCTCGCAGTCTCTGCGTGAAAATAATCATCGACGTCGCAATATCTTGCATTAACATACAGTATCCATCCAATGTGGGAAGTGGATAGGATCTAAGGCAAGCTTGTTCGACGGGAAGACAGCTGAAGAATCGGATTGGGTTATTGGTACCTGATTGTGTTGAGAAGACAGTTCTGTGCGTAGCGACGTTTGCCTTACCTTGTGACACCTCAACACTTTTTCTACACAATAAGCGAATCCAAAAAAGTGTGCCAAATAAGGGACAAATTGGAAAGTCGCCTTCCATAAAACGAGCCATAACTGATACTGATAATCTGCTTACGTTTTCGATTGTGCGTGATGATAAAAGAAAAACGAAAATCACTTTTCGATTCGATTACGCATCGTACTGCTGTTCTAACCGACCACGCCATACATCACGCTATTCAGAACGTGCAGGTAAAAAACTTTATCAACCATTTCGATGACAAGATGAACAAGATAATCTTTGGTCCGAGTCCGAAAACGTGCTCTGCGTGGAGGATATTTCATTTTCATTTTCAGAAGAACCGAAACCCGTAAATGCCGTTAATCATCGAACTCCAGTAGAATCGCTCACCCTCGTCAATTCCGCCGATACATCACCGAGGAAAGCAGAGCACGTCAGGGTGAGATTTGCTTCTTCCTTTCTCGAACTGCGATGGAATATTTTCTCTATTACGGACGCCCAATCCCCACGGTACGAATCGATTCCATTCGGAAAGCATCAACACGATAGTAACATTAACATGATTTCCTGCTGGAATAATTTATACTTCTTGTCGTCGTACTCCGCGGCGATGGGTGATGGCGAATGTTTGACTAACTGCTTTTTTCAACGAATACTTGCTCGTCCTTGAGGGAAATGGGAAAATGGAAGCTTTTAGCGAGATATGGTGCAATGCAAACATAGCTTTTTCGCGATTGAAGTTTTTATCTCGACAGCAACACAGATTGCATCACCTGAGAGGAAGGGAGATCATTTGACAAAATGCTTGATTTTATTGCGTTTGGTTTACCACATCTGATGGCAGCTTGTGACATGGAGGAAATTGATTGAGATGAATTCAATGTCTTGCGTCCTTCGTTCAGTGCGGTCGAGATCCTTTTATACGTGTCGAGTGATGGACGAGTTCGGTTGCCGCAAACCGTGAAGATAAGGTGGAAAACGTCAGTGAAGTTGCGTGAAAGTTTATTGGTAAAGGAATGTGAAATAGTTGGAAGAAGGCTTGAAAAGAAACCGCTGAACACGGTGAAAATTTTGTGAATCGGCGCTATGTCGGATGTTTGGCCTACAAAAATAGTTAAATTCAGCCATTTTGAGTGGATGCAGTGGGGACTAGGGAGTTGGCGATTTATAAAGTAACATCATTTTTGCAGCTTGAAGAAAAAGTGGAAAGTTTGTGCATGTGCGCGGAACGCGGAATTTTTGAAGCGTGTATTGTGCATTTGTGAGACGCGTGATCGAGATTTCAGCTCTGGCTTCGAACTGGAAAGCCACACCATTACAGATCGGTTTCATTTTTTGAGTGTATGTGTTTTTGTGTCTAACGCAACGGTTGTTGTTAACTGCCGAACCGATCGGGCCAAAAGGTGAAGAGGGATAAAGGTGGAATGTAAAGGGAAAGAGAAACAACGGCAAGAGTCGAAATTTCATTTCGTGCAGGTGCGGTGTAGTAGTTTCAGGAGACACTAGAAACATCTAGTGGCCCAGCGTGTGTATGTGCTCGCGCGGTGTTTGTTAGTAGTGTGACACAGAGAACAAAATTGAATGTGTTCGAGCGAAAACGGGATGGTGGTGATGGCCAGTTATGACAGTATAATGGGAGTGTTTGTGTGATACGTGTACATATGCTCACGAATGCATGTCACTGGTGTTGATAGAACGGGACAGGGGAGCACCGGAGAATACCGTTCAGTTCTGCCAATACAAGCTTTACTTAAATGTTTCCATGCAATATTTTCCACAGTCCCTTGCGATGAACTGACCGGCTTATCGTGCCGCAGGGGCTCGGTATGGGTTCTTGTCGAGACCCGAAGCTGGGAGTCGGTTACATCCTGTTGGTATCACAGCAATTGGTATTTCCACTGTATTTATCTATTTACTGTTTAATACAGCATTTTTTTCTTATTTTTTTTTTTGGAATGATAGTATATTATTTCATATAGGTTCATTTTATTGATTGCTTTGTAGAATTGTTGTTACTATTCTATATTTAAAAATCCATTCATCATAGACTAACTGACGCTTTCTGGTTGATGATTGTTACACTTTTATTATAACTATCGTTTTAAAAATTTCCAACGATTAATGCATATTTTACTATAGTTTGACTCTTTTTTATTAGAAAGGAAACGTATACTATTTACTTATTTATTTGTTTCTATTTTGGTAGGTCCAATCGTCATTTTAATTTACCTACTTAGCATTTATTATATGTTATTTTTCAGTTTTGGTCAGGGGTACTGCTTTTGGATTTTCGACGGTGGTATAATTATGATGGCTCCTTCAATCATTCAATCCTTCAACTTTAACCTTCTAGTATATATTTATAATTATATATTTCATTTAATTGCATAGTATGACCTAAATATATCAGTATGCTTTTATCGGCTATTGGTTGAGCTGTATAGAAGTTCATAGCTGTAACTTATTATGAATTGCATATTATTATGTTTTTCTTAGGGATAATAATTATAAAAAGAATAATAATAAAAATTAAAAAAAAAATCATCTGCTTCAAGGTAACAAGGAAGGTTATTACAGGACGTAAAGATATTTATTATATTGTGCCATAAGGTGTTCTTCTATTAATTTAGATTATTGGATACTATTTAATTTATTTAAAAAAATTAAATGCTATTCATTCTGCTGTTTGTATATCCATATGTTATGAATACATTCAAATTTTATTATTGTTTCTTATAATTAAAAGTTTTATTGATATCAATATTTACTTCATTTAATTGCAATATGACCTTAACATTCCAGAGTTGCATTCATTTGACACTGATTGAGCTGTAAAGAGGCAGCAAGCTGAATATCATTATCATAGGTCTTTTATAGGTATTTTAATTATTTCATCATATTATATTGTCAATAATTGTATTAAAGTTGAAGGATGGCGAATTCCAACTATCAGATATATTAATTAAATAATTTTGTTTATTGCAATGCTCTGCTACATACTACATGTATTGCCTGTTATTACATATGATTTACATTATATACAATAAATACTGGGTTGGGAGGGAGCATCAGGGTATCATTCAAGCTGAAACTGGACGATGGTTTGATTGACTGCCTGAGTCTAGGAGGGAATGAACAGTATCATTTTCTTTATCCTACCGATTCGATTGTGATGCTGTAAATTCTACTCCGACAGTTTCAGTGAGGGTGACGCGCCCTTCTTAACAAGCCATCCTGTAGAAAGCTTAATAAGTATTGCGAATTGGGTTATTCGAATTGTTGGATCGTATCGTTGGAAGGAGATTCTTTATTTCCCGTGGATTTCGCGTGAGTGTCTCTGCTTACGGGTCCACCCCTCCGTTTTTGGCCCTTCATACAGTGATATTGTGAATTCAGATCGGTGGCTCAATTTGATCTTGCTATCAAGTGGAGCTGCATCCAAGCCAAGCGCTAGAAGGGATGGTGGCTACCTTACATACATACATACATACACCCAAGTAACAATTTTAGTTTTATTCCAGCCGTATGGCACTCCTTCCGGCTTTGTTGATAAAACTACATTCAAAACTGTTTTGTCTACCAACACCTCCTCTATGCTTCTTGAAAGCCGAAATTTGTACAAAATGGCCCACTCTATATTTAGACGGTTGAAAGATGTTATGACCACTTGAGAATGAAAGATGTTATGACCACTTGAGAACGTTTATAATACCTATTGGCTGCCATGAAAACCAGAATGTGGCCAAATTGTCACTGCTGTCAAACTTCACTGTGAAATCGAGGTTGTTTGTTGTTGTTCTGCTTTGTTCGATTCTCTGCTCTTCTGACTCATTAAGCAGTAAAAAAAAAGATCTAGGTTGCAGGAAATTTTGTTTGATAGCGAAATATCCAAAACAAATTGTGTTTTGTACAGCGTATTATGCTCCAAATTATATGCGCATTTATTGTTACGGTGAATATTGGCATGATAAGAGCCGAAAATTAATGCGCCTCGGCAATTATGCGAATTTACAACTACATCATCAAATTTAAACAAATATATTCCATAAATAATTCATGAATTTCCTGAAAAGTGCTTGGAATTGGATAAGATTATCTAAAAGAATGCCGAAATTATTCTCCGATCTACAGTTTATGTGCATACCATTGAAAATTTGATGCATTTATTTTTCCACATTTCAATTATTTCTTATATTTAAATATGGCGATTGGAAAAGAAAATCACAGTTTTGCCATGAAGCCAAATTATCTTCGCAATGACTATTATAAAACGATTTGGTCTTATGGTGACTTCCTTCAATTCCAATTTGCCGTTTAATGCATTTACTGGAAGCAATATGGTTTTAAAATGCTTTTTAAACTGACCATAATAAGATAATATCAATGAGTCCTAAAACGGCATTTCAATACAGCGTTTTACGAGTTCATAGAGTGGAAATAAAACCGTTGATAGGAGTAAAAGGAATTTGAAAAACAAGGTTTTAAGATCGTTGTAAACAAGTTGTATAGAATCTCATAAATCTGATTAAAATTTGAAACCTATTGGCACCTCTTGGTGCCATAATAAAACCAAATTGATTTCAAGTAGCTTTCATAAAACTTTAATAAAACTTAATTAAGCAGGATGGTGTTAGCAATGTTACTTGGGCATCGTATTCTTTCGTTCAAAAAGTGAAGAAAGCGGCAGGATATAGGTCGTTCAAGGTAATAAAAACCCAAAACAGGAACGAGAAGCAGGAAACCAGTTCAAAAACAAGAGCGCGTAAGCTGTACGACAAATTGCTGACAAAATTGGACTGTGTGGTTATGGATGATGGAACAAACGTCAAAGTAGACTTCAAGCTGCTTCCGGGTCCGGGTTGTCGAAGTTCTCTAAAAAATACATGATTTGGCCAGCTATTTGTTGCTGTGATTTATCTTCATAATTACAGATACGATTAACTAGCACGTTAACGTCAACGAGTGTCTGCAAAAACGGCTACTACCATTCATCCAAAAGCACGGGAGCTCTGTGTTGTTTTGGCCTAATTTGGCGCCCTGCCATTGTGGTAAAGCGGCTCAGGGGTGGTATACAGGAAACAATGTCAACATTGCATTTGCATTATAAAAAATGGACAAAAATTGCCGATTTTTCATGGGTTTACCTTCACCAGCACTGACAAAAGTACCCAAAAAGCATCAATCACAGCACCCATGAGTCAGCAGGCAAAATTTGACAGCTGTATCAGTCGAACTCTAACCGTGATGGCAAAAACAGTGAAGCAATCCGTTCAGAAGTGTGCGCGTTCAAAGAACGGCACCCCGCCGCGTGGAAAACGGACATCGGGGGGCATTTTGTGGACGCCGGATACGCCTGCCCCGGGCATCTACAAGATCTTGGCACTATTAGACAACAATCAGAGCATCGAAAGAAAGCCTGGTTCCCGACGGTCGACGAACCTCATCGACAAGAAGCTGCTGAAGAGGAAGACCGAGGGAAAAGTGGCTACATTGCTGCGTGCGCTTGGCCGGGAGGTCGGTTCAACCAGCCAAACAGTGAAAAAGTACCTGGCAAACATGAACATACATGTCAGGAAGCGGAAGTCCCGTCCACTGGTTTTGGAGCTGCAGGCAAAGACGCAGCGGCAGCAGCTGAACAAGATGGTCAACTCGATTTTCCCGGCGAATCGCGATGTGGGGGTGGTGATGGACGACGAGACCTATCTCACCCTGGCTGGCAACGACTGGCAGGGCACTTCGTGTTTTACTTCCCCACGGAGGAAGTGAGCTCAGAGGTGAAGTTCATTTGTTCCCCAAGAAGGTGCTACTGTGGCTGACAATCAGCGAGAAGCGGATGTCAAAGCCGCTCTTCTTTAGCTCCGGACTGGCCGTAAACGGGGAAATTTATAGTACGAAACGTCTGCCGGAAGTTGCGTCGTTCATCAAGAAATACCATAAGGGCGAAAACGCGGTGTTCTGGCCGGATCTGGCGTCGGCCCACTACTCGAAGCGATCGTTGGAGGAGATGGAGCAGCTGAATATCGATGTGGTAACCAAGTCGGCGAACCCGCCCAACGTCCCCCAGCTGCGTCCCATCGAGAGTTTCTGGGCCAACCTGAAGCGTAAGTTCTACTCCAGCAATTTTGTCACGAAAACCGAGGAGGAATTGAAAATAAAACGAAGAAAGAACTCAAAAACATGCCTACATGCATGTTTTTGTCTGCCATGGCGAATGAAAGATTAAATAATTACCTTCCATGGGAAGTTTATTAAATGCAATTATCTGCCCTAGCTTTTTTTTTATCACCATCCGAAAAAAGTCCATTATTTTTAAATGCAAACGTTAAACATGGATTCGGTTAAACGAAAGGGTTCTTACACAGGGCCCTCTTTTCTCAGAAGGCCCCAAGAAGAAACACACAATCTCACAACCGAGCACACGCAAAAACCCCAAAAACGGGGGTTTTTGGGGAGCCAAACAATTTTTATATGACTCAAGACCTCCTTTCCGGAAGGGGGGGGTCCCAACCAATGGAGCCCCAAATTTCCCCCCACCCGGGACCTATCCAGCCAAGGGACCAATTTGCCTGTGGGGGGTTTTGGAGGGCAGATTTTTATTTTGTTGTTTCAGAAGGTTTCCCCTTTCGAAAGGGGGAGGCCTCTCATACAAATGAAACACAAATTTCTGCATAACTCGAGAAATAATCATGCAAACGGAACCGAATTTGGGGGGGTTTGAAGGAAAAGATTGTATGGTGGTTTAAGACCCCCCTCCCCTGTGGAAAGAGAGGGCTCCCATATAAATGAAACACAAATTTCAACCAAACATGAGAATTATCCAGGTTACTAAAACACAAAACGTGTATTTCTCCGACCAAAAGCATGTTCTGATAGAAGTTTGAACCCCTTCTTAGCATATAAAAAAAACTCATTCCGAAAAACAACCATAAACGTGCCAGTTCTATCAAATTTTCTTTCATTTCGTTGCAAGCGTAGCAGCGCTCGCACCGGATTCAACTAGTGTTCAAATTAAAAAAAAAATAGTTAAATCATACCTTAAATTTCCTCTCTCTCTTTCCTACCATTATCTTTCCAGTTACCTCGAGACAGACCCGAATAATCGGCTCTTGTAAAATAGTGCATTTATTTAAAAAAATCAACATTATCCGAATAAAATCAAAAATACAATACGATAATAATGCAAAACCATAAAATTTTAATCGATTTTGTCGTTATAAAATAACCCATATTGCTCATGTTTAGTTCTGTTCAAATAACTCTTTTGTCACTTTAATACAAAAACATTTATAATTAGAAAAATTTTGTTTGAAATTATTCGCAAAAAAATTAAAAATTTTATTGTTGAGATACATAACACCTTTAATTATCGTTGAAAACAATAGAATTATAGTATCAACCAATCATTTTACTGTAGTTTTACAATACACACTACCAAAAAGTCATGTAAATGTCTGTCCTCTGAGACCAACACATGCAAGTGTCCTTCAGCACATAGGAATGAGTTGAATAAAAATGAATTTCTGTCTGCCTGTCTGTCTGTCTGAACCTTATACCCCCCGAAGGGGGGGAAATTTTGTGTGGAAGGGTTTTTAAGGGGGAAAGGTTTTGTGATAGTTGCAAACAAGAGAATAAAACTAAATTTGGCCGTGGGTTTTTTTGGGGGGCGAAAAGATTTTAATAAGGTTGGTTAGGGATTCTGCATCTTGTAGAGGGGGGTTGGGGTAATAAAGGAAAAGTTAATTCAGGAATACAGAACTAAAAAGAAACAAAAGGAAAAAAAAATGTTGGGGGTATTTTGGAGGGAAGAGTTGTTTTTGGGGGGTGTGAGCCCTTCTTTTTCTGGTAGGGGGGGGGGAGGTGTCATACAAATAAAACAAAAATTTTAACCAAACAAGAGAATTGTTTCTTCCGTTAAGAAAATTTTTTATAAGGGTTTTTTTGGGACCGGAAAAGGTTCTTATGATGGTTCGAGATTCCTCCTCCACCTGGAAGGAACCAAATTTGGTATGTGGAGGTTTTTGGGAAAAGAAATGTTTCTATAGTAGTCTGAGACCCCTCCACTATCAGGAAGCGATGGCTGCCATACAAATGAAACAGAATTTTTTTGCATAACTCGAGAACTAATCAAGCAAATGGAACCAAATTTGGCATGCGGAGGTTTTTGAAGGCAAGAAATGTTTTCACGGTGGTTCGAGACCCCAACCCTTTTTGGAGGGGGGGAGGGCTCTCATAGATCTCTCCCTACTGTTATGAAAATTTGTATGAAGGAGTTTGTGGGGCCGGAGAAAGCTGTTATCATGGTTCGAGACTCCTTCCCCGTCTGGAAGGGAGGGGAGGGTCCTCTCATTTAAATTAAGCACAAATTTTTGCATATCTCGAGAGCTAATCAAGCAAACGGAATTTGGCATGTGGAGGTTTTTGAAGGCAAGGAATGTTTCCACGGTGGTTTGAGACCCTTACCTTTTTTGGAAGGGGGGGGGGGGGGGTTATCATACAAATGAAACACAAATTTCAACCGAAAATGAGAATTCTTCCTATTGTTATGAAAATTTGTATGCAGGGGTTTTTGGGGCCAGAAAAAGTTTCTTATGATGATTCGAGACTCCTTCCTCGTCTGGAAGAGGGGGGCTCCTACACGAATGAAATGCAAATTTGTGCATAACTCGAGAGCTAATCAAGCAACTGGAACCAAATTTGGATGTGGAGGGGGGTTTGAGGCAGTATTTTTTTCTATCGTGGGTTGAGACTCCTCCCCTCTCCCGAGGAGGGGGCCCTCTTATACAAATGAAACAGAAATTTCAACCAAACATGTAATTGTCCTGGCAACTAAAACACAAAATGTATATTTCGTGGGTAAAGCAGCATGTTCTGATAGTTCTGAAGTTTGAACCCTTTTTTGGACAAAGTTGAGGATGCCTGAGTTACTCTCAGTGCTACATATACACAAGAAGTTAATCTAAGGTTATGCAAGAGAAAATAACGTTAAAACTGACAGGATATGGCGTAGTTTGAAGATAAATGTTTTGTCAATGAAATGCTGCTAGACAGAAAGAACAATCATGGTAGAAACTAAGGATCTGAGGGTATAATAAAAAATACACACCTACGTTTAATTTTGCAGAAATTACACACATTAGCAATTGAAAATATTTGAACAAAACTCATTCCTAAAAAAAAACATTAAGGCGACAGTTCTATTATATTTTCATTTATTTAGTTGCAAGCGTAGCGAGGCTCGCGCCGGGTTCAGCTACTGAGAAAATAAATTTAATCAAATAATTTTTTTGTTGAATTGCGTATGTGTCAAATTCAGGAGACATTTTTTTACACGAAATCTTTTTTACGTTTACCGACTTTTTACAGACATGACATACAGACGTCTCTTGTAAAATTCATAATTTCTAAGTGTGTAGATTGTACCATTTTTTTAATGTGATTTTTATTAGGGTAGGCTTTGAAAGTGAAAATTCATTTACTAGAGTAAGTAAAGTGACAATTTTTTTAAGATGTGTGTAGTAAGCATTGATAGTTCTGTTAGATTACGGACACCTGTGAATTTGTGCAATGTCAGGTGGACTATCAACAACATCTACGATCAATGTCAAGGATAACTCGATCAAAACGAAAAAAAAACCCAAACATAATATATTGAACATCTATAATTTTCGAAGTTTTCATTTTTCCCATAAATTTGTCCAACTTTCTATTTTTATAAATGTTCCTTGGGCGTAGCCAAACAAAACAAAATAAAAAGGTAACTTAAATCGGACAATCCGTTCTCGAGTTATGCGTGGTCTTACATATGCCACTCTGTTTTATATATTTAATAGAAGATGAAAAGGACAAGATTTTATGGGTTGTTCTAAATACTAACCCCCAACCATGTTTTCCAAAAACGTTTCTTTTTCTCATAGAGATGAATTCCCTCGAGTACTTTTTCAAACCGACGTATCTTATTTTGTGAACAAAGAGGGGAAGTAAAATTCAAATGTAAATTTCTCAAAACTCTCAGCGCCCTCACGGAAAGTAGTATCACCATCATGTTAGGGAAATGTTATTCCTTGTGTTGATGGCCCTAGTTTGCATGAAAGTGCTAAGGATTTCAAGAATTTAACGTTTGAATCTTACTTCTCCTCTTTGTTTACAAAATCAGATACGTCTGTTTGAAAAAATACTCGAGAATTATTTTTACAAAATTTGGTTTTTTTTCCCCCACGGGAAAAATTTTAAAAAATCCCAGAGTTTATTTTTACAAAACCGGAGGTGGTTTCACAAAAGAGCAAAAACCCTACCCCCCCAAGCCCAAGTTTTAAATTCACCCCCCCCTGGCGTTGTTTTATTTTTTTTTTGAAATTTCTTTTTTCCATTTTATGTTTGATAAGGCTTCACTTTTTGCGCTTTTCACGTCAAATTAAAGTATGAAATAAAGTATTATACACTTATATTGATTACCTGTATTTGTCATGTAATAGTACTTTCAACTTGTTTATTACAAACTGTGTTGCTTGAGAATTCGGCGCGGGATAGGCCATTCAAGGTGGGTATTTTCTTTCCCATGCTTAAATGCCACCCAAAAATAATCTTAAGGTTGTACAACCCCTGCAGAAGCAATCCTCTTTAAAACACAAGTCGCGTATATTTTCTCCCGAAAACCGGCTCTCTGTGTTATCTTGAGTATGTTTACCTCAGGTACTTAATGTATCAAATTAACATATTAACACTCGCTTAATTTAGCTGATCCACGGTTGAATAAGTACACCGCGTACACAGGCGTATATCAGTAAAGAATGGATGGGCATTTATTAGAAGAAGCTCAACTGATCTTTCTGACATCACAGAGATGATCTTTGAGATACTGAGACTGGGTGAGTATTCACTTCAACTTGACAGATGAAAACAATTCTTATAAAGCTGCTACTCCAGCAGACTGATTTGTTACCGACAAGATATTAATTTTGACATTTTCCTCGACAATCGCTTGATTGATAACAGAGGGATTTTCGAACATAATAACATATTTTCTTATGCAAGTTAAATGTCAGAAAGATTAATGTAATGACTCCGAACAACTTTCAAACTTGGCTCCATAACTAGCACCCTACGATGCCCAAAAACTCAATTCTCCCAGTTTCTTTCCCTCACCCAGTGCAAAAATAAAGTGTACACTCCTCATTCAAGTCCAAGTAACGGAAAAACAACTCTCACAGGTTTTCCCCTCTCATAAAGCTTCCACCATAACGAGGGGTGCCACTGTACGTCTGCACCTCGAGGAACACGGAAACGGTTCATGGGTTGTTCTCCGGAAAACTAATCCCACGATGCGCACTCACGCGTGTCACCGCTAATGAAGAGATAATGAGGCACCAATCCTGAAAACAGACCTTCGGGTGGCTTCCGCACACACAACTTCAGGGTTTTTTGTTTTTCTCAAAAATAATTACAATGAAAGCGCGGCACACCAATTCACGGAAGCTCCGCTCGATGTTATCTTTGCAAAATTATTAGCATTCTCATTGAAAGTCATACCTCAGGGGCCTCTGTCGGTGGAAGTAAATTAGCTATGCGGGTGATGGGTGGCTGGCATCATCCCCGAAGTCCGGAATATATGAGCTGCCAGTACTCGTACACGTTCAGATGAGCCCGACTTTTCCGCTTTGGAAGGAGGGTTTGGGTGGTGGGTTGGTATTGCGGATAGAGCCTGGGTGATGTATGAAAGCTAATCAGAAGCACGTGAAGGCAGTTTGTTATTTTCGAGAACGTAATTGGGATCGACTCTTGGGAGTTTCCCGGATGCAAGTGTGTGTGTGTGTGTGTGTGTGTGTGTGTGTGTGTGTGTGTGTGTGTTTGTGTTCGTGAGTGAGGGGGGGGGGGGGCAAAACGTGTGACACGCTTCCCAGAATCGTGGGTGTCCTGTTTAACGAGGGATATCGGGTTGTTTATTTAAAGACAACTAATTTAAAGTCAGTTGATTTTGATTACCGCATGAGATGGTGCCTTCGATGGCATGTTAAATATTGGTCTGAGCAATAAAAATAAGTTTCCGGCAAATTTAAATACCGTTTGGGGTCGTTTATATTGGGGACTAAATTTAAATATCGCATCTTCGTTTAAAGTTCCCATTTCTGATAAGCATCTCATTTGACACCGGAGTTCTAAGTCCTAGAGATACTATTGGTTTGAGTAGACTCATAAGAAAATGATAAATTTAAACAGCCATTGAAATTGTTTACAATCTTTCAAACTGCAAACTTGATTTAAGCGAATTCTGGTTTAAATTTACGTGAAACATCTTTGGACTCTGTGACAAATCTAGCAATCCATAATGAATTTGTATTTGTTTTATTTCTATGATTGGTTTTGTTGTTTAAATTCCCTATTTTCCTTTAGATCAAAAATGTTTTGAATAAAAATAAGTTATTGTTTTGATGGAAAAAGTCCACGTGAACATGATTGGGGTTGTGGACGATTTTCCACTCTTGTCCCTGGAGGGAGGAGGGGATCAAAATGCAGTTTTTTTTTCTGTCCACGTGATATATGAGCGGCCTCTAATTTAAAAGGGCAAAGGGTAAATGCACCCTTCTTTTTTGGGGAAATGCTCCTTAAACTTTGGAAAAATGCTCCTTAGATGCGTTTGCCCGGTATAATGCAATCGAAGGTATTAACCTTCTGGTTAGCGCTTGCCGGGTGTTTGGACGGGTCTTCAGTTTCTTCAAGATTGTATAGTTTAGGACGGGTTTTAAGTTTCTTCTGAATTGAAGAGTCGTCAAAACAAAATAAAGACTCCTCCAAATGAAATGAAGACTCGTCAAAATGAAATTTAAACCCGTCAAAACTACCTCAAAGATTGCTAGGGTGCCAATGGCATGTATGGGAAAAAATTGACCATCGAATTTCAAAAACGGGTAGTGCTCAAAAGTTTCGTCTCCTCAAAAAAAGTCCCCATGCAAAATTTGAGCTCAATCGGACTTCGTTAAGTGTTGGACCAAAGCGGTCAAAGTTTGACATTTTTGAAACACGAAAAATTTCCCAAGGCGGCGGGGGGGGGGGGGGCGGGGGGAAATTCCGCCCCCCCCCCGACGTGAAAATTCCGAAATCGATTTTTTTGTTTTTGATGCCAAATGTCTTAGAAATGCATGAAACGTCGAGATCTGGTGTTATCTCGAAAAAAAATTTTTTTGAAAAAAATTGACTTTTTGGGACTTAGAAATTTTTTGAGGTGGAGGAGTGAAATGAATTTGATATGGAGGATTTGAATTCAATTGCTGAGATATCCATGGCAATAGTACTGAAACATGTCTTATATCATCGTTGGCAACTGCTAGCATATTATATGTGATATTTCATTAGGGTGGTTCACTTGTTTTGCATTAGGGTGGTCCATTTTATAGAAAAATAAAAAAATAAGATAATAGTATCAAAACATCTCTTATATAATCGTAAGCCATTATCAATATTAAATATATGATATTTCATTAGGGTGGCTCAGTTATTTTCCATTAGGGTCGTTAAGAACAATAAAAAATATTTCCAGCAAATTTAAACGCTATTCGCATTACATGGGCCCGGCGCGGGGCGAGGCCCGCCCGGGTAATATTTTGAAATGATTGCTTGGGTTTTGTATGTGAGCATTCTCACTATGCTGGCACGGCACGCCCAGCACGGCACATCAGCGTAGTGAGAACAGTCACATACAAAATCCAAGCAATCATTTCAAAATATTACCCCGGCGGGTCTCGCCCCGCGTCGGGCCCGTTGTAATGCGAATAGCGCTTTAACCAGTCAATATTTTTCGTATAGGTTAAAACCATTAAGCTTTCTCACGTCTATCATCTTTCTCTTCCAAGCAGGTAGAAAGAATAGATTGTTTACATACGAAAAAAAAAAAAAAAAACGTATGAAAACAATCCTATTCTTTCTACGTGCTTGAAAGAGAAAGATGATAGACGTCAGAAAGCTTAATGATTTCTCACAAAACTTTTCAATATTACCTATCTTACAATGAGAAATTCGCTTCTTTCGTTCTTTTTCATTAATTAGTGCATCAATATAATAATTTCAACCGATTTCTATCCACAGACTGTAAGATTAGCGTACGGACTACCAAAGAGAATTATTTACTAGAGACGCTCTCTTTGTGGTCCTTTTGGAAACTTTTGCGAGACTTACATTCGGAATGCGACGCTTCTTTAAGGTGAAACAGATCGGTGCCCTCGTCTAATACTAATCTTAGAGATTAAGCATTGTGCATCAGTGAGTTTCTTATTTCTGTTTTGCACCGTCGTTGCAAGCTAAGATTAAAAATTTCAGAGTTATCTATCCTACATTTACCGAATATTGTAGAGTGGGAAGTCTTCGACTGCAACCTAATTAACAATTTTGACCGAGTAAACGTTTATTCAGCTGTTTATATGAGAAAGAAGAGTTTAGTCAGCTAAAATTGTTTGTTGGACCCCTAAGATGGGGAACTATCTCATTAATACGGTATTTGCAGATATAACTAACCTTTTCAATGGTTGTGACAAAAGACACGTAACGAAAGGGAGGGAACGGTATTGTGATATTTCCAAAATTCATGTTGCTAGGTTTTTGGTACATTGCATCGCATATATTTTCTTAAATTACATCTGATTTTTTTGAACTTTTATACATTGTTCGATGTTCTTCAACTAAGTGCAAAATAAACTGTTTCTGATCTTCATCCGTTGACAATTTCGAATTATATGTTTTGATTAATGCAATACCTCGTTCTGCATTGTCATTTACTACTTCCAAGCTTTTAATTCGTTTAATGGCATTTTCATATTCTTGTTTGCTATTCCACTGCGTAATATCAGTTTCCAACAATGATTCCGGAATCTCTAGAGCACATAACAAGTTTTTAGTATGCTGACTGCCTTGAACAAATGAGTGCAGCTGTAGTGTTGAAACGTCGTTTGATTCGACTATGGATTTAGCACACACATTTGTTTTGTTAGCTGAAAATAAAAATATTGTTAGAAATATAATGTTCTGCGTACATCGAATTGAACAAAATAATTACCTGATGTATGTAAGGCTTCAATATATTTTTTTTTATCTGCGATATCCAACGTTTCATCAAATAAACACAATCCGATGAGATTGCTATCCAAATACTGCAGATGTTTCAAGAACCCTTTATATACTGCTTTGGCAACTTCTTCGTCAACAGCTTCGTAGATTTTAAGCGATTTTATCAAATTAAGGTCATTGTTTGCAGACATTGCAGCACACGTAGACAGAAACCAGTTTTTCAAATATACTTTTACAATGAATACATTAAATCGTGCTAACTGTTGTTGAGTTGCCTTAGGTAACGCAAAAGTGTGTCGGTAAAGGAACATTTTTAGTGAATAAATAATTTTTGCCATCCATCTTGCATTATGGAAAGCACCAGGAGCTCTAATTTTAAAATGTTCTTTAATTTTTCCACCCAAAAATATAAGCGTAAGCTGAATAACTTCGCGATAATCTTCGCGGTGATGTTGTTCTTTTAATTGTCGCTCAAAAAATTCAAGAGATCCACCCTCTCGTTGGCTGTTATTGATGATTTAACGAATACATCATTAACACCAGAATGGTATGAGCTCTTTTCTAAACGGTGCCATTCCGTCTGAAACCGCTTAAAAATCTCAACATTTGGAGATTGTGCAGTTTCAAATTGTAGTGCCTTGAATGCCTTGCCAACTAACAGCTCGTGTATGTGATGTCTACAGGGAAGTCCAATCAGCTGTCTTTTAAACATTTTGTCAAGATGTTGACACGCTCCTTTCTTTCGACCAGTGTTTGACGCAGTGGTATCAAATGATGTAAACATAACCCTAAAACACGGAATAACGGTATAATTTAAAAATTATCAATAATAATATTGAAACTAATAGAAATTACCTGTCTTCAAGATCCCAATCGACAACTGCATTGTACACCGCTTCTGCTTGTTCTATTCCTGTTGAATTTTGGATGGGAGGAACAGCTAACAGCTTACGGATGCCTTCACCAGATACAACTATAGCCAATCGTTCAGTTTTGGGGGTGGCTTTAGACGACAATATACTAGGAAGCAGTTTTGAATCCCAATGAACTGTTAAGTTAACCTGTGGCTTAAATGTTGCTCTCAGCTCGTTCTGCTTTTGCACACGAATTTCTTTTCTTGAATTCCTAATGGACTCTTTGTTTAACACTAATGTTGAAACGTCGTGCCCCAATGATTTCGCTATAGATGATATTAGAAATACCGCATTTCGATCACTCACTTTGCAGCGGTCCAAAGCAGCAGCCACATCGACAGTAATGACATTTTTTAATGGTGATTTAGAAGTTGAAGACGATTTGGAAGGACCTAGAAGAAAATTTAAGAATCAATCGTTTGTTAACCACGAAAAACATTTTAAAACATATTTGAAATTAATTCAATTTACACTTACCCGGTATCTGAAAATCTTCGCCGATAGTACTGATAGAAGGAACGGACTCACTCTGGGTTTGAGATGAGGACTCGAAATCACTAGCAGTTAATTTTTTTCTTTCCTGTAGACTTGCTTCTTCCTGCTCACTTGTTCGTGGATTAGTCTCTGTTGTCGCCTCTGCTGTTTCTTCCTCCTCAAAATCACTACACGAGATAGTTGCCGTTGGAAAAGACTCACTTGTTGTTGGAAGAGTTAGTTCTCGTTGTTCTTGCAAATACCGATATGCTTTTCTTTCTACTTTATTCTTCGGTTTATACCTCTTCCCGATATCGAAAAGGTTCTGCAATGAATCAGAGAAATCCTTTCTCTTCTCAATTTCTCTCGCCGACATTCTTAGCTTGCGCTTCTGCAAGATTTTCCAAGTTTCGTAGTACCGCAAGATTTTATGTTGCACTGTCCTGTCGTCGAGCAAATGGTTCAAATGCTTTTTATTCCATGATACTTTCAAAGCTTGTATTGTTAATTGTGCACTTGGTTTAGTCTTTTGCTTCTCTGCTCGCAAATGAAACATGAATTTCCGGAAAACTTCGTTGTATGTAGGCAAATTCGAAGATTCGGGGAACAAAGGTAGGTATTTTCCAACTAGCCGAATATCCTCCATTTTGAAAAACAAAAAACTGTTGACTAGACCGCGGTTCCTCGTTCAAATATAAAAATACTGAATGAGTAAAACTAAAAATAACAATTCCTTATATACCAAATGTGTGGCCATTTCATTACCTACTCAGTCTTTCAAAACTGCTCGCTTGGGACGTATTCGTTGCCTACGGGTAGCTTATATTTTGTTTGGGTAGATAACACTTCAGAACAAAAAGCATTCGAAGCAGACGTTGTCACTACCGAAGCGCGTATACCACAGCAAGCGGCAGGTAACGTACTTTTGTTTTGATCCCCTATAACGTACCTACTTGTGTTTCTCGGAAATGAAGCAGTCCAAGGCCAAGAACCTCTTTAGAAAAGATAAACAAAAAACTTTTGTTGCACTTCGTAGTCGCCTATCAAGCTATTGTAATAATTTGGGTACATCAAAAATCGTTTTTTTTTCCTTATTTTTGTCCATATTTTGGTAACGGCACATTTTTGTTAACTATTAAAAAAAACATAATAAAAATATCTTAACGAAGTGTAGTATGCCAAAAAAGAATCATGGTTTCAAACTATACAAAAAATATTGACTGGTAAATTTGCTGGAAATATTTTGTTGCTTTTAATTTCCAACTCAAAGGACCACCCTAATGGAAAATAAATGAACCATCCTAATGAAATATCATATATTTAATATTGATAATGGCTTACGATTATATAAGAGATGTTTTGATACTATTATCTTATTTTTTTTATTTTTCTATAAAATGGACCACCCTAATGCAAAACAAGTGAACCACCCTAATGAAATATCACATAATATGCTAGCAGTTGCCAACGATGATATAAGACATGTTTCAGTACTATTGCCATGGATATCTCAGCAATTGAATTCAAATCCTCCATATCAAATTCATTTCACTCCTCCACCTCAAAAAATTTCTAAGTCCCAAAAAGTCAATTTTTTTCAAAAATTTTTTTTTCGAGATAACACCAGATCTCGACGTTTCATGCATTTCTAAGACATTTGGCATCAAAAACAAAAAATCGATTTCGGAATTTTCACGTACCCCCCCCCCCCCCCCCCGGGAAATTTTTCGTGTTTCAAAAAAGTCAAACTTTGACCGCTTTGGTCCAACACTTAACGAAGTCCGATTGAGCTCAAATTTTGCATGGGGACTTTTTTTGAGGAGACGAAACTTTTGAGCACTACCCGTTTTTGAAATTCGAAAAGTCGATTTTTTTTGGCACCCTATATATATATATATATCATAAAAAAACACATATTTTTTGTTTCTTTTATAATTAAATGTTTTATGTTTTATATAATTGCAATAAGACCTGCACACTCCAGAGTTATATTCATCTGCCACTGATTGAGCTGTAAAGATGCACCAAGCTCATATGATTATCATATGCCTATTATTACTATTTTGACTATTTCATCATATTATTTTATTTATAACCATATTTAATTACAGGATAATGAATTCCAACCATGGCATATTTTAATTAAATATTACAATATATTTCATTGCTCTATTACATACTGCATATATTGCATATTATGACATATTATGTACATTATATATAATAAATACTGGGTTGGGAGGGAGCTTCAGGGTATCATTCAAGCTGAAACTGGACGATGGTTTGATTGACTGCCTGAGTCTAGGAGGAAACGAGCATTATCATTCTCTTTATCCTACCGATTCGATTTTGATGCTGCAAATTCTACTCCAACAGTTTCAGTGAGAGTGGCGCGCCCTTCTTAACAAGCCATCCTGTAGAAAGCTTAATAAGTATTGCGAATTGGGTTATTCGAATTGTTGGATCGTATCGTTGGAAGGAGATTCTTAATTTCCCGTGGATTTCGCGTGAGTGTCTCTGCTTACGGGTCCACCCCTCCGTTTTTGGCCCTTCATACAGCGATATTGTGAATTCAGATTGGTGGCTCAATTTGATCTTGCTATTAAGTGGAGCTGCATCCAAGCCAAGGGCATGAAGGGATGGTGGCTACCATCAATGCATACATACATACAGTTTGAACCCCTGCTTATTCAAGAAAAAAAAAACTCATTTAGAAAAAAAAACCATAAACGTGCCAGTTATATTAAATTTTCCTTCATTTAGTTGCAAGCGTAGCAGTGCACGCACCGGGTTCAGCTAGTAAAACATATAAAACACATAAACAAAGCTGAAAAATTGGCTAAAACACTTGAAATTGTAAGTTAGTATATAAGATAAAGAATGATAAATAAAAACAATTTTAGTAGTAGTAGAATCGACACATAATTACGGCAGAAGTCGCAGCGAGCAGTCGCAAGCCAGCCTAAACCAGGAACAGCAGTCAGGAAAAGCAGCCAGAGACAGCAGCCGGGCCGAGGCTCCACAGTCGAGCGGACATTCATCAGAATCTACCGCAGTGAGGTTTTGAGAGCTCCCTCACTGCAGTTGAAGCACTAGCAGCAATCAGCAACAACAGCGCCCAATTAATATGGCGTCGCTAGAGCACGGTCGCGACAGACACCCTTTTACTACTTTCACAAATATACACTCAGTAGCAAAAAAAAAAGCCGAGCAAAATTTTGCTTCTATAAACCGTCATATTCAGCCTTCTGTAACTTTGTCAATTATCAATATTTTTGGCTGAATTTTTGAAAAAATTATTAATAATGTATTGAGCTTATGTGACCAAAATTTCATGTTGATAAAATTAATAAATTTGAAGTTTTGATAACATATGTCAAAAAAGTCGTTTTTGGACATACCAATTTCAAAAAAACGTACTTTTGTGAAAAATTTAAGTAGCATGATAACAATTTCAGCACAGCTTATAAAAGTATAGGAAATAATGTGGACAAAATTTGAACTGTTTCCATTAATTAGTTTGGACCACAGCTGGCGTCAAAGTTGACGCACCAACATGAGTATTTCTCTTTTTCACACGGTATTGACCTAGCTGAAATATCGGTGCAAAAAAAAGCCGAGGCGAATTCTACTAATAATACTGTGTAATACTGTAAACGTAGTTTTCACAAACCAATACATATTGTATGCCATATTTTAAAGTTCTTCATGGGTTACACTTGTTATTTCGTAAATATCACGCGTAACAAATTATGTGTATTAACAAGATGAATTCGCCTCGGCTTTTTTTTGCACCGATATTCCAGCTAGGTCAATACCGTGTGAAAAAGAGAAATTCTCATGTTGGTGCGTCAACTTTGACGCCAGCTGTGGTCCAAACTACTTAATGGAAACAGTTCAAATTTTGTCCACATTATTTCCTATACTTTTATAAGCTGTGCTGAAATTTTTATCATACTACTTAAATTTTTCACAAAAGAATTATATGAAATTGGTATGTCCAAAAACAACTTTTTGGACACATGTTATCAAAACTTCAAATTCGTAGATTTTCTAAACATGAAATTTTGATCAAATAAGGTCAATACATTAATTATAGTTCTTTCAAAAATTCAGTCAAAAATATTGATAATTGACAAAGTTACAGAAGGTTGAAAATGACGGTTTATGGAACCAAAATTTTGCTCGGCTTTTTTTTGCTACTGAGTGTAGTTGCACTACCAAGCTCTGCAGATACTTCACGTTGCGATAGCATTTTATTAATCCATTTTACGATACATATGTCAAAACCATGTTTTAACATTGTTCTCGTCATAAATTTGTGCGACGCGTTGTCAAATGCTCCTTCTATATCAAGAAAAGTTGCAAGCAAAATCTCTTCTGCTTCATATGTTTTTTTTTCTATTTTAGAAACAAGTGTATGTAATGCTGTTACAGTTGATTTCCCAGTTTGATATGTAAACTGACACCTGCTCAGAGGACTATTTTTCAAATAAATTGTATTAATGTGATGATCAATAAGCTTTTCCATTATTTTTAGCATTATTGACGATAGTCTTATTGGTCGGAATGATTTAGGAGACGTCTTATCTTCTTTGTTAGCTTTCGGAATAAAAACAACACGCACTTGACGCCATGATGTTGGAATATAGCCAAGTATTAAACTTGCTTTTAAAATATTCGAAAGACATGATGTTAATAATCCATTACTTTTTTGTAAGAAGGCTGGATATATTCCATCTTTACCAGGTGATTTGAATGGATCAAATGAATGAATTGGCCAGTATACTTTCGGTCTAGAAAATATTTTATCAGCTATGTTTATTGAATTATTCAAAGATGTTGGAAAGCTTTCGAGGTTACTTCCCATGCTAATTCATTCCTCTGATGTCTTTCTTCATGACTCGAGCACTGTGATTTGTTTCTATCATTGTTTCCGATTACTACTGTACAAGGAAAATGTGTCTGCATCATGACTCCCAAAGTTTCAAATCCGTTAGAAGTAAGGCAGTCATTTTCTTTTTTAACAGTGCCTTAGTCATTAGTATGATCTCTCCAGAGGACTTTTTGCAGTCTTACAACCACAGGAGTGTTTTCAATGTTTTCACATGTACACCTCCAGTCCAAACGTTTAGATTTTCGTATTTCTTTGTTGTATTCTGTTAGAGCAACTCTATATTGGTCCCATTTCATGGTTCTCTTTGCTCTATTAAATCATTTTCTAGTCTTTTTCCTAAGCATTTCTAAGCGTTTATTCCAACAAGATACATCTCTACTAGTGGAACGCAAGGTAACTGGACAGCTCGCCTGAAAAGCCGGTAAAATCGACTGTGATAGGTTTACGGAAGCTTCCTCAAGTTCCTGAACTGTATTAAAATTCCCCTCAGGAAGTTGATATACACTCTCAAGATTTCTGTAATACAGCTCCCAGTTTGTTTTTTTAGGATTACGATAAACATCTGTTGATCTGTTGTCCCTGCCTTCACGGGATGTTTGGCAAAGATGTCTATGTCTGCTTTGAAATACTGCCAAAACAAAGCCCTACGCTCAATTTCAAACTACTTCTATTCAATTTTCATAACCTGCCGAGCTCTATCGAACCTACCGATACTTTCTCTTCACATCTTTGGTTCTAGCAGAAACTGCTGTTCAGTACTGAGATCCCATGGTGTTGAGAAGATATTTCCAATTTTCAAAAACATTATAATTTAAATTGGCGCACTGTACGCAATAAAAACATAATTAATTAGCAGTGTATCAGTTGATAGTTTGGCTGCTTGATATTGAAACAATATGTGTCGGTGGTCAGACAATGAAGTTTCATTTGATACATGCCAGTTGTTAATAGTTTCTGATATATTAGCACTACAGAGAGTCAGATCGAAGACTTCCTCTCTAACTGAATTTACAAAGGTTGGTTCACATCTATATTATTGCTTATTCTATATTCTAAAAGCCATTCGCCTCTTTTATTAACATCAGTACTGTTCCATACTGTGTGATGAGCATTAGCATCACATCCAATAATAAAGGGTTTATTTTTCTTTTTGCAAAAAGCCACAAAATCTACAACATCAGGTGGAGGAATTTCTTCCATATCAGCAGAGAAATAGGCGGATGCAACATACATTTCTGCTATTCCATGAGAGGTAGGGACCTCCATTAAGATTACGACAATATCTCTTTTTATAAATTCCGATATTGGTAAAAAAGTCGTTTTGCTACTGACGAGAATAGCTGTTCGAGGGGCGACCTGCTTCTCACCATATATTTATTAGCTTGTGAGACGATTTTGGTATTCCCAATATTGGATTAGACTTTTTATTGTTGAACTTTACAATTTGCTGACGACCAGTTAAATACGATTCGATCCAATTGAGCAGTCTCATCTCAATTCCCGTTTTTTCAAGCTTGAAAATGAACATTGGAATGTCTAGCCATTACGTGATTACCTTTATCCATTTAATGAGTAATTGACGAATTCCAGTAAGTTCGTAGCAGTTGAACGGCCTTTGAAGAAGCCGTGTTGTGCGTTAGTTATTCTATTTTTAATTTGGCTAAAAACATTTTTATTTATGATCGATTCAAAAGTTTTGGAATGCATAATATTATTAGTTATTTCGAATATCGGATTTTTCGCCAGATTTATAAATTGGTATGAGGAAAGACTTTTTCCATTCTTTCGGAAATTAACCACTATCCAGTGACATATTGAACAGCCCGAATAGAGGAGTTGAAAGTTCAGTTGCTAGGTTTTTCATGAATACTGGTGGAATTCCATCAGGTCCTGCGACTTTATTAGCGTCTTATTGTTTTAGACTTGTGAAAATGTCTTGTACAACAATGTTACTGACACCAATATTACCTGGATAGTGAGGAAAGTATGAGAAATATTCAAAATCACGATCATTGTATGAAAATTTTGTGTAAGTCTCTTGAAAAAATTGTGCAAATAGATTACAAATATCTTCTGAGTTAAGAGAGTTGAGAAGTTGCACGATTTAACCTTAGTTTTAACGTAATTGAAGAAAATTTTCGGACATGACTTAATTTCATTTTCAGTTTTTGTGTTAAAATCAGATAGTGTAGAGGAAATAGCTAAATTAAGTTGGTCGCTTGATTGGTTAGCTTGATTAAATATTGTAATTTTTGTAAATTTTGAGAGCCTTGGCATACTTTTAGACAATTATATTCACCCTTATTCTTGTTTTCGATCGAACTGTATTCGTTCGAAAGTATCGTTCATTCGCATTCTTGTTTACGTTCGAACCAATTCGAACCATCCGATCTTTCGAACTTCATTCATTCGAACGCTCGCACCATTATCGTTTTCGTTTGTATGCGTATGTTGATTCACTTCGGATACGCTACTCAAAAACTTGCGGATTGGTTCACGTTTAGTAAAGACTACGGGTTTTAATTACTTTAATTTAATTTTTCGTCGATCTATTTCCTGACGTGGTTTCAGAATGTAAGTAAACTTTGCATTAAATTGTGGCAAATTCAGCTTATATTTTTTGTTCACAGGGCTAAACGAGTGAAAAGTAAGAGTACGAACAAAAATCAATACAGCAGAATGGTCGAAGCATTGGAAGAACATCCCGATATCGCAAAAGGTTTCGCCAGATTTGACGCTGGCCCTTTTTGGGAATCGTTGGCCGTTGACTTAAATAGTCTTGGCCCACCATTAAAAGATACTGCGAGTTGGAAGAAGGTAAATAAAGCATTTTTTTGTTGTTGAACATGTCGAACATTCACAGCATTTTCATTTGAACTCTCAAGGTATGGTTCGATTGGAAATCAAACTTGAAAAGAAAACTGTCGAACAACCGCAAGGAACAACGAAGTACGGGGGCGGTCCGTGCAAGCTCATTGAGCTTACTGCCTTGGAAGAGCAAGTTGTCGGTTTGGCGGGGCTTGCAGCGGCAGTTGAAGGGATCGGAGATTCCATTGCCTTTGGGGCCCCCCTTGTGCTTCATGGAAATGATGACGATCATGGTTTGGAGAATCATACGGAAGCCGATGCTGATGAAGATGATGAAGAAAATCTCCCTCCCGAGGATACTTCACCAATAATTACAATCCGTAGAAAGAGGCGTACGCAGTCGAGCTTGGATTTGCTGGAGACGCAGGTTAAGCAACAGCGTCAATTTCACCAGGATGTGTTGGGAGCTTTGAGGACACAAAATAAAAATTTGGACAATCTGGCGTATTTCGGGCGGCAAATTTCAAAGCGTCTAACGGAAAGTCAAGTGATGCAAGCGGATCAACTCAGAGAACAGAGGCGACATAATCTGGAACTTGAGAAAATTGCTCTTGAAAAACTCAAAGTTAAAAGGGAAATCCTTGCAATACAACTGAGTCAACTATAAACTTGTTACACTGATCAGATCTACATTAAAATAAAGCTTATGAAGTCTACTTAGAGTTCATTTAAAACACCTCCTTCATAGCTAACAAGTGTAAACTTTAAAAAAAATGTATTTCTCAAACATTAATTTGGATTTACGTTCACTAATTTTTCAAACCAAGAAATTTTTTTAAAAATCTCTGAGAAAAATCAGGGAATTTCATTCTCGAGAATACATCGCCATTCTATTCTCATTCTTAAATCTGGCAATGACAAAATCTCTTCGAATCCCTAATATAAATCATTTTATTAAACAGTTATTTACTCAATATGGTCATCAATCTACCACGTGATCATACAAGTAGTCAGCACGGTAAGTCAAACATACATTATGTAGTGCACAGCAAACATTGACGATTTTTGAACATTTTGAAGGAGAATAATGCAGTTGTCGGGCAGCCAGAATGCATCGAAAGCGGTTTTTTACTACTCCTATGGTCCTCTCAATAATATTTCTTGCCGATGTATGGCGGCTATTGAAACTTCTCTCGGCACTTCCTACCTCCGCTGCTCTGTGTGGAGTTATTAACCACGGCTCAGATGGGTATCCAGCATCACCTAAAATTACAAGACAAAATAACTTGTCAAGATATTTCTAAAATATTTTGATACCTAAGATTTTAGTGTTCCGGTCTCCATTCCTCATACAGGTTTTCTAAATATCTACGAGCGGCACTCAACCGCCATACATGTGAGTCGTGGTTTGAACCCTGGTAGCTTGCATCGACAAAACGGATCCTTTGTTTGTCATCACACATCTAACAAATAAGAAACATTAATTATTGAAGTTCAACATTATAATAATTAACAATATATTAGAAGCATAAACCGTTTACCATCATAACATTGAGGCTGTAGTTTCCCTTTACGGTTGTAAAATAGGTTACGATTTGTCTTTGGGGGAATTATTTTTACATGTGTCCCGTCAACATACATTATTCACCCCAGGAATTCCAGATTTCTCATAGAAGTATCGTTTAGCTTGGCTCATTTCTTCGTTAGACATCCGGAGGTTTATCCATCGTGCACAAATGTTCCTTTCCAAGACTGTGAGCATTTCTGTAAGCACCTTCGGTCCCGTTGGTTGAGCAATGGCGACATCGAAATCCTTTCCAGATCCGTGTTGGTAATT
>JAHHFK020003583.1:0-33424 GCA_024533555.2 Aedes koreicus | reverse complement strand
TCAATAAAGCTCGAAAATCTGGTACCTCGTCGAATCTAAATCGTTCTCGAGCTCGATTCGAAATCCATAATGCCAAACAAGCTCGAGTCGACAGAACTTTATTCGTTTCGACTTGCGAAATGTGGCTCCAGAAGTTGTTCGTCGCAAAAATAATGCAATCATAGCCTCAGTAACATCAGGAAACACAAGAGCAAATACGAATTTGATTGCAAAAAAAGTCGGTAAAACGTATGCATGTACCAATATGTAAGTACAAATATAATGTTTTTAATTGAATTCAATCATTAATTGTAGTTTATTTTAGGTCTAAGGCATCGCCACGAAATGCGTTGAGCATCAACTCCTCTCAAGTGGGATTCCTTGCGGAATTCATGGAAGAAAACCCAGACCTTGCTCGGGGTCTGTTAAAAATTCCCGATGCCAAAAGAAACTCCCACCGATTGTGGGATCATTTGAGGAATGCGCTCAACGAACGAGGTTCTCCGGTGCGGGAAGTTTCCGAGTGGAAAAAGGTAAATTCGAAGTTGGTTTTTGGACACATTAACATTGGACACAGTCGACAGAGTGATTCAGATTCAATTTCAATAACGACTTTATCGTTTGATGTTCAGAAGTAGAATGAAAAATTTATTTGTCTATCCTAGTTCTATAAAATCACTGCTTGCTTCTCTTTATTGATTTTAGGTGCGGGCGGACTACAAATAAAAAATGAAAATCAAACTACGCGACAACATAAACAGTTTGAAAAAAAAAACAGGAGGAGGCCCAAATAGGACCAAACATTTGAACCAACATGAAGAAAGTGTGGTGAGATAAGCCGGGTTGAATGCCTCCGTCTCCGGCATAACTGCTGCAAAATCGTTTGGATGTCGCAAGCCCTCTCAGAGAAGCCTCCCTACGGATGATGAAAAGGAACCGTAAATGGAAAGGCAAACTGCCGAAGGAAGTGTTTCTAGAAGAATTCCTTGAAGAAGGTTTCGACGGTGAATTGATGGAAGTAGAAGATCAACCTGATGAGCTCGGAATGAGAGTTAGGCCTGGAACAGGAGTGAGTAAGCGGTCTAACGCGAAGAAGGAAAAACTGGAACTATTCCGAAGATATGTTGAAACACAAGAAGAGAGCAGTGAGACGCAAAAAGTTCTATTGCAAGTGAAACAAGAGAGCCTGAAAATCAAGAAACAGCTTCTTGAATTGAAGTTGAAAAAAATTGCTGTGACTCAATGAAGAAATCAAACCAACGATGCTTCTGATTTTTAATTATGTTTCATGGACCAAACTGTTATATCGCAAAGAAATGTTGACCGTTAATAAATCATATCTATCAATTAAAATATAATCCATCTTATCGGTGGGTGTTGGCCAAATTTGGATTTTTCAGATATAATCCTAAATAGGCTATAAAGTATGTTTCATACATCAAGTAACCTAACGTCCGTGCTCCATCACAATATTTTCTATTGTGATGTGTCCAACTCAATGGGTAAATTGAACTGAAGGTGAGTTTGAAAGAAGGGGAACTTGGAGTAGAGCACACGTACCCACTGGTTGACACTAAATATTGGCCAACGTGCTTTTGCACATTTGTTTGAGAATTTGTTAAGCGACACAAATTTCCAAATCCTAAGTTTTTGCAAAGTCCTAGCATGCAGGTATGAGCTTCTAACTATCATAATAGCATATTAGCCTTAAACCTGAGAGGGTTGATTCATCGATTTCAGTTACAATTCCAAGTAGTAACATTCCGCCCATTTGCATGTTAGGCGTTGGGAATTTCTCTCGTGCTTTGGAATCGGTGGATTGTGAGTTAGGTTATTACAGGATGCGGAGGGACTGATTAGGGAAGTATACATTGAGAGTAGCCGAGCGGAAGAGATAAATAGAAATGAGCTTTCAGATGATTTGTTTATAGATCAAACCAATAATTAATCTTCAAACATATATGTACTCACTAACAATAAAGGGTGACAGTAACAGTATCGACCAGTAACATTACAAGATTAAGGGGCTATTTAGTAGAACAGCCGACTGAGGTCATCAGATATAGCTTTTCATTAAAAAGGTTTGGGTTTGGATGGTTAAGGGGAGTGCTTGAAGGAGAATTTATTGTTGGCCAATGCGGGGCGCCTTCTATGTACGTTTTCGTTTGGTTGTTGGAATAAATGTTTAGTAATATGGGTTTATGGAATGCTACTAAATGTTACCGTTTTACACACGGGTTTCCTCAGAAATTTTAAGTAATAATAATTCAGTTAGGCAAAAAGATTACTATCATAGAGCAATAAAAACTTAACTTGTAGGTCAATAGGTCAATAAAACTCATAACGTTAATATTTTTGACTCTGAGAACAATTTAGCTAAATCAGAGTATTTGGAATACATTTTAATAGGATCACAGGGGTCGATAATAATCACACATCTCAACATATTAATATAAGCATGAAATGCCTTTTTATCATAAAGGGTCTGTTTAATTAGATTTAGATATATCAGCTTTTAATGATATGACGGGCCACCAATCCGAGGAGTAGTCCGGTTTTTTTAGTCTCTATTTGCAGGATCACCACTTGTAAAGGAGCATGCCGTCGCTCAGGAAAATATTCACTGGAAAAAATATCAAATATGGACATTAGTCCCACAAATATCCCACAAATAAATTACAAATATGGACATTAGTCCCACTCTCAAAAATTTGAAATATTTTCAAGAGGTCGAAATAAAATCTTCATTATAATGGCCAATTGAGCGCAATACCAATTACTACTAGCTAGTTGTTTTCACACGGGTTTCCTTATAACGTTTTAAGTACTACTTCATTCAGGCATAAAAAATAGATAATTAATGTACCAGAAACTGGACGGACACTTGTGCCTACCCAGTGGAGGACCCGGATACGACCACCCATGTGAGTCTAGAGTATCGCACGAGCTGACGAGTGCAACGGGAAGGACTATAGGTGTATAGACCTGGGGGTGAGTCCCCGGATACGCAATCTTAGCAGGAAAGCACGGGCTATACACTGAACAATTACAATTACAATTACAATTTCATGAACCAAACTGTTATATCGCAAAGAAATGTTGACCGTAAATAAATCATATCTATCAATTAAAATATAATCCATCTTATTATTCTTATTCTTCCTGACTTTTTGCCCCTCCTGGGACTTTACGCTGGCTCTCAACTTAATGTTCTTGATGCCCTTCCGCTGAAATTAATTGGGAGCTCTCTATCGGGCTAATGATTCGATGTATAAATCATGATTGGTTACCAATTTATTACTGTCGTTTTGAAGATTTAAAATATATCATCTAGAAAACCATCAGTTTCCTACCTGCTGAAGAAAATGCTCAAATTTTGCCTTTGTGTATTTTGTATTTGTTCGCGTGTACCGGAGGGAATGTCTTCATCAGCTCCTTCTCACATCTAGGTTTGTTGCCAGAATGTGATGTTGAACATTGAGTTAAATTTATTTCATATTTAGATGATCTGAAATCACTATTTATTTCATGTATCTTCCAGTCATTTAAAGTTCATCTATGCTTATGATTATATTGTTCATCATCTGCACTATCATATGCAATAAAAAAAATGTTTCGGAGCTGTTCATTAGTACTCAACGATAAATAATGCTTCGCTGTTGAGCGGCAGCTATGGCATCACTGTTGCTTTCGAGAGAACCCATGTTTCCTCTCTTCTTTGTTCGTAACCCCCGCCAATTATAGCGAACCCCCCCCTTTCTTTCCTTTTTTTTTTTTTTTATTATCCGTATCCTCTTTCTTGTCGCTCTCTTTTTTTTTTATTCTCCGTAAGAAAAAACAAAAAAAAAATACACATTGCCAATCTAAAGACCTTCTTTTTTACGAAAAAAACATGATCAATGACAAACTAAAAGTTTGGTCGAGTTTGTCTGTCTCATAACCTGCTAGTAGACGAGTTTGTGATCGAAGCAATCGACATGTTTTGGTTGATTGTTTTCGAGAGCGAACGGGTAAAACGAAGGAGCGGGTGGAGGTAATTGACGTTTGCAGCAAGTCGTGAACTGGCCTATTTCAATTCGCCACATGCACGGAATCGCACTCATACAATATTGTTAGTTTATGTACAGATTGCAGAGCTGAAGAAAACATTTTCTTGATCGGAAAGCATGCGTTTAATAAGTCCCAGCAATTGGGAACTTTATTCAATGGATATGAAATTTTCTGAGTCTAATGCTGGTTTCTGAAGGTATGTTTCGATAGATCAGAAGTAAGCAGAGGAATTTACGTCTAAATATTGGCAGTTTTAATTATAGATTATTTACAACTGTATCAAATGTCCCAGGTGCTGAATAAACTGCTTAAAACCCGTCCCGTACCCCATTACATAGGCGTAGCCAAGGGAGGGCAGGGGAGGGCCGTTGTCCCCCCCCCTAACTTTTGATTTTATTTTTAATTTTTTTGTGTTTGTTTCAATTGTTTATTACTTATGTTTAATGTTTGTATTATTCCCGCTTTGCCTCAATGAAAAAGCGCGACGTTGCCTCGATTTTTGTGATAAGTTGTAGCAAAAAAGCGCAAAAAGTGGACAACAATGAGATATATTTTTAAATAGGAAAGGCTACGAATTTTATTACAATTTTTTCCTCCAATCAAGAACCCAACCTAGCAAACCTAACGTATATAAAAAAATATCTTTAACCTATTATGTTAACTATTAGACAAGCATTTATTGCTTTTTTCCCCCACGAGCCGATAGATGAAAAAGCTATGCTCAATTCAACTTCCAGTTCTTGGCAATCAATAAACTTAGTATTTAAACCAATGTTATAGTTTTCGGAAGCCAAAAAATACTAGATTAAGAAGCATAATTGATAGCTAGAAAGTGTGTCAACGAAAACTGGTTATGTGGACTATTGATGATATGGGCAAACCGGTCAATGTTATCCCCTTTTGCGGAACGGCCCAGGTAACCAATAAGCATTAGTATATGCAGTAAATCAACCCTAAATCTGCATTTCATTCATGCTACAAGCATTATATTAGCACTATATCGGCATCTTGAATGCTATCTGCTGTAAAGTTGCATTTCAAATACTATTTAAATGCTTGTAGCCTGTAATAAGCATTTCGAATGCAAAATAGCATTAATGAAGCATTATCATAGCATTGCAGTAAAGCAGCCGTATATTGGGGCCAAAAGTGGCATTTATGTTGCATTTAAGGCGACTTAATTGCTTGATTGGTTGCTGTAAATACGCTTTGGACCTGCTTATTGGATACCTGGGTGTATTCTTACATGCAAGACACGAGCATGATTGACCGCCCGAGATTGCTACTCCGTTGCTGTCAGATCAGCTGTTACTACACAGAGAACTAACAGATGATGTTTAGGATTAGCATACATCCTCAATGTGTAAAAACTGGTGATCCCAAACTAAGGCAATAACCAGCGCCTGCCTCGCTCGCATGCAGGTCAAATAAGTAAAGGGTAGGAATGTGTGAGACTCGTTTGATTGAAAGCCGAGACCGCCTCTTCCTTTCCACGAGAAATTGCTGGGATATCGGATAACAGGATTTTGTCGGAGCAGGGTTCTTTTTAGTTAACGATAAGCTGAATTCAAGCGGCGTTTATTAAACATTTAAATATTAGTACCGATTTCTGATTTGAACCTATTTATACTAACAGTAAGGATGCTATTGGAATCACTCACAATATGAGATAAATTACAAACATCAGCGTCGAATAACCGCTTGTTCAAACACATTTGAAGAAGTTATTTAGCTTTCAAGAAGAAATAGCAGAACATATTTTCCAAATTTGTCTGAACAAACAGCTATACAGCATAGTTGTTTGTTAGATAGTGGTTGCAAACCAATATTATGGGTCACAAATAATTGTGATCCTCACAGCCGGTCCACAACCCTGTCGAACCACATCTCACCGTGAAACATTTTTGTTGTTTTTTTTTTCTGTGCTCACTCGATCACTCGCATCGCCGAATTATATATAACCGAAACAATACAAAACGCGCCATGCCCGATAGCAAAATAGTGCGTAATTAAGGATCGACACAACCTATCACTGCCGATTCTCGAAGCAAACTCTTTCTTCGTAAACTTTCAATTTTTACAACTCTATCAATCAAGTAGAAACTTCTTTAGAATAATCTATGTGAATCCAGTGTGCGTAGATGCATTTCGTGCCTTCTGGTAACTTTATGCTTCTATTGATGTACAGGCTCATCGGTTTAGCACCAAGGGGGGTGACTTGGTCCTTTCATTATAGCCAATCGCTGTTTTGTGAAACATTGGACGGATTATTATAATTTGAGATACCTCAATGCTGTCATCTTCCAAATTTAGCAGATCGACAGGCAATCGATGAAAACTCACCTGGTACCTCATAGCAAGATGCTAAGAGGCGGACCGGAAGCTTCGATGAGCTACCTCAAAGTTTTTTTTTTCCGTTTCTATGGAAGAAAAACCCTAGAACCCTTGCGGAATTTATGTGCGATGGTTTAGCGCGTATTCATGAATAAAAGAATGCTTGTAACAAAACGGATCACCGGATAAAACATAAGAACTCGGTTACTGTTTTGCATGACAATATCATAAAATATGAATAAGTTAAATAGGTTCAGGAATTTCCACCAACCAAATACATTTCAACAAGTCGAGAACATACGCATGAACCAAGAAGAAAGCTACTATCAATGTCAATGCTCATTTGTTTTCATTCTAAATTTGTTTCGAAAAAGTTGCTCTGCTAGTAAATTTAGAGTACATTGTGTGAATTGCGAAATGTTTTTTTTTTTAATTATTAGCAGTTTCAAGCGGTTGTTTGATTCATTGTTATTTAAAAGTACCATAAATGGTCAATCGAAAGTGTTTTAAAAGTAATTAAGTTAGACATGATTCCAACAAAGAAACAAACGAACGAAACTAAATGAATGATCTTGTTGCCAAAATCGGCCGGATATTGTAAAATACTTTGGGTTAGAGTTGACAAGAAAGGTAATCCGCTCTCTCTCTCTCTCTCTCTCTCTCTCTCTCTCTTTCTCTTAAAAAAAGCTTGCCCTCCCCTACTTACAATCCTGGCTACGCCTATGCCCCATTAAGAATTGAAAGTGTACAAAAATGCGTTAAAACATCGTTAAAACACGATACTTCATAAAGCAGGCAATTTGCTTAATTTTATAAAACGTTTCGGATACCACTTTCTAGATCCGTATACAATAAAAACGCTTTATGTTGCTTATGTGTGGTCAATATTAGAATATTGTAGTATTGTTTGGCCCCCTTATATAAAAAAAATTAAGAACGAATAGAGTCAATCCAAAAACCGCTTTAATTATATGCACTGCGTAAGCTAAGATGGACAGGATTTCCTCTCCTAGCATATGAAGCACATTGTATGCTGATCAATATTGAAACTTTGTAAGAACGTCGCGATTATGCAAAGGTCTTGTGTGTTATTGATTTGGTATCACAACGTATTGACTCAACTGATCTTTTGTCAAGGCTACATGTATATGCCCCCAATCGACAATTACGTAATCTTAACATATTTGCGGTAAGGTCTGTATCCGCAATAATCCGGACACCTCAAAACATGAATAAAACATAAATTTCGCATTATATTTCCGTCGTAGTTGTTTATTTCAGATTCATGGGATGTGTTTTAACAATTCGTGAGGACAAAACGTAGTTATTCGGTATTTGCATAAAATTTTCGAACTTTGCGCTTAACTCCGTCCATTAGGATTTGTACAGACTCTTCAGAAATCGTAGAAGCCGTCTTTGTCCAAATTTGCTGGAAGTGTTTGATGTTTGCTGGAAGGGTTTGAGGTTTTTGGTGCAATGTTCACTTGATTTGCTTGGTACCACTCCATCACAGTTTTAGCATAGTGGCATGATGCCAAATCGGGCCAGAACAAAGGTTTTTCTTTGTGACTTTAGATGAAGGGTAGCAATCGCTTCTGCAGACACTCTTTCTGATAGATCTCCTTGTTGATTGTGCATGTAGTGACGAAAGATCAACTATTTTTGCCACACGTGCAAATTGCTTGCCACACAAGGTATTTTTTGGGAAATTTCGATGCCTTCTTCGTTCTGAAATGCTCAGCTGTAGCATTTCGGGCCATAGCAGAATAAAAAGCCAGCCCTGGAAGCTGCTTGAAATCCTCCAGGACATAAGTTTCATCGTCCATAACAACGCATGAAAACTTCGTCAAATATTCGCAGTCGAAACGTCGAGCCCGTGATTTTGCTGTCAAGTTCTGTTTGTCGTTGCGACTTGGAACTGTTTTTACTTTATACGACTTAAGTCCCAAACGTTGTTTTGATTTTTGGACAAAACCAGGCGACATCCCTATTTTACGAGCCACCGTTCGAATGGAGAGATTTGGGTTTTTCGTTAATATCCTTTTCACCTTTCGGTCCATGACAGGATCAGCTCGTCCAATGTTTTTGTCATTTCTCGGTTTCCTCTCCACCGTCAAACGTTCCGAAAATGATTTGAGTACATCGTGAATAGTGGATTTAGGCAAATCCAATGTTTTTGCAAGGTCCCTTATTGACAAGTCAGGATTTGCCGTACGCCCGTACAAAATTCGCTCGCGCACTTGTTTTACTTTCGTCGCCATCTTGAATACTAAACATGAAATATAAACATCACTCACAGTCTTTTTCATCATAGACTCTCAGCTATATCACAGTGAAATTTTTCATTCTTACGTGCAATATTTCAACAGTTACAATGATTTGAAGGTGTCCGGATTCATTTGGATACAGACCTTAGATCGTCCTCGCACAAACCAAGGCAAATTTGGACCGCTGAACCTCCTGTTGATTGTTTTTAATCAGCATTGTGAAATGATTGACTTTAATACACCTAGGACAAAATGGGAAATATATTTTAACACTCTGCGAAGTAATAGAACATAGGCATTTAATTTGAGTATAAGGATGTATCCGTGTAAGAATTATCTAACGTTTGCATTAAAAAAAATGGACAAAAATTGCCGATATTTCATGGGTTTACCTTAAGCCGCACTGATGAAACTACCCATGCAGCATCAATCATAGTAACCCATGAATCAGCAGATAAAATTTGTAAGCTCTATCAGTCGAACTCTAACCGTGATGGCAGAAACAGTGAAGCAACTCCGTTCAGAAGTGTGCGCGTTCAAAGAACGGCACCCCGCCGCGTCGTAAACGGACATCGTGTGGCACTTTGTGGACGCCGGATACACCCGTTCCGGCATCTACAACATCTTGGCACTATTATACAACAATCAGAGCATCGAAAGAAAGCCCGGTTCCGGACGGCCGACGAGCCTAAGCGACAAGAAGCTCCAAAGGATGCTGAAGAGGAAGACCGAAGGAAAAGTGGCTATATCGCTGCGTGCGCTTGGCCGGGAGGTCGGTTTAACCGGCCAAAAAGTGAAAAAGTACCTGGCGAACATGAACATACATGTCAGGAAGCGGAAGTCGCGTCCACTGGTTTCGGAGCTGCAGGCAATGACGCAGCGGCAGCGGCTGAATAAGATGGTCAACCTGATTTTCCCGGCGAATCGCGACGTGGCGGTGGACGAGACCTATCTCACCCTGGATGGCAACGACTGGCAGGGCACTTCGTAATTTACTTCCCCAACGAAGGAAGTGAGCTCCGAGGTAAAGTTCATTTCACACACCAAGTTCCCCAAGAAGGTGCTGCTGTGGCTGACAATCAGCGAGAAGGGGATGTCAAAGCCGCTCTTCTTTCGCTCCGGACTGGCCGTGAATGGGGAAAACTATAGTACGAAATGCCTGCCGGAAGTTGCGTCGTTCATCAAGAAATCTAGGTTTTTTTTTTCATTAGGGCGAATCTACAATAAAGAGACTCTCTCTGTTTCCTTTCTCTTTCACCAATAGCTAAATCATTTTCACATTGTTTGTTTGGCTGTTTGCCCAATGTGCTAGCCAGCACTCTTATCTTGCGATTTGTGTAATAAAATCAATCCATAGTTTTATAATGAAAAAGAACGAGGCAAGAGAGAGACTCTCAATTGTAGATTCGCCCCAATGAATAAAAACCCTACAAATACCATAAGGGCAAAGACGCGGTGTTCTGGCCGGATCTGGCGTCGGCCCACTACTCGAAGCGATCGTTGGAGGAGATGGAGCGGCTGAATATCGATGTGGTACCCAAGTCGGCGAACCCGCCCAACGTCCCCCAGCTGCGTTCCATCGAGAATTTCTGGGCCAACCTGAAGCGTAAGATCTACTCCAACAATTTTGTCGTGAAAACTGAGGAGGAATTGATAAATAAAACGAAGAAAGAACTCAAAAACATGCCTACAGGCATGTTTTCGTCCGCCATGGCGAATGTTCCGGTTAACTGCCGGAAAGTCGCTCACAAGGGCGTAGAATGTTTTGCAAGGTAGCTTTAATAATTACCTTCCATGGGAAATTTATCAAAAGCAATTATCTGTCTTAGCTTTTTTTATCACCATCCAAAAAAGTCCATTTTTTTAATGCAAACGTTATGTAACCAAATGGCTTACTATTGTTTGACGTCTAATATATAAACAAAAAATTAATAAAATGCAACTTAATAAAGCTGGATGGTTTAGGAAATGTTATTTGGGAGGTCTGTTTTGTGATAGATTGCAAACAATTTCGTTGGTATGAAATTAAACGAGAGGAAAAATTTGACGCGTCTGCCATCATATTTTTTTTTTTGCTGTGAAGTAACGGAAAACATACTCCAAATTCTAAATTCAGGCATCTCTAACTAAAGCCATCGCCTGCTTCAAGCATTCAAATACAGTTCCCATACTCCTTCTCTTGCAGGTACTCAGTCGTCAGTTGTGCAAAGCATCAGTTGCTGGAATTTATTGCAATACGATTCAAATGGATCCGCCTTTATCCCACGCTCACGCTTGCTTTGATAGCTGCTCGGTTGGTACCTACCTACTGTTACTGACTAGCTTTTCAGCAGGAAAACCGTAGCTTACTTCACATCCCACTCAACCAAAGACGCATACAATGAAACAATTCGGTGGGAAGGTTGGTTCACGGAAAACATACCGTTTATTTAACAATGCAGCAAAAGTGCGTTGGTGGCATTCATGTAACTTTACCGTCGGAAAACCATCTAGGTACTGCGGAAAAAACGATTCTCGTTCTTCAGTTTAGTACCACACACCTGAAACGTGTAAAGTTTAGGCAGGAGATAAAAGGACTTGGAAAATATTTTCATTAGGAAATTGCTGCTCGCGGAAATAAATGTCTGGCGATGCGGATCCATACAAACCGCTCCATGGAAAGGGGGTTGCGGCGTGCCGCAGAGTAATTTCAACTTTCTGCCTCTGATGTTCGTCTGGTCAGGTTGTCGGTATTACTTTCAACTTTTTGTATGATTTTGATTTGCTTGGCTAACCTTTTTTAATGAGTGCATGAGCTAACAACCTCGGAAGACCTCGGCAGCTTGGAGTTTCTATCTTCCTTGGAATTTCAATTGCCTGCTCTCAACTTTGGTTTCGACGCCTGTATCATTTGGCATTAGTATGACTGTCATACCCTTTGCCTAAGATGTCTACACAGAAAAAATTCTTGTAGTAAAAACTACCATGTTACCCGACTATGCCGATTTTTAAAACTAGCACGAAATTTCAGTCAAATTTACTACGTTTATGGTAAAACCTTCAACATTTGTGGTATACTTGACAGACATCATATTGATATCAGCCACACCATGGTCGATCTAATCGCAGGCATGGTCAAATCAAACGCATTTATAGTCAGGTGAAAATTGTTGGTGTTTGCGCTGAATTTAACCCTCGAAATGGTAGTTTGTTTTTGCGTGTAGAAATTTTCCTTCACGATTTTTTGTTTAGATCAGACCGGGAATTGAACCCAGCTAGACTTATCTTAGGCAAGACCCAGCTTTGTGTGCTCTCTTTGATTGATTGTCGGATGATGAAAACGAAATTTCAAAAAAAAAAAAAATTTGAAATGATTTCATGGAAGATTCCGATTCTAAGCTTTAGCTTTCCAATGTCTCCTAATGACTGAAAGATAATGATTCCAATTGAAAGAGAAAAAAAAACAAATGTTCAAGGTAACAACTCATAAACAAAATATTTGAAACACGTTTTCGAGAGTTGCAGCACTCCTTTACCTCAGACACCAGCCCCTTTGATTTCTATCTACCCCTGTCAACATCCTAACATTGAAATATTAAAACACATAAAAGTTCATTGCTTTAATTTCTCCACCTAACTTTCGCCACAATTCACCGTTCATATCGCATTCCAATGACTCAACCAAGCTCAACCGTCCGCATTCGTCGGAGACTCATGTTTATTTATTTGCCATTTTCTATTCATTTCCCCGTGTGCTCTCAGTGCTCTCGGAAAACCTCCAGGGAAAGCCACGGCCTCGGGACGACGGCATTCTCGACTCCGACTGAATTCATTCATCCACAGCTGCAGAGGAAGCCGTTTGCCAGCCATTTTTTTCCCCTCGATCGAAAGAATTTCAATGTCGAATGATGTGGAGCATTTTTTTTTTCAATTCACTCCACCGCTCTGTAGGTTAGGAGAAGGCAAAATATGGTGCACCAATTGAAACAAACAAAGTGCATGCATACAAATTCGACCTTGTTCTGTTGGAAAACATTAAAATTCCAAGGCAAATGCCTGGAGGAGGTGAAAGGCATAAACCAAAAAAAAACCTAAACAGAAGAGAAAGAACATGAAAATCGTATGCAGAATGTGCTCTTCCGGGTTTGCAAAGGGCTGCAAGTGGCATTCCTAATTTAGCCAACGTGCGGAAATGAACTTGACTTCGTTTGCGGATTTCTTTTTTGCAGTGTGTTGCCGTTTAGCTGGACTTGGCTACATATTTGCCGTGTGGCCAGCGGAGATGCTCCAACTCAATGAAGGTATCGATTTTTTTTTAGAAGATGCTAGTCTAGTTTCTGGGAATTATGAGTGCTTATGAGTCCAATGTTTTGGCATTGCTATATACAGTCGTCAAATTATTCAACTCTCAAAATATTTTCTAAATAAAGATCTGGATTGTACATTACACATGGCTGCAGATTAAGACGTAGAACAACGAGATGATCGTCAAAACAGCGGCGAATATAGCTTCACGCAAAAGCTAGCGATTTGTTTTGAAAGGGTTTTACTCGCCTCTTTCACAGCCACTATTCAGTTTGTCAGTCACTCTGAATTACAGCAGCTCATAAACGCTAGTATCACTTCCAATGTGTACATTAAAAAACCCGAATTAATCCACCGATGGTGAGACTGAACCCTTCTTACACTTCACCAGAATTACAACTCAAATGTGGCCAATATGGTACTGGATACATATTTTCATCAGAAATTCCAGGAAGTTCCAGGAATATTCTAAATGTCATATTTACAGTTTATAAAATGAACTATTTGACAATCCTGAACGTATTGTTCATCGATAAGATTAAAATATTGTTCTAAATATTGCTTAGCGACCTGTTTATGATAGTTATATAAAGCTATGTCCATTTAGAATCCGGAATAATAAAATCATCTGTTCCTTGGTAACAGATTGACGTACAAATAAGTTTAATACATCAAAACAAAGGTAATTCACTGTATTTTGAGCAAAAACACAAATATAATTTTTTCTCTTCGTTTCTAATGAAAATTCACACTTTCTTCTTTATTCCTGCCATCAAACGCTGCACACCTCCGGAGTCAACTTCCTTGGCACATTTGTTCCACATTTTGGTCATCTGACTCGCGCCCCGAGCCGTTTTTCCACTTTTCTTAAGCTTCCGCTTCATTATTGCCCACAATCTCTCGATGGGCCGGAACTGCGGGCAGTTGGGTGGATTTATGTTTTTATCGATGAAATCTACGTTATTATCGCGGTACCACTGGATGCCTTCCCGGCTGTAGTGGCAACTCGCCAAATCTGGCCAAAACTTCACGGGACCTTTATTGGCTTTAATGAAAGGTAGTACGCGGGTTTTGAGGCATTCTTCCTTGTACAGCTACGAGTCCATCGTCTTATTCGTCACGAACACTTTGGTCTTTGGTCTGCAGCTGCATATCCTATGCCAAATCATCAGTTTTTTTTTTTTTTGGAAAATTTGTCCATAAAAGCAAACTTAAACTTCGCAGGAACATCTCCTCGTGCCGTCGCCATGTAGACTTTTTGGCCAGGAAGCTGTCCAAAATCCATTTTGACGTAGGTTTCATCATCGATGAGCAGGCATCCTTGGTACTTCGTCAAAACCTGCTGGTACAATTTCCGAGCTCGAGTTTTGGTGACGAAACTTTGCTTCAACGTTATGTTTGGTTGTTTGCTGGCTCGATAAGAACGATATCCTGCTCGCAAACGAATTCTTCAAAAGGGTACTGCGAGCAGCAGCGTATTTTTGTGCGATTTCATTATCTGATCGTCCAGGTTTGCTCTGACGGTTTTCAACACCTTCTGGTTCAGCTTGCGGTCATATGTTCCACTACGACGCTTACCTTGAGGCACTCGATCCACGCTCTTTCGCTCCCTGAAACGGTTGAGCACATCACACACGGTTGTTTTGGCGATTTTCAACGTTTTTGCGATTTTTATTACGGACCACGTTGGATTATCATCGGCTTCCATCTGGAATAACTTTTGACTCATTGCACGAAACACCGTGAAATTTATACCACAGAAAGTGGACGCCTAGGTTAGCAAACCGCTGTAAAATAATTCTTGAAGTGGTCACTTTCCGTGCCGCTGCAACACAATAAGTGATTCCGGATTCTACCTGGACAGAACTTTAAAAGGGGAAATTACATAAATATTAGAAATTTCATATAATCAGTCCATAGAATGAATTATTAGACAATCCTAAGCGTATTTTGCTGCGGTAAAATGGTAGTTTTTAAATATGTCGTGTAAGTTTCAGCTGAATTCGTTCATTTACTTAATTTTTTGTAAGTGAAATAGAAATAAAAATGTAGAAAAATTAAAATATGGTAAATATATTTTGAGTTTTCTGTTTATTACTCCAATGAAATTGAGAATAGTGGAACCGCTTTAGCTGTATGCTCAATTTTGCGATTGACTGTATATTTCAAAACGTGTTGCACAGCTCCAATCGAGATCGAATACTTTGCAGCAATTGCCCTAAAAGAAATACCTTGTTTGCAATCGCGGATTACCAAATTTGTCACAACGAACGAAATTTGCTTTCTCGGCATTGTTGGCACAATGACACAAACCAATAACAATAGTAAAATGCGCAAGCTGTCGGAGGCTAGAATTGTCAAATGTGCTGCAGTGATCCCAGTTTTACAGAGGTATTCTCATTGACATGGTCAAAAAATGTTATGTATGATTTATCCAAGCCTCCAAGCCAACCCCCCCACAAAATTTATTTCTATCCACCGTCCACCCCACCCCCCCCCCATTACCCCCAAAAAACCAAAAACATTAAAAAAAAACCCAAAACTTTCCCAAAAAAACCCTACGCTTACTTTTAAAACGCAAAAAAACACCCCCAAAAACCCTTTTAGAGTCAAAGTATTTTTTTTTTTTTCCCCGAATCTATTTTAATTTAAACCCCCCCTTGAAGAATACAAAACTAGAGCCTCGTCAAGTTCCTAAAAATTTCAAACAACCCGTTGCAAACAAAGACTCGTAAACTCAGCAAAACCCGTCCCACCTGTCGAAAGCCACGTAAGAATGACGCCAGAATCTCAGTCTTCAACCACTGTTGGCTCCTCATGCCGACGTTTAAAGCGGGAACAACAGCAGCAAACAGCAACGATCGGGTTCCAACACCAACAGTGCCAAACAACTCAGGGGACCTGCTTCTAAACCAAAAACTCACAACGACGTGCTGAACTACCTGTGTATCTCAGTCGTCTACCTTCCTGATGGCCAGTTCTGAAAAGAACTATGGCCTGAATCAACTCTTTAAAATTGGAAGGTAGCGAGAGATTGCGACATCCAGTAGCGGCCGCAAGAAAATCCTCGCAGTGGCACAGAAAAGAGCGGGAGAGAAACGCAACCAAACGACCGGGGGAGAAAAAACAAACATATAATAAAGCGCATACCTTCTTCCCCCAGGCCTGGTTGTGCAAATGATATCGTCACTACGTCACTACTAAATGTTTATTGATGTTCACTGTTGAAACTACACAAAACTTCTGATTCGAACTCTTCTTCTTTTTTTTTTTTTTTTTTGTGCGAGTTTTTTACCCCTTCGAATCCTTCCCCCCTCTCGGGGGATTTATTATTGTTTGAAAATGCCCGTTTTGTTTAAGAATTTTTATTGCCCCTTCCTCTTTTGGCGCCAAAAAAACTTCCTGAGAGTGATATTAATCAAAAAAAAAGTGCGCCGTGCGGTAGAGAAAGTACTGTATTTAAAAATGGGGGGGGGAGAGAGGGGGACCCCCGGGGGGTAAAATTGGGGGGATCTTCTTTATCTAAAAGGTAACTATGGGTGAGACGGGTATGACCTATTCGTAGACGAGAGAGAATGCGGCGGTTTTTGGGATTTTTATTATCGGGCCAGGGAAGAGTGGTGGCTTTGATGCTTCTCAACGCAAAATTCCTGCTGTTGAATCACGAAAGACTCCAGCAATCGCGAATCCTCCCCTTTGTCCATCTGACAGCATCTGGAGATGGAATTGGAACATCCTCTGAATCCAGTCCGCGACCTACACCAGCCAACCGGTCCGCCTCCTCGTCACCACGAATGCCAGAGTGGCCTGGTATCCAACAGAAGGCGGCCCCATTAGCCAATGCAGATCTCTCGGCCTCTTGGAGCCAGGGATGTTTCAAAGTGGAGGAATTCATTTCACGGAGACAACTGGCGGAATCGGTAAATATAACAGAGGGACAGTTGTGGGAGGAAGAACAAAAACTAGCGGCTCCCATCAGAGCATAAACTTCGGCACTAAAGATGGAGCAAGAAGAAGGGAGGAAGGAACTGATTCTGGGGAGCGTTGAATTAAGAAATATGCCACAGCCGACTTTGTCGTCGGAAACTGAACCATCGGTGTAAATATGTTGACGATTGGGGTATCTTTCAGAACGGAGTAAATAAAAATGAGCTTGTGCTATATGAGGTGGATCTCCAGCTTTAAGTTGGTGGAGGAGAGAGAGATCTATTGTGAGGGTTGGTTTGTTCCAGGGTCTGGTTTTGCGTCTGGGAAGAACAGCTATTTTGGGGGGAGAACATGGTTCGTTATAGATTGGAACAATTCGGCTGATTTTATAACTAGAGCAACTTCTTGACGTCTACCCAGACCAAGCCACCGAATGGCTTTAGTCATCATTGATGCCGCCATATAGTGTTCAAATGGGAGTTGACTACATTCAGCCATTATAGCAGAGATGGGACTTGTGATGAAAACGCCGGAAGCATAGCGGAATGCTTTATTGTACAGTGGGCGTAGCTTTTTATATAACTTATCACCACCTCTGCTATAGAGGCCGACACCATAGAACATCTTTGGAAGGAGCCAGCTATTAATAACCTGTATAAGGATTTTTCTGTGTGCGCAGGGAATCCTGGATCCTAACACTTTAATAAGCTGTAATCGGCTTTCAGTAGTTTTACGAACGACATCAAAGTGATGACCAAAATAGAGTTTCCGGTCAAGGTAGACTCCAAGAATTTTAAGAGATGGTTTGGGAATGATAGGAGAACTGTTTAAGGTAATGTCGGGGAGTTTGCTCATCTTTTTCCTATTGGCACTTATGTGGAGTAGTTGGGATTTTTTGGGGGATAAGAGGAAACCATATTGATCGGCCCATTTGGCCACACAGTTCACAGCAGACTGCAGGTTTTTCCTGGCCAGGGTCTTATAGTAATGGAAAGTGATAATGGTGATGTCGTCAACAAAAACAAGAATGTAGACATTGGAAGGGATGATTTTGAACAAGGATTGCATACAAATAAGAAACAGGGTGGAGGCTATCACTGATCCTTGAGGGATACCGTTTTCTTGACATCTCAACTCAGAGCCGACTATTTGGACTGATGATCCGCTGGTCTTTCCGGTGATCGTCTGCTTGGCGCTGGAGTCAGTTTCCATTTCGGATCCAGACTCTACTACCTTAACCTAGTTCCGTTTGGCTCGCTTCTTCTCCTTCTTACTTATATTTTGATTCTCCTGATGCTCGATCCTGGTGGTGAGTTTGGTAATGGTTTCCTGAAGCTGTTTGATTAGATCGTCCTTGGCTTTAATCTCCTCAGCTGCTTGGGAGTTAACACGAGCGTTAACCAGACGCTGTTGAACCTGGCTAACAGCTGCGTATGATCCACCTTCAGCCTTCAATTGCTTTGTGGCTTCTTGATACGTGATTCCTTTCGTAAAGCGCAGTCTTACGATTTCTTTTTCCGTTGCGTAGACCGGACATGTTTGGCTGGCTGGACCGTGATTTCCCTTGCAGTGTAGGCAGTAAGGGGCAGGGGATTGGATGGAGTTTCACATTAACTGGTGTGCCATCAAACAACTAGCTTCTGTCGTTGTTGATTCAATTTCACCAACTAGGTCTTCCAGTGATTTTCCAACCGCGAGGGGTCCAGCTTCGTGTCGGCTACGGTAGCATACAACGACAAAATTTGTAGCTGACCGATGCCGACGCCGCCCATCCATGCCGGAACTGTTGGCCGTCCATCCGTTGCTGAGGGTGTAAGCCCACTCGTCGCCATCACTACGATCGCACACTGAAAGTCACTGCCTTATTTAGAATACTGCAATATGCAGTCACTAAGGTAATAAAAATTTCCTGTTTGTACTGAACAAAATTCTGTTCAAGTTCACTCCACGCACCGGTGAAGAAAAATGGCACCGTTATAATTTATGACTTTATCGCTTGGAAACGCTCGAAATATGCACACGACTTATAACCGATCGCTCTTAGGTCGAAACACGTCCGTACTTGCAAAGCGTTAGCACTCGAATGTGATACAGATGATGATTGAACCTCCCCGACACTCCCCTTTTATATTATTTGGTGGGAGGGAGATACAAACCAAAACGCTCACCGGATTGGTCCACCAATCGGTGTGAATGACGTTGCAAACAAAAAGAACACAAAATGTTAGTAGGAAAAGGTGACCGTATTCCCGCGGCCGCACATTGGCACAATTCTGAAAAAAGACGGTCAAAAACATGTTCACCCTTTTATCATCATTTTATCGACTAATATTACACTTCTCAGCATATTTTTCTACTTCTACTATACTATTTGGTATTAAGAATTAACCAGGTACCCTTTGGTACCCAATGCTGAAAATTTCAGGATTACTAGTTCATACAATCGGTTTGAGACGCCGCCAGGACCCGCATATTTTTTTTGAGTTTGTTGAACATTACGTAACATGTGACATATAAATTGGCTTATAACCTGTACTATTTCAAACTGAGGTTTTACCAGGTACCCTTCAGTACCCAACGCTGAACATTTCAAAAATACTAGTTCATAAGATAATCTTTCAAATACAAGCTGTTTTAGACCCTGCCAGGATTATGACGTCATACAGACACTTGAATCACCATATATCAAAATGTGATCACCAGAGAGCATTGGTGTGTTCATCAAAAATGTGTATTTTAATAATGCCTACAATTTTTTAAAACATATTGATATCGTCAAATTTGATAAAAGTTCTAATTATCTCAAAAAACCAGTTTTAAGGTAGTGCTGAAAGAAAACCAATTATATCTCTTTAACGTTGGGCTCTAGAAACTTAGTGTCTTCAGCAACTTTTCTTAAAATTTTTTGTTCTACAACTTTGTCAAAGACAATAACCCGTTATCTCGTAGCTGGAAAAAGTTAGAATTTGAAAGTGTAGTTAAACCCTTATGAAAGGTTAGGCGTGTTTTTTTTTCAAAAGATGCGAAATAATATTTTGAGCAACTCTTCTGACGACACCTAGTCGATAAAATGATGATAAAAGGGTGAAAATGTTTTTGACCGTCTTTTTTCAGAATTGTGCCAATGTGGGCCGTCTCGGGGCTAGTAAGGGTGTGTGTGTTTCATAGGAAGAGTGGGAAAGGAAAGAAAATGAAACGTACTCCATGGTAGTTATGCAGTGCGTGAACGGTTGCGCTCCGAAAACTTCGCTATCGCGAACAACCACTCTTTTTTCTTCAAACCAGCCCATTTCACGTATGGCGCATATTAAATAAGAATTATTTGTGTTAGTTGAGTTCTTTAACTTAAACGTAACTGAGTTTCCGTGTAGTTTAGGGGACGACCCCGGCGTAGAGGTTAACATCCATACCTCTCACGCCAAAGTCACGAGTTCGAATCTCACCCCCGGACAAGTTACGAAAATACCCAAAAGATATTTGAGTGACTACGACGGGAGATGAACCAACCCAGAGCTGAAAATCTCGATAATCAAGGAACTAAAAAAAACTAACTTTCCATGCAGTTGTTAGCTGCATCTTCTGGACAAACAGTGCAGAGCGTAATTTTTAAATATTCATCAGAAGGAAAAGGATGCGGTCCACTTATACACTATTGGAAATAATTATAACACTACCCAGTGCTGTACATTTTCATGACGGTTATAAGACTATGACCATCATCTTCTCATGATCATTACAACTCACGAATGATGGTCAAATACTATGTCACTCAAAAACAGGTTGATCTCATTCGACCATTTGTGACAAAAGCCTTCATGACTGCCCGAGAATGTGATATGAAGGGAGTAAAGAAAATCAATCACTCACTAATTATCTGTGAGAACGATATGCAAGACAAATTATTTTCAGCATAATAGGTGTTACCCTCTGTGTATATTAAAAAATACTTTATTTTATGTTGTCATTTTACTAACCTTATCCATTATTTTCATTTTATTAACCTTCCTCGGGTATTAAAAAAATGACACATAAGACTTTAGCGTCAATATTGACCCGGATTTCAACCCTTTCTAAAATTATGAAACTTCAACCTAGACACAATGTTTACACCCCATTTGAAAAGTTATGGTCTAAAAAATGCATTGGTGGTGAAAAAAAATGGTTGCAGTAACATTGGCTACCGAGAATCTGCTACAAAGGGAAGGAGCTTTTGATTTCGATGCGTGAACCAAATTGCATACAAAACATTCCAGACTAGTTGTAGAGAGTTGCCGTCTTGGGCAAAGTTTCTCAGTATGTCATTTTTCGTCTTTTGAAATTATCATATTAGTTACAGATATTGCCACAGAGATGGTACTGCAGTATATATTTGCCAAATGAAGCTCTAGAGCGTTGTCGTCTTCGGTAAAATTTCTCAGTATGCCATTTGTCGTCTTGTGAGATTATCATATTAGTTCATGATCTTGCCGCAGAGATGGCACCCCAGTCTATCTTACATTTAAATGACGCTCTATAGAGTTTCTGTTTTCTGCAAAGTTTCTTAGAATGTCATTTGTCGTCTTTTGATAACATCATATTAGTTCCAGATCTTTCAGCAGAGATGGAGCTGTAGTCTATGTTTGTCAAATGAAGCTTGAGAGAGTTGCCATCAGGCATAGTTTTTCGGTATGTAATATGTCGTCTTTTGTCATTACCATGTTATCAGATTTTGCCGCAGAGATGGCGCTGCAGTTTATCTTTGCCAAATGAAGCTCTACAGAGTTGCCACAAAGAACAGACATTGATGTCTATATACCTTTTCTTGAAAAACGTGTGTAAAAGATAATATGGGCAGCCGGTATAAGAAGCAAGCGCAGAGAAAAACAAACAAAAATTTTCAGGTTATGTGCTAGGTTTTTTTATTGGTGAACATTTACATGATTGTTATCGCAAAACTAGCGATCAATTTCATGAATTTTGATACCCATATTGCCAGGGGTTTCTACTGAAAATGTTCATGGCCACTCGAGGCCCCACGGGACCTGTTCCGGAAAGACAGGTCCGAGGACAAATTATCAGATAGCCACAAAACGTTGAGAAATAACTTCTGGAGAAATTTCATGAATTTTAATACCCATATTGCCAGGGTTTCCTTCTAAACATGAAAATGGCCAGTTGAGGCCAAATGGAAACCTGTTCCGGAAAGACAGGTCCGAAGACAAATCATAAAATGGCCACTTAACGTTGAGAAATATCCTACTGGAGAAATTTCATGAATTTTGATACCCATATTGCCAGGGTTTTCTACTAAAATAGATCATGGCCACTCGAGGCCCCACGGGAACCTGTTCTGGAAAGACAGGTCTGAGGACAAATCATTTGATGGCCAATTAACGTTGAGAAATATCCTACTGGAGAAATTTCATGAATTTCGAAACCCATATTGCCAGGGTTTTCTACTGAAATTGTTCTGGCCACTCGAGGCCCCACGGGAACCTGTTTCAGAAAGACAGGTCCGAAGACAAATCATCAGATGGCCACTAAACGTTGAGAAATATCCTACTGGCGAAATTTCATGAATTTTGATACCCATACTGCCAGGGTTTTCTACTAAAAATGTTCATGGCCACTCTAGGCCCCACGGGAACCTGTTACAGAATGGCCGTTGCAGGAACAAGTCGGCATATGGCCCACAATGGAATAGAACTAGTTTCTAAGAATTATTCCAAAGATTTTGACATCCATTCCCGGAAATTCAATAGATGTTTCCAAATAGTGTCTGCGTACCGGACCACAGCCCCGGAAATCCGGATTTACGGGAACCAGATGAATTCAAATGGTCATTGCTGATAATGTCCCTGAAGCGAATGAGTTTTTGAATCTAAAGTTGCCAAAAGAATTCAAATCGGTCAATAATAGCCAGAGTTATCTTTTGAATTTGGTGGCCCTGATAAAAAATTACCTTAAACGAACGATATCACAAATCCTCCAACCATTTCTCTAATGGTTTGGATGATACCCCAAATAGGTCGTTAAGAAAAATAACCATACGAAATTTATTAGGGGGGTACCCGGGTACCCTGTCGATCACTTAAAGGTGTTTTTTTTTGTCGAACACATAAGGGTTAAACTGATTTAAAAAAAATATGTTTATGCAAAAATGAAGAATTCCCTAAAATATTAAAAGTCAGAAAATTTCAGCCCGATTGGTTTAAAAATAAAAAAGATCGTGTACATTGAAGTTGCGCCATGGGTCTGAATTGACCCCAATATCTTAAGAAGGTTAATAAACATTATTATTATTACAGTATTGATATTCAAAAAAGTTTAACATAAGAACTGAACATTCAATTAACTAAATCGTGAAGCTCAAGCTGCGGACACATCGCCACTGACGGGGTGATGTCTGCCGGTTTTGACGGCGGAAACATCGGTACTAGCGATGACCATCATGACCGTCTGTGTACTAGAGAAGTAAAATGATGGTCAATTTCCATGCCGGTTTATTTATTCTTGGCGATATGATCGTAACACATAACACTTGTACAAGATATAAAAAATGGGTGAGAATCGCGAGAGAAAAATATCTCTCGGTTGTTATTTCGTGTTGATGAGAAGTTCGAGAGGAAGAGAGGTTCGTCTGTTGCTTTGATTGTTATTTGCAAGAATCTCATTTGTCAATTCTAACGCTGTCAGTACCCAGACAAAACAGTTAAAGCCACTAGCAGTTTGATAACAATAATGAAACAGTTTTTGAACACCGACGAATTGCTTCGGCTACAGGCATCAGGAGTCGAGTTCAACCAACAACACCCAATCATCTTGCCCAGTAAATGTGTGAGTAAACGGAGCTGGTTAACAAGGTTTGTTGTACGCGATTGAAATATTGGTCGATTCACGATAGATTTTTGGTAAAAAATTACTGAAAAACTCAGTAAGCGACATGGAAAATCAGTAAAATATACACACTCAAATAAATCGACACGTTGTTTCCACGTGGAACGCACATAATTTTAGTCCACTGCCGAAATCAGAAATAAACACGTGGAATTCACGTAAAAGCTACGTGATTTCCGCGTAAATTCACATTCTACGTGAAAATCACATAAACGTGATTTTTCACGTACAATTCACTGGACACGTAATGTTCACCTGATTTTACTGAAGAAGATTTGGTTACGTGTTCAGGTGGAAGTTACGTGTAATTTCACTTGAAAACAACGTGTCGATATTTGTGAGTGCAGTAAAAAACTGTGAAATTGGAAGCACGATAGCTACCAAAAATTACTGAATATCAATCAATACTGAATTTCGGTTAAATTAACAAAAACATCAATTTAAATTTTTTTTTTTTCCTGCTCTTTTCAACGCATAGAGCGGGTGGTTTTTTTTTAATGATTATTATTTGTGATTTCCACGAAGAATGTGAATTTACGCGGAAATCACGAAGTTGCCTACGTTTCAACGCTAGTAAATAAGTCTGGTGCCTTTTACTCGTTCAGAAAATCAATGGAAATAATAAAAAGAAAAAAAAAATATTTTGATCAGCTGCCACCGCTTTGGCACGCGAAAATGGCAGAGGTTTGATAGGTGTGATTTGAACACTCGCGTTCAGAAAGATTTCTGAATTCCAGTGGTTTTCACATTTTGCGTCAGTACTTATTATGGTTTTACTGAAAACCGGTAAAGCGTTTACTAAATTGCGGATTTTCAATGAAAGTTCATTTCTTTACAAAGTACATCTGTAAAATAAATACAAATATTCAGTAATATTTTAAAACGATTTGCTGAAAACTTGCAGTTCTTTGACGGATATCGATAAATTGAAGAAATTTTACAGTTCATTCAGTAAAAATTCTAATTTACTGATCAAAGCCGTAATCTTTTTTACTTGATATCAAAATTAGGATTTGGTGCGTAGAGATCACAGAATTCTGAGAAAAAAAAAATACGGAAGTTGATCTGCAAACGAAAACTTTACGTATTCTCCAATGAAATTGATACATTTTACGAAAAGATCAATGAAAAAAAAACAACATTACAGATTAATGGTGAAAGGACAATTTTCCACCGAATTACTGTGATTTTCTCAGAACTTCTGTAAATATAATTAACAGTTCCAAGGATCTCATAATACACACTGAAAACAACACCTGGTGGTAAATCAACGAAATATTTTCTTATGGTATATAATGACATTTTCAATAGAATCAATTCTAAAAATATTTCGAATAACGCAGTGCTCCGCTTGAAGCAAAATATATCTTTATTCAAATCAGTTCGTTGGATTAATTTTTATTGTTTCAACTAAATAAAAAAATTACCCTAAATCTGTGGAATAAGCTTATAAGTACAATTTGTGCATTGATCGCTACCAATGCAATACATTGTTAAACATCAAACCATAGAATCAAAGTATTCGAATCAGACATGAAAAAAAATAGCCCATACCAGCTAATTCTTGAGATGAATCCTGTTCACCGAGGTTACATGGATTGACTACTGGAAATTGCCCATCCCCCTGTTATCATTGAGGACCTGCGGTTGCATAATTTCTAGTGGGTTTATCAAGTTATTCAGCAGTATGGACATACAAGAACACACCTGTTGATTGTAAAGATTGATGCTATCCACCAAAAGGGACTTAACCGATGCTTATGAAGTTCGAACACAGAATTGAAATGGATGTTGGCTTGACGTGCCGCAAGGGCTCAGTAGGGATCAAGACCCGAAGCTAAGAGTCAGTTCCTTTGTGGTTATATCACATTTATTAGCAGAGCAGCACATCGAAATTTTAGGTTCATTATATGCTTTATATCCCATGATTCCTTATATACTATACAATTTCAGATCATCCATGGATATCCCAAGTTTTGTAAAATAATTTTAAATCAATTTTTTTTCTCGTGGCTATGATACATTGTCTTAGCTTTCAGGTTCATGGTACAATTGCAGCAGGACCACAATCTGCAGACATTTAAATAAAAATGAAATTATTATCATTTTATATTATAACATCCATGCATTACATTTTGTATGCTTTTTTATAAGTCATTTTCAGCTTCGCATATATGCATCCTTGTCAGTTATAGCTCATCTAACCTACGTTATGTATTTGAAAAGATAGAAAGGTTTTTGATGTTTTTTTTTTATTTTTTAGAAAAAATCATATTCGAAAAATTCTACTTAAAAAAAGCTCTTTCCTTCTTCATCAAAAATATATATTAATTTAAAACCTAGCAGTTTACAATCATTCATTTCCTATTTCACAGACATAAAGTATCATTTATGGGTCCAGATGAACAAGAGCTATCGAAAAATTCAATTTTTTATCTTTTTGTATGTTTGTTTTATTAAGATTCAGTTTTTGGATTCATACTCATATGAAATTTATTTCGCCTTATTATTAGCTGTTTTCAGTTTTTTTCCAATATTATTATGATATTAATACACATCTAATTTTTATTTTCAGTAACATACCAGTAGATGTCAGATACATCTTGTACCTACGTTTATTATGTTCTCTGACTATTATTGTGAAAACAAATTCTAATCTTAGTAGATCTTAATCCAATAGAAACTGCAACAGTGGAAGTCTTTCGATGAGTGGATGTTCAGCTTAGTTACGGATATATGTATTCTACTATAGTTTACTGGCCTGCTGGTATTATTATTTTATATTATAACGTCAGTTTATTATTTTATGTTATGATATTAAATGATGTGACATAATTGCATTTAAATTCATTTCATTAAAATCACTATTTCCGATGAGACTCACTACATAAATTATTGCAAGGAAACGGAACAGCACATCGAAATTTTAGGTTTACTATTCTATTGCTATATAATTTCAGATCATCCATGGATATCCCAAGTTTTATGAGATAATTTTAAATCAATTTTTTTTCTCGCAGCTACATTGTCTAAACTTTCAGGTCCACAAATGGAATTGTTATTATCATTCTTATATTCATTCACTATATTATTTGTCATTATAATATTCATTCGCTATATTTATTATAATTATAATATTAATTCACTATATTTTATACATTACTATATGACATTAAATATATATTGGGAAGGGAGGGAGCATCAGGGTATCACTCAAGCTGGAATTGGACAATGGAGTGGTATGACAACCGGCGTCTAGGAGGGAACAAACAGTATCATTTTCTTTATCCTACCGATTCGATTGTGATGCTGTGAATTCTACTCCAACAATTTCAGTGAGAGTGACGCGCCCTTCTTAACAAGCCATCCCGTAGAAAGCTTAATGAGTATTGCGAATTGGGTTATTCGATTTGTTGGATCGTATCGTTGGAAGGAGATTCTTATGTTCCCGCGGGTTTCGCGTAAGTGTCTCTGCTTACGGGTCCGCCCCACCGTTTTTGGCCCTTCATACAGCGTTACTGTGAATACAACCCGGCAACTCAATTTGATCTTGCTATTAAGTGGAGCTGCATACATGACAAGGTCTTAGAAGGGATGGTGGCTACCTTACATACATACATACATACAATTCCAGTCTTCAAGCAAAGTGCCTACTTTGAAGTCATAATTGCATACTTCAGATTTACCGTGTTGTGTATGATCGCCACAAACACGTCATGAAAAACCTACGCCAATGTTTCACAGTTCCTCACCTAACCATTTCAAATTATAAGTTTACTTTGCGAAAAAAAATTATCAGCAAAATTGCAAAAAAAAAAAGTCAATTTAGGAGCGCGGTTATAAACACAAAGACTGCTATTGAACAAAAATCGATCATTTGAGCGTATACACTTGAGTGTTGAAGTCAAATTTCATTATCAATATTCTAATGGATCCCAAATAACCCAACGATCACCAGCTTTTCAGTTCGAAAAAAAAGCCTACTCTTCCACTATGAAAACGCCTACTGCTACAGCAACTATTCATCAAAAAGTCAAATCACTTCGCTTCGGTTTGTGATGCATGTTCCGTTTTGGTGGCACCAGATGATAGTCCGGTTTGGGTCCTGCTGGGACAAAGCATCGAATCAGCGAACCTCTTCACTCTTCCGATGAGTCGTTGGCAGTGAAAAATTTCATTTTCGATTCTGACTGTTTTGGAAAATGAATGACTCTAATGATAACGGCTGCACTCTCGGAGGGGGTCTGGGCTTTGAACCGGAAGCCTCGCTGTACAGTTTTTTTGTTTTTCGTTTCGATAACAAACCTGAAAAGCCAACTGTCGACAACAACGTTCTCCAGTCGCTTCTGGTCCCGGGTGGGAAGTGATGGCTGCCAATTTCGTTTCATGTTCGCACTATTTTTTTCCCCGTTCTTGATGATGTTGTTGTTTTTTATGGTTTTCACACTCTCCAGAGGGATGAGCTCGCCCGGTCTCTTTTAGGCCGGAACGAAACGAAAAGCTCACTCGTAACACCTGACGTGATGTTTTCTGCATTCATCACACTGATGCATATCATTTTTCCAAGCTTCCTCCCACCCCACCAACGAAGAACCCTGTTCAAGCGTCTGTGGGATTTCCCTTTCACGGTTCACCGCCGGAGAAGGATCCGGAAACTATGCGAACAGACAGCAAGGTTCGTTCTATAGCCGGTCCGGGTTTTAGAAATTCACACACACAGACATGGTGTGGGGCCGATGGTGATGAGTAACTTTCCACTTTTCACGTGTATGTCTGAATATGGCGTGAAGAGCGTCGGAAAAAGAGTGCTGCTCAAGTTTGAAAGGAACTGAAAATAACAAATCACTCTTCATCACATTCCACACTACGGCCCATTGCACTCGCTTGCGTCCCCTGCCTGAAACGTCAGCATTCAATAGCATCATCCTCGAGCTGCGTAGGGATACGGACAGGATCCGGCACGAAGGCAGACTTTTTTAGAATGATGACTCCTGAGTCCTGATGGAGTGCGAAGCAGCGGAAGATAACACAGAGCAGATAAAAAAAAAACACGATAATATTGTAGCAAGGAGCATGGAAGGATCGTTAAGATATGCACGGAGAAGCGTTCAGGGCTCGCATGTTTGTGCACTCTATCAAGATTCGCCCGGCATTGACGAAGGTGGCTCAAAATTGGAGGATAGAAATGCACAAGGATATCGGAGTTTCTTTGCCTGTCGAACCGGATGTTCACTCGAATAGTGATGGACCGTTTCTTCGGCAGAGAAAGAAAAAGTGCTGCTCTTGCTTCCCAGCAACCGGATACCCAGGCTGCACATGGCGTTTTGACTTTTTTTTCTCTTCTCACATAAACTGTGTTCATCGCAACGCTTAGAAGAATTCGATTACCGTAGCTGAACGAAATTTGAATGCTTCAGGTCGTTGTGAGGCAACATTTAGTGGAATGGTAGAATCTTTGACTTTCACGTGAATTCAGCTATTATAGCAAAGAACATAATTACGCATAATGCTGAAATTAATAAAAGGTAAAGGCTGAAATTAATAAAACGGGGAAACATTCATCAGCGAGGTAACATTGATCGTTTCGGGTTGAATTTACAATGACTGCGTAGAAATGTTTCACTTGTAAGGCATGTAAATTGCTGATCAATGTTACCTCATACCGATGTGTTCTAATTTCAAGTTGTAAGATTGCCATATAGACAGAACATTCATCATGCCAAAAAAAAATCAGACAAATTGACAGAGACTTAAGACCTAGAGTAAGGTATGACAAAAGTACGGACTTAGTGGTTTATTTGGTATATCGTTTAAAAGAAAATAGGATTTGACACAGTAGTGATACAAAATGAAACCATGCAAGAATTCTTCAATTTTAGAGCACCTCTGAAAAAACATAATATTTTCCAACCACTAATATTTATTAGTGGCCCACCGCGCACAGTGGTCAAAAAGTCAATTTTAACGCTCTCAACTGATAGCTCCCTAAATATTGGAGCTAGAGCAATGGCGTCTTTGACAATGTTGCTGGATATGACAAGCTCCGTATTTTGACGGCATAACTTTTGTGATCACGACCCCCTAAAAGGGAGATAAAAATCCTACTATTTTAGGATTTTGAGATAGAGAGTTGATGTCTTCAGCAAAATTGTAGAAAAAGTCAATACAAAAAACTTTGATGAAGATATAGAAATTGTATGTTTTGTACCCAATTTGAGATAGATAGCGTTTTATAAGAACTAACCTCCAAAAACACATTTTCACCGAAACATTTTGTTTTTAATTTTAAGGACAATATAATGTTCTACAAAGTTATTTGCAATATTAAAATACAAAACTTTCTAAAACATACCAAACCTACATTATTTAAGTGGGATGAAATGTTGAACTTTTTTCCGTTTTTTTTTTCATCATATTTTCGACGGCTGTATCACACTTAGGAGCAAGTAGGAGTAGGAATAAGAGTTAGTTGCATCTAATAGTACATTAAAAGAGCTTCCACGACCGTCTGGGGAGTTATGCTCAAAACAAATATCGATATTTCATGATTCAAACAGTATACAAAATTGCGTTGTCATGGTAACCACACCTTCAAACTCATTATTGTCAGCTTAATTTTAAATTTTGTTTTTGGCAATATTTTTATTCATTAAATGTTACTATAATTTAACCGATTTGTAATTTAATTATTATTTAACATTTATATTTTCGATGTCGTTTTCAATTTCAACCCTTCTTTTGTTATCAGCTGCTTAACATCGCCAGACAATGCACACTGGGCCAGAATGAAAAATTACCAGGAATAAATTATTTTCACTATTAAACTGCAACTTTAGAACAAAACTGTCTTCCGCGAAGTTACAGCTTATTATTAGGGCTTTAATTTGACGTCAGTTTCAGTTAGAGTGGTCCTTAAATATATTGAAATAAAAATTCTATCTTTCACATTTCCTGACATAAAGCAATACAGTGCTCTACAAAGTTGTTTTTTATTGAATTTAAAGCAACTTTGCTGCAAAAACAAAAGTCAAAGGTCTTTTGTGTCATAAGCTATGATCATTTTTACGCTTAAGAGTAGGGTGGCCCTGAAAAAAATAGTATTTTTCGCCTAACTTTTTCATTTCAAATTTTATGAAAACGGTGTTGTCAGCAAATTTTTAGAACTTGTTAATATACACACTTTGATGCAAAAAGAACGTAATTTCATAGATTCATTCAAAAATTATCGCAATTTTAGTCTAAAAATTACGATTTTTTCATATCAATTTTTTTCTTTTAAAGGGGGAAAAACGGGGAAACAAATACGACTGCATATGAATGGTTAAGATAAGAGGTCTCTTTTGTATATAAATACTCAGGTGAATTTAGAAGAATTTTGGGTTAAATGGTACTATGAATGTATGTCCTTTTTAAAATAAAATTCTTGATTTTTTCTTAAATGTTGATGGCAACGACGAATAAATCACCATATTTCAATAAAAAACTAATATTTGCAATGCGTTCATTTTTCGAATAAACATATATGCGAAAAACGTACCTAAATTATAAATTGTACTACTGAACCACGGGTCCTCCCTTAGCTCAGTCGGTAAAGGCGCAGCTACAAAGCAACACCATGCTGGAGGTGGCTGGGTTCGATTCCCGGTCTGGTCTAGGAATTTTTCGTAAGGGAAAATTTCTCGACTCCCTGGGCATAGCGTATGATTGTACTTGCCACACAATCATACTAATGCAAAAATGGTACTTGGCATCGAAAGCTCTCAATTAATAACTGTGGAAGTGCATTTAGAACACTGAGTTGAGAGCAAGCAATAAGCTAATTGTGAAAGCAATAAGCTTGAAATGCTAAAGAAGAAGAACTACTGAACCACTTAACAACATTAAACAAAAAAAGTATTTTTTTTACGCCATGCACGTTTAAGGGTTAGAAAAATCTTCGAGGTTGGACTTTCTTGTGTTGTGTTCTCAAAAACAAGAGGTATGAAGTGCATCAACGTGTTTATAATGCCTAGAGACATTTATGCTTGAATAAACTTGATCATTTCGATCATGAAATAAATTTTAAACTATAAATTTTAATTAAACGAAAAAGATGTTTTCTAGAACTACAAGCGAAGAAAACTATCGTCAAAGCAAATATATTTAGGTCAATTCAAACGTACACTTTTGTTTGCTCTGGCCACAAATAAATGTTAAATTTGTTTCAAAAGTATTATTTGTTAAAATTAGCGTTACGTCAATGTTTTATTTAAAATTATTCGTATTAAAAATAAATGTGAATATTTTTGGATTTTACATAGACACCTGAAAACAAATATGTTTCTTTCAAACATGCTCTACATTTTTGTTAATAAATCAGTCGGGTATTTATATTTTTGTTTATTAAAATCATTTATTCAGTTTAATAACCTGTTGGTTAGAGTCCAATTGGATTAGTTTCGGGATTAGACATTGTGGCATTCTGTAATATCATTGCATAGTAGCCCCTCCAGCGGTTCCTACTTATGGTGAAAGTCAATGGATTTTCGTTGCTCTGACTTCAAACCCATTCTAGTCACACATAAATTCAAGTTGCATAGTGATATTGGTCATATCGGTAAGAGATGCAAAATAGCCAAAACTCGAAGTATTGAAATCATTTCACATGGATTACTGACGAAAATTATTATTCGAATCATTTATTTACTAACTAAATTATAATTATTATTTAAATTGAATTATAAACAATGATCATAATAATAATTTTAAAAAATCTAATTTTATTAAGACTATTTTTATAAGAACAATTTTTACCATGTATAATTTAACTATTATTATTATTATGATTATTATTATTGCTACAAAAATAATTAAACATATAATAATTATATTTTAAAAAATATCCAATTTTTACGAAGCCTACTTCTATGTGAACAATTTTTACAAAATGAAATTTTTTAATTATAATTATTATTATTATTATTCCTGTAATTATTGTGATAATTACGATGATTATGATTTTATTGTTATGAAAATAATGAATATCATTGGGTGATTATTTTGATTATGCGATTTGATTTTATTTAATTATTTTTTTTTTTATTATCATATAGCATATATTGGTTGTTATAATATTTATTTTATTTATAATAATGATAATGAATGTTTTTATAACAATGATAAGTTGGAATATGATGTTCAATACTACTTTGAGAGTTATGAATATTATTTTTATTTTATTATTTCTTAAGATCATTTATTTGTACAGGCTCAATCGAATTAACTTAACAGAGCCAAGATTTCATATTTACATACATCAGTTATCTTAAAACTAACGTTAAGGGGGCTGAACCGATTACTCGCAGTCGTCTCGAGGTTAATAGGAATAACAATTGAAAGGATGGGAAGATGGGCGGGGATTTTAAGTATGGTTTACATAACACTTTTATTTTAAATTCTAAATTGTCAAAAAACTTAAAACTATACAACTTTCGGCTTCTTTTGACTTTGACTTGAACATTTTTGAGAAAAAAAAACACACACACAAACACAGATAAAAAAAAACTTTAAGTAAACATACAGGTTAAACTAACTACAATCTAAGGCTAATATTAGTTAAAAACACATAAATGAGTTTCATGTACTCCAGGTCACGCAGAGCCAAAATATCTCGAACTGGTACATTGGATTGTCTACCTCGAGCCCGAAGGGAATCATAAAGCTCAGAT
>JAHHFK020003582.1:0-93975 GCA_024533555.2 Aedes koreicus | reverse complement strand
CAGTGAATCAAAATTCGTGAATGCATGAATGATAAAAACATTGTCCTTACTTTTCAATGTTAGGACAAAAAATAATGCATCTTTATCATTGTTGCATACTCAACACAATAATGACAAATTGCAAGGCAGCAGAATCAAGATATTAATGTTTCACAACATCCGATGGTTATTTAGGAAAGAGACAAGGCGTTGTTTGTATATTGCTTTGTATGCAACAAAAATAAATTCAATAATGTCACATGTTGCATCTACCGAAAAGAGACTATGTTTAGTTTAATCCCTCTTTCGCTCTCAAAAATTTTGTCGAGTGATAGGGGATAATTGGTAAAGATGGACGATGGATACCTACTGCTTTAATAAAAAACATACGATTTGTAATAAATTTCAGTTTGTTCTGTTAACATGAACTAAAATACATCATGCATGTTGTTTTAATATCATAAGATAATTAATTTATTCCTAAAAATAATTTGATTTGCAACAGCTAGTGTTCATCTTCTCAACCATGGTCCGCGACATTCCCCTATTTATTGCATACGTTTCATCAAAGATTTTGCAATCCCGACTAGTGCTGTTCTTCCAATATTCGAGCGATCAGTAATTTCCGTTCCTTGTGGCATTTCCTCAGTGCATTTTGTTGCGTTGTGTTGTTTTAAAAAAATAAAAAAATGGATTCTACATCTGTTAAAGAGGACAAAGAAAATGTGTCCGAAAAAGTTCGAAACATATTTCGTTCCGAGAACGGGGATCTTAGTTGTAGCCTGGGTCTTAATTGCATGTTCAGTCCGAAAACGTTTGTGTTGACCAATTGTTTGCGCCACATCAAGAACTCTCACCCGGAAAGTTACAATGTGTTGAAGTTGGGGAAGGAGATTTCCGAAGATAAAATCGCTGCTCGAGGTAAAAAACGCACTAAAGGTGAAGAAGTGGTGACTGTAAGAAAGTCTAAGCAAAAAGATGTGGGTGGCCTAATAAAAATTGTGACTTGTCACAATGCCCCATTCAACGCCATCCAATGGGAGGGTGTACGGGACATTGTAGATCCTTTGTTGGAGGCTCTGAACGTTACCATTAACAAACAGAACATTGTGAAACATGTCTCTAACACAAGCTAAACACATTACGTGCTTCGAATCATATGGGCGTAACTGCTGAGAGCGATATCTCTTTATCGAATTTCTCAACCGTTATTATCCCGTAAAATCATTCAATTTGCCGTAATAATTCGAAGAAAAATCGATCATTGCAGTCACGCCCGTATGATACTGAACGCGGAATCTTTCTTTATTCAACTAACCGCATAAGATCAACATCGTTTATGGAAATAAAAACCCGTGTTTATTCACCTGTGATTTGATCTGTACCTTGTTTCTAAGTCAAAGTTTATCAGGTTTTAGATACAGCCTGTTTTACCCTTGTTACAAAGAATGGTTTAATAATCGCGTGGAAAATCAACCTTTTCCATAGCTCAGAAGGCCTCGACTGGAGAGGGAAATATGCATATATAATATAATATATATAATGAATAAGCTCACGTTTCTCGGCAACCTCTTGACCGAATTCGACGGAACTACCGGCAAATGGGCGGTACTATTATACAATTTATTGTTATTACCTTTTTTTTTTTTTGATAATGGTCTACAGATTTCAGAGAAATGGCCGGAATAAATTCCGGTTTTTTTACGGTGTATATGAGCTTGCGTTTGAAGATATTATCTAAAATATTTCCAAGCTATCATGAGACGCGTCAAATCACATAAGCATTCGATTACAAGATGAACGGTAGTCATATAGAGTGCTCAGAAGAACGCTGGCCACATCCGGGCATGCTGCGGGTGGCCAGTTTTTGATCTGAACCAAAACATTTCATGCGGCATCTCTAATTACATTTAAATTCGATAATAAGTTCAATAGTGCTGGCATCAATTGCCCATAACCTTATTGGCATGTTCTAGGTACATCCGGGGAGAAGCCTTCTTATTTTACTTGAACCAGAACATATCATGCGACACCCCAAATCACATACGAAATCCAAAATAAGAGCAATAGTGGTAGAATCAAGTGTCAAGAACTACATTGGCCACATCTAGACACGATCTGGGTCAGTGATGGTTAATGTACTGTATTTTGGTATTTCTCTTCAGCTCAAAACCTAGAATCTACAATTGTATCTGTAGATAATTCAACAATACAAAGTTGCGATATGCATTCAACCACGTTTATTGAATCTTCTGGAAAGTCAAAAGATATTATGTGATAATCTGGGATAATATTGGTCATTCGATGTTTGCCTTGCAGCTAAAAAAGATTCAGTTACAATTAGTGCAGCCAAATCGGAACCTAGAGCCTATCAAGAATCATCAGTTTTGTTCGACATATTCAATCAGAACTTTTCAATTTCAAGATGCATTCTTGAAGTTTATAACCAACAACCAATTTGAGTGATTCATCTCCATAATGTACCAAATAAATATTCTGTGAGGATTGATTATCCAATAATGTCGGTTGACCTAAAAGAAGATCCACTGAACATGGTTGAATACATATCGTATATTTGTATAGCCTAAAAAGCTACAGTTAATATTTCAGCTCCTTATTTTTGAGCTCCAGAACTGTATGGCTGATAAAGAACATCCCAGATCATCTCATAATGTCTGCTGACCTTCCAGAAGACTCAATAAACATGGTTGAAAACGTATCATAACTTTGTGTAGCCGAAAAAGGCACAGTTACAATTATAGATCCTATGTTCAGTACTCCAGGACAGGTAGGATGACTTAGAATATCCCAGATTATCTCATAATGTTGGTTGCCCTTTCATAAGATCCAATGAACATAGTTGAACGCATATCGTACATTTGCCTATCTGAAAAAGCTACAGTTTCAATGGTAGATCCTAATCTATGAACTTATAAACAGCCTGGTATGCCCCAGAACATCCCAGATTTCATCATAATGTTGGTGGACCTTCCAGAAGATCCATTGAATATGGTTGAATACATATCGTAAATTTGAATAGCCGTGAAACTACAGTTACAACTGTTGATCCCAAGATCTGAGCTCCAGGAATGTTTGGATGACCTTGAACGTCCCAGATTATCTCATTATGTCTGTTGACTTTCCAGAAGACTGAATTAAAATGGTTGAATACAAGTCGTACATTAGTATAGCTGAAAAAGCAACCGTTACAGTTGTAGATCCTGAGTTTTTAACTCCAGGACAGCTTGATTGACCTAGAACATCCCAAATTATCTCATAGTATCGGTTGACCTTTCATAAGATGCAATCAACTTTATTGATTTCATATCGCTAATTTGAATAGTTAAAAAGCTACAGTTGCAACTGTAGATCCTAAGTTATGAACTCAAGAACAGTTTGGATTACCTAGAACATCCCAGTTTATCTCAAAATGTCTGTTGACCATCCAAAAGATTCAGTGAACTAGGTTGAATGTATATCGTAACTTTGTATAACCGAAAAAACTATAGTTACAACTGTAGATTCTAAGTTCTGTACTCCAGGCCAGTTTGGATAACCTAGAAGATTCCAGATTATCTAACTATATTTGTTGATCTGCCATAAGACTAAATAAACATGGTAGAATAGATATCGTAACTTTGTGTAAACGGAAAAACTATAGTTACAACTGTAGATCCTCTGTACTGAACTTCTTTATGTTCAGGATGTTCTGTGTTGAAAACCAGGCAGTAAACGCACATATTTTTTATTTTGCCCTGATAAAATAGTAAATTTGCAACAAGTTGGCAGAAGATAGTGTTCGCTGCTGTTCTGTGTGTGATTGCATACAGGCATTTTTCTTCGGGTGGAAGTCTATCCACAACAAATTTTATAATTATTCAGATCAGTAATTTGTTCGACAGCAACAACTGATTGTCGCTATTTTTCATGCTGCTGGGCAGCCCTAAGTTTGCACCTTTAAACTGAAGAAATGATCCATGAAAAATTGAAATTCGTTCCATAAAAAACGTTTTTATGACCCATAAGGCTCTGGTGAAAATCCATAAAAAAATTGAAATGATCCATAAAATACAGCAATGTGATCCATACTTTATATAAATTTTAGCAATAAAATGTCAAAAATGTACCGTTATATATCTAGGAGATGATCTATAAAAGTGTACGGATTACCCATAAACACATTGCAAATGTTCCATAAAAGGTTCAATATAATTCCTTAAACTTGTAAAATTGATCCTTAGAATGTAACGTTTGTGAACTAAAATATATGCACATGATCAATAAATTATTTAAAATATTCCATAAATAAATCGCCAATGATCCATAATATGTTTGAAAAATTAACCATGAACTTCTAAATATGGTCCATAGCAAATCAATTTTGTGCACTTAAAATAATATGTATGATCCATTAATTATGCCGGAATTATTCCAATTTTGGGTTTAATTTTTTTTTTAAATTTAACTACGGGGAAATCGATCCTTGACTGCGCTACCACTCAGACTTATTAACATGTCCATTCCTTTAGCTATGCGGCTTAAATATTGCTGTAAAAGAAAGATCACTTTGGAGAAGATCTTCAATTTTCAGAAAGCTGACTTACTTTTGCGCTCTCACGTTATTTTACGACCGCAACTGCGACACATGTTTCCCAATAAATTTGGTAAAGAACACTTGTGCACGTAAAGAACTACGGCATCCTCAAGTTTGCACCTTTAAAACTGAAGAAATGGTCCATGAAAAATTAAAAATCGTTCTATAAAAACGCATTCTTGACCCAAAAGACTCTTGTGAAAATCCACAAAATAAATGACTCTGGTGAAAATCCACAAAAAACATAAAAATGATCCCTAAAATTCATCAATTTGATCCATACTTTTAACAAAATTTAGCAATAAAATAAAATGTCAAAAATTAACCGTTATATATCAAGGTAATGATATACATAATTGTTCGGATTTCCCATTAAAATATTGCAAATGATACTTAAAAAGGCTCAATAACTATCCTTAAACTTTCAAAATTGATCCACAGAATGCAACATTTCTACACTAACATATGTGCATATCATCCTTAAATTATTGTAAATGTTCCATAAATAAATTGCCAATGAGTTTGTATAACAAATCATAATCCTAAAAAATGATTCATAACAAACCAACTTTGTGCAATTATTTGATCTCTCCGCAACTGCGACACATGTTTGTCAAGAAATTTGGTAAAGAGCTCTCCAGCACATAAAGAACTACAGGTCAAATTTATGAATTGATTAAACTGTTGTTTCAGAAAATTTGATTTAAATTATGCCGGGCAGACGCTTGCTGTCCAACTCGCTATCGCTCATCGGACCTAACTACAAAAAACATCCTCCGTTTGCCTTATACCGGGAAAATGCTTGAGTCAGTCGTTTGCCTGGAATCTAATCTACGCTATGTTATCACTTCGGATGTCGGAAACATCGACCGCTTTCTGCCACCTTAGTTCTTCAATCCTCAATAAGACTACGCAAAAACTCCGCAATCCTTCTTTAACAGCAATATTTTATCCGGATACCAGAATGAACGGACTAAATGTCACTAAATCTGAGTAGTAAAGCAGTTAGGGATCAATTTTACAATCTTTATGGATCAAAATTTTAAAAAAATAGTGCCCCAACCTGGAAAAACGCAGGCATAGTTTATGGATCATACCATATAGTTAAGCGAACAACTATTGATCATTTTTATAAGCTTATGGTTCATTATTCATCATTTTATGGATCATTGGCAATTTATTTATGGAACATTTCAAATACTTTATGGAACATGCGAATATATTTAATTGCACAAAGGTTACATTCTATGGATCAATTTTACAAGTTTAAGGAAAGGTATTGAACCTTTTATGGATCATTTGTAATATGTTTATGAATAATCCGTACACTTTTAACGATCATGCCCTAGATATAAAACGGTACATTTTTGACATTTTATTGCTAAATTTTATATAAAGTATGGATCAGAGTGATGAATTTTATGGATCTTTTCAATTTTTTTATGGATTTTCACCAGAGTCTTACGGGTCAAGCATGCGTTTTTCATGGCACTATTTTCAATTTTTTATGGATCATTTATTACTTTTTATATGCAAAAGTACGTTTGCCGCCGCGGTTTCATTCGTGTGATGTCAAGACTTATGTCCAACCACTACTCGCTAGACGCACATCTCTACAGAATTAACCTCGTCGATAGCAACATATGTAGGTGCGGAACCGGTTATGATGACATCGATCACGCAGTTTGGTATTGCCCGGATAATGATGCCTCCAGAGCACGACTATTTAATACCCTAGTGGCCCGAGGTAGACAACCCTTCCGCGAGGTAAATGATGTTTTAGGAATGTGTCATCTCCCCTACATGCAAGCGATCTACGAATTCCGTTGTTTGTCTGACCTGAATGTGTAATGTCATCACCCCCTCTCCCCTCAACGCTAGTAAATTCCACGCCGTTGTGTTCCAGCTATACCTTCCTCCTTGTTTCCGTGCTACTTGTACCTGCCCAGCAAGCTATTGATCAACCATCTGCGCCTAGCTCCTGAAATGGGCTATAGGAACCGAGGACTTGATTGCAGCCGCAGCCATGAGCAGCAATTTTTAACTTAAATAAGTTACCTGCCTAGTCCCTTCCAAGCGATAATGTGACCCATTAACCTCGAGCCAGCCACGAGTAATTGGTGCCCCACTTACTAACACCATAAAGCAAATCATTGTAAAGCTTGCTTCAGATAGAATTGGAACAAAAACAATTGCCTGTATTTCAGTTATTTATTATTGAATTCAAGATCTTTTTTTATACAAATGTAGCGTTTTCTTCATACTTTTAAGAAAAAATACGGATAAAATTATTCGTCACGGTTTCGAAGGAATTCTCGAATTTTTCCTGTAACACGGCTCATTAGGCGGCAAACACCTTCTTCGTCCATCGTTTCAGCTCTCTTATTCCACCAGGTCTTCATCTGATTGATGTCTTTGACAACTTTTCCCTTTGCCTTGAGTCTCCTCTTCATGATTGCCCAGTATTTCTCAATAGGGCGGAACTGGGGGCAGTTGGGTGGGTTAAGGTTTTTCGGAACAACCTGGACCCCTTTCTCTGCATACCATTCTTTAACGACTTTGCTGTAATGACAGCTTGCCAAATCTGGCCAAAACATTACGGGATGGTCGTGGGATCGAATGAACGGCAAAATTCGTTTTTGGAGACACTCTTTTTGGTATAGTTCCGACGTCATTGTCTTATTTGTAACGAAAACTTTCGTTTTTTTGCCACAGCTGCAAATGCCCTGCCAAATCATGAATTTTCGTGCAAATTTGTCGTCAAAAACAAATTTAAATTTGGCTGGAACATCCCCCCGAGCCGTTGCCAAGTAAAATTTTTGACCTGGGATTTGCCAGAAGTCAGCCTTGACATAGGTTTCATCGTCCATCAGAAGACACCCGTCGAACTTGGTCAGCACCTGGTCGTATAGCTTCCGAGCACGGATTTTGGCCACACTATTCTGTTTTATGGTCCGATTTGGCTGTTTGCTAGCTCGATACGACTTGATTCCTTCCCGGAGTCGAGTTCTCCTCACGGTACTATGGGCAGCACCGAATTTTCTGGCCAAATCACGGTCCGACAGATTGGGATTCCTCTTAATCGTCTTCAAAATCTTACCACGCAGTTTCCGGTCGACAGTTCCACTCCGACGATTGGCTTGAGGCTTCCGAATCGTCGTCAATGTTTCCTTATACCGTTTGATAACGCGCCATACGGTATTTCTGGGCAATTTCAGCTGTTTAGCTAGCCTAGATGCAGACCATAATGGATTTTCCAAATAACTGTGCACAATTTTTTCCCTTCTTTCGGCTTCCATGTTGATTGTTTACAAAGTACAGTCGATTTGCGGAATGTCAAAAATACATACGTGAAGCTGACAAAATTCCCGACACGTGAGCGCCAAGAACTTTCAAATCCGTCCACCAGGAGTGCCACAATATGAGCAAAAGTTTGTTCCAATTCTAAATGAAGCAAGCCTTAAATAACAAAATTGAATATCGGCTCCGCAAAGTGTCACACACGTCTGAGCCTTACAAATAAACGAACTAAGTAAAAAAAAAAAACAAAAAAAATATCACAAACCGTTCCACGCACGCATCATTCCTTTGTAGGATCAATTTAAAAAAGCATAAATTGCAAGCGATGAGAATAATATAGGAACATGCACCCTACCTCCTTGACTACCCGTCCGGCAAAACGCAATGCTTGGCATTCGCTTCGCTTCCAGCATGTAATGGAAAATTGACAAGATAACTTTCGCAGAATTACGACGGTTGTTGGTTAAAACTTTCCCAGCTACAAGGACAACGAAAACGTTCAATCAGTTGCGAGTAGGATGTGTAGCTCAAATTGAAACCGAGCAGCTCCACGAAACCAGAAGCACCAGCACATTCCACAGAACTGTCGATTTGTTCTTTCGTTCTTGTTAGCAAAACTTCGCTCCACTTGTTTGGACTTGAAACTGTCTGTGACATGTCGTTTTTGAAACAATTTTCCTCCGCACAAAGCTTCTTAGGAATTGAATGGTGTCCGTTGTGTGCGTATGTGCGTGTTCCTGACATCGATCATTGAATTTTCAAACCTGCCGCCGTTGCCATTGGATATTGATTGGACGACCTACCCTGCTCAATCGAACGTTCAAGAAGGACACGGGAATGAAAGGAAAATCATCATTCATGCCAGTCACGCTCTATTTGACCTTCATTTTGGTCCTGACTTTGACAGCCGGCAGGTCCGTCGGCCGTAACTAGGTCTGATTTTGCTTTATTATTAAACTTTATCGTTCCCGTTTGACTGTGCCCGCCTTCGTCACACGCTTTGAGCTCTCAATTTATCGTCGAAAAAGTGAGTTCCACCGAACTGGAGTTTCCATGTAGGAACCGGGAAGCAGCCGGTAGTCAATGATAATGACTTTTCGTGAGGAGAACTTTTTTTTTGTCTCTGTTTGGTCCCCAGGGGAGGATAGATGAAAAAATGTCCAAATGTCTGCTACAGGAGAACGAGAGGAAGCATGGCAAAAAGTAGTGCCATAAAGCACTTTTCATGATTTATAGAAAAGTTAAAATAGCTCGATTATCTTTTGGCACGATATCACGAGCCCTCGGTTGTGGGCGGACAGATGGAGGTGGTTGCGAATGCAGTATTTTTTTTTTGTTATTCCACTTTATATACCGAAACGAAAAAGTCGATGGTGTTCCGTGTTGGCGGATGTCGTTTATTTTCGCGTGCGAAAAGCAGTTTTCTGAAAATTAAATATTATCCATTATCGGTGATTACTTTTCCATTCAAACACGGCAGCTGGCTTTGGTTCGCTCGTAAGGGGGCACCCACCGAACGATGTTGACTACCAAGCTGCTGAAACTGGGACGAGTGAGCTTCCTTCAATTTGAATTCGAGTGTGTGTTTGTGTTCCGGGAGGAGGCAATTCAATTCAACGCGTCGTGATTTATGAACGGTTGAGTGTGTGTGTGAGTGGATATCAATTGCAAATAAGTAAATTTGTGTTTACTGGAAGGAGATACGAGGTGATAGAAAAATTTACTGTCGCTGAGTTTTCTTTGTTATGGATCCGCTACATATCTCAGAACAGTTGACGAGTTCAATTTATGGTTGGCAGAAGATTCGTACGATTTACTTCCTTCATCGTTGAATAAAAGGATGATATTGATATCAAGAAAAGAGTGTATTCGTGGAAAATGGTTCGTCCTAACTTGTCGGTATCTTTTCAACCGTGTGAGTAAAAATTCAAAGAAATATTTGAGCAGAATTGGTTCGTTGTTAAAGTCTGTTGAGAAACTAAAAATCCGTGAGGAACGTTCGGAATAGCAAATCTTGCGTGAAAAAAACTGTGAGTGTGCACTGTCAAATCATATGTATCCCATTGGTGAATCGCTAAGAAGCTTGATATCGGAAGAGCTAATGGAGTAAAGGATGGCAGAAGAGGCCCGGTTGATTTCAAAATGACCAAGAAGCAGTATTCAACCGCCTTTTAATCACGTTGATCCGGGATGTCGCTAGAAAATCAAAAGTGTCGATCTGTTTTGTCCAGAAAATTATGAAACCGGTCCGAACTACATGTTTACAAAGTGGAGAAGGTCTTAAACATGTGAAACAATGTGAAGCAATATGTCACTGATAAAATTCATCAATTTGCATTGCATTTTATTTTTGGAGGCCCAATTGCGTTTGCTTTACGGAGCCGATAATTCGTTGTTTTTTTAAATATGGGAGGTTATGAGTGAGGATTCTCGCCACAATAAGTACATCTTCAAAGCTTGTGTGCAAGAATCCTCAGTGTGGTTGTCCCCACACTTGCCGCAACGAAAATGGTTGCCACATTGCACAGTGGGCAAAAATGAACACGAATTCACATTAATTTAAACGGCGCAGGGTAGGAGACCTCCCTTAGCTTAGTCGGTAAAGGCGCAGCTACAAAGCAACACCATGCTGGAGGTGGCTGGGTTCGATTCCCGGTCTGGTCTAGAAATTTTTCGTTAAGGAAAATTTCTCGACTCCCTGGGCATAGCGTATGAGAGCAAGCAATAAGCTAATTGTGAAAGCAATACGCTTGAAATGCTAAAGAAAGAAGATGGGTAGGAGTTCTCAAAAACAGGTAATCTTATGAGAAAAAATGCTGGAAATTGAATAGTGTTAGTTTCATTGAGGGTTGACCACTGCAAGTGTCCCATTCTCCTCTCGTTGTGGATGCAAACAAGAATTATTACCCAAAAATTCATCTCGGTGCTACTATATAGATTCCAAGTGCACTGTAAAATTGCCAAATAAGTGGGAAAATTGAATGGAACGAATTTTACATTGATCGGTAGCCAGGAAGTGGTCCATTTTACCCGACTTCCCCTCATACATGCATAAACTCATATACCATGTGGTTTTTAAGATTGGCGCCAGTAAAATTACTCTCACTTGCATTGTACTTATGTCAAAAAGTCCGGAAAATCGAATGATGGTTGTTTCGTTCAGGGTTGACCTAAGGAAACTGTCCAGTTTACCCGATTTCCCTCAAAATTTAATAAACTCATATACCATGTGGCTTTGAAGATCGGCGGCAGTAATATTTCTCTTACTTGAACGTTACTTATGTTAAAACGACCGGAGAATTGAATGGTGATGGTCTTGTTTAAGGTTGACCTGAGGAAATGATCCATTTTACACGATTTCTCCTCATAATAAAAACATACACCTAGCGGTTTTGAAGATCGGCCAAGAATGACTTTTATAAGCAGCTGGGATATTACAACGTAAATAATAAAGCGACCGTAGATAATGCTGAAGACAGATATACAGATTCTGATTCAAGCGAAGACAATTATACGTTATAGAGCAAACTTTTTCAGTCGATGTTCATATGAATAATATATTTTTTTTTCGAACGGATCATTTGTTGAAATGACAATTTTTTTAACCACATGGTATGTTTGAGGAGAAATCGGGTAAAATGGACCCTTTTCCTGAGGTCAACCCTGCACGAAACCATGATAACCTGATTTTCCGGACATTTTTACAGCGCAAGTGACAGAAATATTATTGGCGCCGATCTTCATAACCACATGGTATATGAGTTTATTCAAGTATGAGGGGAAATCGGGTAAAATGGACCATTTTCTGAGCTCAATCCTGAACGAAACCATCACAATTAAATTTTCTGGATTTTTTAACATAAGTACAGTGCAAGTGAGAGTAATTTTACTGGTGCCAATCTTAAAAATCTCATGGTATATGAGTTTATGTATTTATGAGGAGATGTCGGGTAAAATGGACCACTTCCTGGTATCCGATTAAAATAAAATTCGTTCCGTTCAATTTTCCAACTTTTTTTACAAATTTACAGTGCACTTGGGTACTATATAGTAGTACCGAGATGAATTTTTGGGTAATAATTCTTGTTTGCATCCAAAATAAGAGGAGAATCAGGCAAAATGGGACACTTGCAGTGATCAACTCTACATGAAACTAACACTATTCAATTTCCCGCATTTTCTCCCATAAGATTACCTGTTTTTAAGGACACCTTTCCTGTGCTGTCTAAATTAATGGGAATTTAGGTCCATTTTTGCCCACGGTGCTTTGACTGGCCGAATGTACCAGCCGTTTGCAGTTGGTACAATTATATAGAGCATTTCCAGCCAGAAACGATACAACCATGTTGATTAACCTTATCAAAATGTCGTCTGAGAAGTAGTTGTTGGTCATTAAGTATTCTTCAAGAAAGAAATACACTGAAACTAAAAAAATGTAAATTCATGCTAAAAAACATGAAACATTGATTTTTTTGGAGACCCCCCCCCAGTGTCTGTTTTTATCACTTACTATCATATGTAATGAAAAGCTTTTCGAGTCAGTGTAGATGAATTTTAATTGTTTTGAAAATCTCAGATGTTCAAATCAAGGGCGATGAACAGATCAACTAATTATGCTTCTATGACTACTCGTTGCTTGATACTCATTAGGGTTTGAGTTTCCAGGGCAGCTTTGTTAAAATCTCAAGTGATCATCAATCATCTAAAATTCATTTTCAATTCAAGCAAAATGATTATTTTGAATAGTGTCAATCGCAGAATGTTACTGCCCTCTGTTATCATAATTACAACTTGTAGTAATTGTAACCTATCGATCTGAGCCTAAAAAATTACACATCATGTTCTATATAAAAATAAAAACAAATATTGTTTCTTCATTTGATACTCAAAATCAACCCCACCTTGATGAAATTGATTATTGACATTGACAACATCACAGGCGATAATGAATATCAATCGACGAATGAATAAAATCAACGAACGACTTCGAAACTCAGCGGTTGCTCTGTCATTTCTTAATTCAAATTCACGAAGATAATTGGTCTGTCCGTTAAGATTATCTTCATTTTCAGCTCATTTGAGAGCAGATGAATTGATTTTTACCGGCACTGCCCCCCACCCCCTCTTCGATTTTTCTAAATTTTTTTTTTAAAAAACTTGAAGCTATATCCTAAAATCTGGTGAAGAGTTTAAGACGGGCACTTCTTTAGTTTTTTTAAATTTTTGTTTTTGAATTTTTATAGATTTTTTAAATTTTTTCAAATCACGTATAATTTTTCTATACCAAAAATAGATTCTACGATGTACTCATTTCTAATAAGAAAGCACATCATTTTTTTCATAAACGCAGCGGTTCTGAATTTATTGCGAATTTTGTTAAAAGGAAATTTTTGTTGCAACAATATTTTAAAATGTTAGCCGCGTTGTCCACAAAGAAATGTATGTTACATGATAGATTATTGGATAAGAAAAAAATTTTTAGACATGGAGGCAGTCAGCCTTATCCGTTTCTGTTTAGACGCAACGGAAGCGATACAAACTGATGCTATCTGAAGTAAATGATCAAACTCAAAATTTTATATATAGGGATTTTTTAAGCCTCTCGCTGAGAAGACAGCAGTCAAGTGAATTTTTATTTATACCCGTTTCTGGAACAAATTTCTTATAGGTACATTTCAAAACAATGGAGTCTGTCATACATTTGAAATGAAGATAGGTACAAAGTCAACAAAGTGCTTATTGGGAAGTTCTTCACCTCCTCAATTTAGTTTATCTCTCATAATTTTTTATGTTAAACAAGCAAGTTTATTTTCAAACATGGATAATACTTTCAAGTGTTGTAAGCCTCTACCCAAATCGAAGAAGTGTGGTTTAGAAACTAGAAACATGACAGATGGTGTTATTCAAAAATTAAGATCTTAAGGTTGTAAGATGTAAGCCTCTACCCAAATCGAAGAAGTGTGGTTTAGAGACTAGAAACTAGACAGATGGTGTTATTGAAAAATTACGAACTTTAGGTTGTAAGACACCATTGGATAATTCGATGTAAATCTGCAATAAGAGTCGTCCCCTAGTTTATCGTCCCCAACAAAAACCACCACATTCGAATGATGAGGCAGTGCCTTCTATCAGTGGTGTGCAATCAACGAGACCTTTAGATATGGAAAGTGAATCCATAGTCAATACCATCCCATTCGTTACGTCTCTAGCTTCATCGACTTCAGCGGAGTCTATTTGTTGATAAAATCAGTTTGTCATATAACATCGAGACATTCAACAATGGCATCATAGGAATTCATGTTTCGCCCATTTCAACGAAGAAACTGAGAAGTTCTTCCTACCCCCAGCAAAAAACCAAGGAAATTATGGATGCAGTTAAGCGTCATATATTTGACGTTTTGGAAGAACAAATCTCAACCCCAAAGCTAAGGACTTCGAGGTAATAATTAACCAGTTAAAGGAAAAATTTGCCGATCCTGAATGTACTCGCGTTCAACAATTTCAAATTTTGTGCATATTGCCAAAGTCTTGGACTACGCAAATAATCGTGGATGAATTCAAAGTCAGCAGATACACTTAAACACAGGTTAGGTTTATGAACATCTTTAAATATTGTTTCATGTCATGTTGGAAAAAATAATCAAAAAACTAATTTATTATTTCTTTGCTTGCAGGTAAAGGATTTAGTCGTCGAAGATGGAATATTATGTTAACCCCGTTCCAAATTAGGACATGGACTGAATGCAGATTTAGTACATAAAGTTGTTCAATTCTACGAAGCAGATGATATCAGCAGACTTATGCCGGGCCAAAGAGATTATGTCTCTTTAGTGACGAGTGGTGACGATGTCACTCAAAGAGTCATACTTACATTTTAATGAAATCCATAATGATGTTGAACTAAGCTTTAGCTCACGGCCAAAACATTGTAAACTTCTTAGCAATCCGGGTTCCCATAACGTTTGTGTTTGTAGGAATCACGAAAATGAGAATTTTATGCTCAACAGCTTAAAAATAAATCGCATTTTATGTGATCGCACTATCTATAGGAACAATTTCTGTGCAATGCACAATTTAGAAAAGCCTTTTGCCATCTTCGCACGTGCATGAATTGTAACGATACGTCAGCATTAGAAACAGCAATTTTAGAAAAATTGGAAGGGAATGAAATAAAGGAAGTGTCATTTGAACAGTGGATTACGACTGATAGGTGTTATATTGAATTAAATACTTTAACATTAGAAGAGTTTGCTGCCTTTTTACCCTTCTTTTACATTGAACCATGGTTCGAAAATTCCTCTCTAAGATATGGCAATATATAAAGCATCACCTTCTGCTCAAACTTCTGCTTAAACATATTTTTCACGTTCGGAGATACAGTAGAAATATCGATCGTTTCCTGGAATGTGGGTCTTTGAGAGAGGGAAGTAGCTTTCATCATCCAAAACAAAACATTTTCCGGCGTAATTATGGGTCATCTAGCGGCATTGGGATTTTACGGTTGATATATTTTGCTCTTTATATTCTGGTTGATATCTTGTATCAAGGTGTAAGATTGCGTAGTCTTGAATTTTTTTGCTGCATCAGATTGACTGATCGAATTCTTGTTGTTAGAAGTACTATGGAGCAATATAAGTCCTTTCTTGTCCATTATTTTAGCCGGTCTCTCACCACCACTCCTACGAGCTATTCCGGAGGATGCCAAGATAGTTACGATAGATATTTGAAACTGGAGCATTCTCAGTGTTAAAATGGTTCACAGTGAACTTTTTCCCGTGATTTATGTTCGTTCGATAGAACTGTACAATCCGCTCGCGTAATGCTTCTTGCTTCGACGGCAATTTGAACACAACTGAACCAGTTGGAACAAAACAAAACATGCGATTATGTTGGGGAGACAGAGAGTATTGATTCACATAATCTCTCTTTTCTCTGTGCACGTTTGTGGTGTGGTATGAGAGATCTGGGGTAGCTTGGTAAAAGATTATGCCCGATCGTATACTACCTTCATATGCCCTAACGCTCGTTTTCAACTTTTATCTGTCAATTTTCAAAGCCTGCCGTTACGCTATACGGAACTATCAATACTCTCACTTCATTTCTCTTTGTTCTAGCAATACATTACTGTCCACTCCTAGAGTCTCTCATGTTGATGGGAAATTATCTGCTTCTGATAAATTTCGTCAAAAATTAAGAAGTCAGATGGTTATGCGTCAATCTTTTGTTTTCAAATAGCATGAATCGAAGGGTGACGAGATTAAAATGGGACCCTAGATACCATACTTGTTTCGAGGTCTTTTGTGGTGAGGCGATTTTGCTTACATAATTCTAGCTATACAGTTTTGAAGAAAAAATGCAGTTTTAGAGTACGCATCGGTAATGGACGATGTGGCCGAATAAGAATTATCTGAAGATCCTAGAAATCAGCATACGTCGAGGCAGACCAATATGAAAATGATAACCAACACATAGACAGGTGAACAAACGGGACAGAAGAATGAAAAAAAAACAAAACATCGGTGAGATCTGTTTTTTTATTATTATTACAATTAAAACGATAAAACTCATAATTCTAGAAACGCGCCAGAATTAAGGAAAAAAAACCTTTGTTTTCTAATTCTGGAAGTGTGACTGCTCTTCATGCATCCTATTGATACATGGTAGTGTTCATGCGGTGCTTATTGTATTTGGAGATGCCCTCAGAATGTACGTATATGACCTTTCATAATCAGAGCTAAAAATGTCAGCATCAATAAATAAATACAAATTGATAAACATAGGTGAGAACAGGTTTCTTCCATAAAAACACTACCGGTCAGTGGAATATGGATTGTACACCCACACCACACACTACTAGATCTGTGCGCCGCCGCCGCCGACGATTTTATAGCCGCCGCCACTAGTTTCGATCGGCGCGCGCCACTGGGCAATTTGAGGCACGCCGATGAAATGTTTCACCGTGAATGCATCCCTTCAGTTATGTTCATTAGCCTTTTAGAAATCTGCTTTTTTTTTCAAATGATGACGTCACGATGCAATATGCCATCCAGAGGGGTGCGTGTGAGACGGTGATCAGCTTTGTCGTTTTGCAGTGTACATTATCGTGTTTCGACTTTCAGCAATTTCACGAGTGAGTTTAAATTTAAATATTATAAAATGTCCGCCTTAAATGTCGGGAAATTATCGCGAGTGTACATATTGATACCACAAATAATTGTAATTCAACCGGCGATGTTTGGAAAAAAAAATGGTGCATTAAAACATGTCAAAACTGCTTTTGCACATCATCTGCTTCCTGACAAAGTGTTTTGCAATGCATGTCTAATCGAAGCAAAACAAAAGGCTGGTCTTAATTTGCACGAAGACAGGGATCGAGATATTGAGAACGTTCCTGCAATCGATAGGTCGTTAGCATTCGGCAAGTAAGTTTTATTAATAATGCAATTGATGATTTTTTCTTTGAATCTCACAGGTGAACAAGGTAACGTCCGGCTGCAAGCCTGTGTGTACTTTTTTCTTATTCAAAACTCCGATTGTCCTGATATTAAAAATGTTTAAGGTAGCCTACCCCCTCGGGAATTTTGTCCAAGGATTTTGTTCTCATGAAATTTAAAAGAAGTGAGATTGACGGAATTTTGATACGGAAAATAAAAAATTCAGCCACATCCTGTGGTATCAGATTACCATTAATTGAGAAATAAACTAAAATTGTAGTGAAAACTGGCGAATAAAACACAACTGTGTATATATATGCTTAATTAATGTATCAAATACGGTATGACAAAGTTTAGAAATCTTAAAATACAAACTTTCATATTTTAACTAAACATGTTTAACAAATCGGTAAATTTGCTGAATGGTATTTCATAATTTTGTCAAAAATAGAAGCATGATATCAATGTTCGTACATCTAGTTTTCTCTGGAAATAATGCCTTCGACGCCTTGTATCAAGATTCGGTACATCAAGTTAGATAGATCGTAGTCTGAACGGGGTTTAAAACAAATAGAGTTTATTTCCACAACTTGAAAGCATTTTGTCAGGCGTGGGAAAGTTCAAAAACCATCAGTGTAAATTAACAGTAATTGGACAAAGCAGATTTTTGCATTGAATAGTCAAGACTGTATAAATAAGGGGTGTTTATAAAATTTCCGCCTCGGCTCGAGGATGTTATCAATAAAAATGGAGAACACATTGAATAAATTTGTTTAAAAGGAGTTTGTAAAGATAACTGCACTCGAAAATGTTGATATTATTGCTGGAATTAGTTGAAAATGGGATTTGAAATAGAACAAATTTTCGCATTACTTTCTGCCGCACCCTGTACACACCACACACGAATGCCGCGTTCTTTAGACCACGCAGGTGGTATTGCATTCGATGCTGGAATCATTAATGGCACAAAGCGATTTTGTTGCAGAAAAGAACGAAAACATTGGTGAGCTAAACAAATTATTTCATAATAAACATTAAATTTTATTTTCAGTGTGGCTGGTCTAGTCAGGACCTGGGAGGGAGAAGCAGACTCAAAAAACGTGAGTGTCAAGTGGAGCCAGATTCAAGCTGTCACAAACTGTCAACTGAAGCCAAGAGAATAAAATATCAGTCAATGAAAAGCATTGATATTGGATATAAAATATTTTCTTGCTTGAAAATAATTAGAACTAAGAAATTATCGTGTCTTCATTGCAGAAAAGATAGGGAATTTGCAACTCTGTTGTAAGGCATATTTTTTCATAAATTTGACCAATTTATTGTAATGCCTAGAGACATTTATTTTTGAACCCAAGTCATAACTATACTATATAATTAAATTTTAGGGAAACGAAAAGAGATGTGTAATGGAAACAATACGCGAAGAAAACTATCATCAAAGCAAATATATTTAGGTCAATTCAAACGTAAATTTTTGTTTGTTCTGGCCACAATATATGTAAAATTTGTTTTAAAAGTATTATATGTTAAAATTAGCGTTACGTCAATGTTTGATTTTAAATTATTCGTTTTAAAAATAAATGTGAATATTTTTGGATTTTGCATAGACACCTGAAAATAAATTTGTTTATTTCAAACATGCGCTACATTTTTGTTAATAAATCAGTCGGGTATTTATATTTGTTTTTAAATAGCTTTTATTCAGTTTAATAACTGGTTAAAATCCAATTAAACTAGTCTCGGGATTAGACATTGTGGCATTCTGCAATATCATTGCATAGTAGCCCCTCCAGCGGTTCTTCTTATGGTGAAAGTTAATGGATATTCGTTGCTCTGACTTCACACCCATTCTAGTCAAACCTAAATTCAAGTTGCATAGTGATATTGGTCATATCGGTAAGAGATGGAAAATAGCCAAAACTGGAAGTATTGAAATCATTCGACATGGAATACTGACGAAAATTATTATTCGAATCATTTCATTACTAACTAAATTATAATTATTATTCATATTGAAATATAAACAATGATCATAATAATAACAATAAAAATAAATCTAATTTTATTGAGACTATTTTTATAGAATCATTTTTTTCATAATGTATAGTTTTAAACATTATTATTATTACAGTAATAATAATATATATAATACAGTAATAATCATATATATAATTATTATAATTCTAAAAATATATACTTTTTATTAAGCCTACTTTTATATGCACAATACAGACAGAAGGTATGTTACTAATGTGATAATTATTATGATAATTATTTTATTATTAGAAAATAATGTATATCATTGGGCGATTATTTTGTTTATGCGTATTATTCTATTTAAGTATTTTTTTTTCATTATCAAAAAGCATATTGTGGTTGTTAAAATACTTATATTAATTATCAAAATGATAATGAATATTTTTATAACAATGATAAGTTGGAATATGATGTTCAATACTACTTTGAGAGTAATGAATATTATATTTAAAATAGTAATAAATAGTATAGACTAGTATTATTATATTTATTATAATTATTCCTTCGAATATTTTTACAATTTTAATAATAATAATTACAATTATTCATATTATTAGAATGATTAATAACATTATAATTATCATTTAATTAATCAATATGATTTTATTATGATGATTTTATGATTTTGATCTGAATTTTATTGATTTGATTACGGGTATTATGATAATGATTATAATATTGTTATGATTGTAACGTTTATTCTGTTTTTTAATCTGTTAAATGTTTTTTAATTCTGTAAGTTAATTATGAAAAAGATTATCATGATAATAATGATATTATTATTTTATATATATTATTCTGATCATTTTATTATCATTAACATGATATCATAAACATTGTTCCAACACAAGTTTGAATGAAAACCACAATTAAAACCTTGGTAAAAATAATATGAATAACGTTTATTAAAACAACTTTAAAATTATTACAAATATATTAATATGGTTTTTATTGTACTTATTATTCAAATTTTAATATAAATAATTATTATAACAATAATTATAATAATGATTAGTCAATTCTGCTAATAATAAGTATAATTATTAATTTATCGTTAACTTGGCTATTATAATATTATAATTATTATGATTGAAACAAATATGAGTTTAGGGGTTATTTGATTATTACAACTATTTTGATTACTTTTATTTTTATAATAAGAATAGTTATAATTATTAATATCATTATAAGAAAACCAATAATGTATAATCAAAGAATAATAATAATAAAAAAACTCATTGTTTTTTAACTAAGAATATTAGGAATAGGGTATTTTAGGGGAATTTGGATTATGACATTTTTCGATTAAAAATATAATGACATATACTCTAATTGTTATGTTTGTATTCTCCGAGTGTGGAGTAACGATAATAATGATATAGAAGGAGATGTTTCGCTCATCACCATGAGGCACCGAGAGTAGACCGTCATGTTTGCTAGAATGAAAGATATGAAGAGAAAGTGTTGAAAGTTCCGTCAGTGTACGGTAAGATGAAAATAGAATAGAAGTATTGAAAATTGAGCGAAAGGGCATGGGTAATGTAGTACTCGAAACAAGGACGTTATCATTGCCAAACATCCCACTGCGGGGTAGGTTGAGGCACAGATACATCTGCCACCTCAACTGGCCTCACTCTCGGAGCCTCATGGTGATGAGCGAAACATCTCCTTCTACATCATAATAATATACCCACATTCCATTTATTTTTTAATTCTGGCAAGTGTAACTATTGAAAAAACAATTTCAAATTATTATGAAATATTAATGATTCCAAGACACACTCTTTTTTTTCCCACAAAAAAACACAAAAAAAAAAAAAAAACCCTAAAAAAACGAACCAACCATTGATTTCATACATCAACATCGTCGAAAAGCGTTGCATATTCCGACAGGCCAGCTTGCTGTCACTTTGCATAAATGTCACTTTGTGAACTTCATGCCAGTTTGTAAAAGTAAAATTTATAAGTTATTTTTTGTTTACAAATCGAGAAAATATAATTGTATGTATGTATGTATGGTAGCCACCATCCCTTCATGCCCTTGGCTTGGATGCAGCTCCACTTAATAGCAAGATCAAATTGAGCCACCGATCTGAATTCACAATATCGCTGTATGAAGGGCCAAAAACGGAGGGGTGGACCCGTAAGCAGAGACACTCACGCGAAATCCACGGGAAATTAAGAATCTCCTTCCAACGATACGATCCAACAATTCGAATAACCCAATTCGCAATACTTATTAAGCTTTCTACAGGATGGCTTGTTAAGAAGGGCGCGTCACTCTCCACTGAAACTGTTGGAGTAGAATTCGCAGCATCACAATCGAATCGGTAGGATAAAGAAAATGATAATGCTCGTTCCCTCCTAGACTCAGGCAGTCAATCAAACCATCGTCCAATTTCAGCTTGAATGATACCCTGATGCTCCTTCCCAACCCAGTATTTATTATATATAATGTACATAATATGTCATAATATGCAATAAATGTAGTATGTAATAGAGCAATGAAATATACTATAATATTTAATTAAAATATGCCATGGTTGGAATTCGTCATCCTGTAATTTAAATATGGTTATAAATAAAATAATATGATGAAATAGTTAAAATTGTAATAATAGGCATATGATAATCATATGCAGCTTGGTGCATCTTTACAGCTCAATCAGTGGCAGATGAATATAACTCTGGAATGTGAAGGTCTTATTGCAACTAAATAAAATATAAACCATTTAATTATACATGAATCAAAAAAATATGTATTTATTCATGACATATAGATATACATAATCAGCAGAATTGAAGAGCATTTATTAATTTTAATAATATTCAATGATTTAAATTCATAGAAAAACACCTTTACATACAATGAAATAAAATATCTGTACATACTATCTGGAATCAATTTCCTTGTAAACTTGAAGCAAATGAAATTTAATTATTATTATTAATCTTTTAGTAAATATTTTCAATATGATATACTAATATATATAATGATGATATGATGAAAACAATACGATGTTGTAATAGTATACACATAAAAATTAAATGCACCTATTTGTCTTTTCTGCTGTGATGTTAGATGATTGAAACTCTGAAATGGCGAAAATTTCCAAAGTGATATAATGAAAGAAAGTTGATCACCGGGCAGCCAAGCAGAATAGCAAAGAAAATTTAAGCAAACAATTAGCCGAAATAACTTTCATATGATTATGATTACTGCCCAAAAACGGAAGCTTAATAAATCCACAAAAAAGAAAAAAAAACAGAGAGAAAAAAAGAAAAATGAAATTTGAATTCTCCGATAACTCTTGCTTTCTACTGGGCCCATAAATAATTCTTTATATCTGTGCAATAGAAAATGAGAGATCATAAACAATTTTAGTTTTTGAATTATTAAACTTTTCTTGAAATTTTATTTAGTAGAATTTGTCGTATGATCCTTTCTAAACAAAAACGTCAAAAACCATCCTATCTTTTCAAATACATATCGTGGGTTAGGTCGGCTAAAACTTACGACGATGCATAAATGCGAACCTGAAAATAGCTTTAAAAATATTGTGAAGGGATGTTACAATATAAAATGATAGTAACAATTATATTTGTACTGTCTGCATGTCTGTAGACTGATGTCCAGCTGCAATTGTAGACGTACTTGCATTATCATTGCCACGAAGGAAACAAAAAAATTAAAATTATTAAACAACACTTGGGAATTCCATAGATGATCTGAAATTATACACCGTATAAAGAATACTTCCATTTTTTGTGGTAGGGTAAGATTTCAGCATGCCACCTTCCTACATCGCGTTGGTGGAACTGCTTCCTAAGGTATAGCTGACGCGATACAGCGTTTATTACTCAACCGCTGGATGCCAGGAGCTGTTTGAGCTGCACCTCCTTGGTGGACAGACGCTCGGAACGCACCTCCTCAATCTAGCTGAAGTCAGAAGGACAACAGTGCCCAGGCTGCACTACCAGCTAAGTACGCAACCCTTAGCTGGCGGTCTTTGTCATCTCTTGACCCGTGGAAGCATGAGGTAGGAACTTGTGAGGACCAGTGCTATGTTGCGGGGACGTACGCTCCATCCCAGTTGTCTACTCACCATTTTGCAGCCCCAAAAAAAAAAAAAAAAAAAAAAAAAAAAAAACTTTAAAACGCCCCCCTCTATATAAGAAAAAAAAAACACCTTTTTTTTTTAATTAAAACCCCTATTCTTTTTTGACACTTTTTTTTTTTTTTTTTTGTTTTACACATATTTTTATTGTTTTTATTTTTGTTATTTTGATTATAATTTTTTCATTGTTTTTGTTTTAATTTTGTGATAATAACAATCATCATATCAATAGTAAATATATGATGATATTAAAGGGCGAACACGAAATTATTGCGACACCGAAAATGTCATGTCAATTTTCTTATAATGTTTAGAATCAAACCAAAATTTTAGGATAGTTTTATACATATATTTACTTAAAAAATCAAAAGAAAAGTTAATCGATGGAGCCTTGATTGTAAAATTCGGTACCAGTTTCTCAGTTTTTTTTTCCATTTTCTTAACATGTCCTTCTCGTCTTTGACTGTCTTCTTGCTCTTCCGAAGTTCCCGCTTCATCATTGCCCAGTACTGCTCCACCGGGCGCAGCTCCGGACAGTTTGGCGGATTCATGTCCTTTGGAACAAAATGGACAGAATTGGCCTCATACCACTCCAGGACACTTTTAGAATAGTGACATGATGCCAAATGTGGCCAAAATAGCGGAACTTCGTCGTGCTGCTACAAGAACGGCAAAAGGCGCTTCTCGAGGCACTCAGATTTGTAGATCTCGCCATTTACTGTGCCCTTTGTCACGAAATGCTCACTCCTCAGTCCGCAAGAGCAGATGGCCTGCCAAATGAGATATTTGGAGGCGAACTTCGACATTTTCTTCTTCTTAAATTTGTCGTCCACATAGAACTTGCTCTTGCCGGTGAAAAACTCCAACCCCGGAATTTGCTTAAAATCGGCTTTTATATACGTTTCGTCGTCCATCACACAGCAGCCATATTTTGTCAGCATCTTCTCGTAGAGTTTCCGTGCCCGAGTTTTAGCCGTCGATTGTTGCCGCTCATCGCGGTTTGGGAAGTTCTGTACCTTGTATGTATGTAGTCCAGCTCTCTTCTTTGCATTCTGGACGTAGCTCTGCGACATGCCGATCTTTTTAGCCAAATCACGGCTTGAGACGTTGGAATTTGCTTTAATCATCCGCTTCACCTTTCCCTCCGTCTTTTTGTTCTCCGGTCCCGGTTTTCTTCCAGCTCCTTTGCCGTGGTCCAACCGCTCCTGGAACCGCTTCAACACTCTGGAGATGGTTGAATGGTGAATGTTGAACATTATTTCCAACTGCCGGTGCGACAGGTCAGGAAATTCCAGGTGTTTGGAAAGAATTTGTTCTCTCGACTCGCGTTGGTTCACCTCCATTTTCGTTGAATCGAAAAACATGACTTCGAGTTTGACAGCATGTAAACAATACACATCAATGAGAAAGTGTGCAAAATTTGGTTGATTTTTACCCAATGGTAAAAAAGTTATGCCCTGTTGAATGTGTCGCAATAATTTCGTGTTCGCCCTTTAGTAAGCTTCGTTATGATGATTTTTATTAGTATCAGCATTACAATTTTTATTAATACTATTATTTTTATTATTATCACTGTTTTTGTAGTTATTATTTTTGTTTTGTTATTATTATCATTATCCTAATTATTTTCATTATTTTTAATATAAATTTTAATTATTAATTCTACTATAAGTTTTTATGTGAGGATTATTATGATTATTAAGATTTTTACCTGAACAGCTTTAATTAATCTCCCTGTCCTCTAAATCTAGTGTTTCTCTGAATTTTGAAGTCCGATTGAGTTCCTTTCTCACTCACTGGTTCCGATTTTGCTCCGAGCTGTTCATCATAAGAAGCTGATTCGTTCCCGACGGCTTCTTCATTCGCATCAAAATCCTCTTCATCTACTTCGTCTTCAGTGGCAACCCCACTGCAACGTAGTTGTGATCTTGAAGCACAGGTGAAGAGTAGAGAGAACGGGATTTATAGAAATCCAACATTCTATCGCTTTATAGCGGCTAGCTATCGGAATGCAATGCATCAATTGATGGAAGATAATATTTATTTGCATGATTACCCTAGCAAAGGAAAATAACAAGCTGATATCATATAAGTAACAAGTTCTGTTATACCAGGTATCGTTTTGATTTCCGCTGTTATCGAATAACAAATATAGTTTTCACCATTGGCAAATTTTGTTATCATATGTTATCACTTTGAACACACTATTTTTTATGAACGTAACAAGTTGAATTTTAAAACTATAAATATTTCCAGCATATTTGAACGAGACATTTTGCTTTTAATCAAAATATTTTTTTCAGTTATTAGCATGAGAATTTGATTTCAAATTGATAACATAATTTGAAACTATTTTAATAAATTTGCGTACAATACAGGATTTGATATCAAGTTGTTAATAATTTATCATTATGATATTCAACGAGTATTTTTTTGTTATTTATTCTGTTATTTTGGCTGTTTATTCAGCCTCAATGATAACATATTTAGTGATCAAAAAATGATAACCTGGTATTAGAACTTGTTATCAATTTGGTATAATCCTTTACTCGGGTATCGTAGCCTTTTCAAAATAAACTTACAGAACGTTAATTAAAGCAGATTATAGCACTGTTGTTATAATCAAATACCTGTAGAAAAAATATTTTCAACTTACGCTACAGACTCGTGAACTTGGTTGAATTTCGGTTGTCTCAGAGCCCAGCCGACAGAATTCTATCCATTTGGATCTTGTAATATGATTACTGGGAAAACGCAAAAACTTAATCCCGGATATTTCCTGCTATCTCGGCCACCGTATTCAACTTTACACTTCATGTTGATCAACTTTGAAACGCATGCGACAGTTTTCTTGATTATTTGAGTGTGTTGAAAATTTTCATTTCCAATATCGATACTCATTCAATACATTGTATGTGTAGTATTTGTTTCTCCCTCCCAGGTCGGGACTAATCTGGTCTTTTGCAAGCAGCAAAAAAACAATTTCAGCCAAGTTGAAGATGGATTTTTTTTCACTATCATAAATAAATAAAAATTTCCTTTTCTTAATATGCAGAAGAGATAAGAAGAAGATAACAAAAGATTGTTGATTATCCCATAGACATTTCTATACAAACTGAATTGCACTGGTCTAGTTCGCTAATAAATGAGTTCAAATTTAGAGAGATTGATCAGAACAGAAATTATATTTGATTTAGTGGGGTAGAGCTGAATCAATATTATGAACCAGTCATACTTTTAAGCTTCCTTAGTGCCAAATGATCAGAGAAGAAAACCAATATACTGCCCCATACCCCTATAATTAGGATTGACTGAAAATGAGTAAAGTACTCTTAATATCGAATTCTTGTTTCTAAAGGAATGTAATGAATTTATCAGGCGCATGCTTGACTTGGCTGACCTTCTCACAAATTTCCTCGGGAAGCTCTTTTCCAAACTGTTGTCCTTCCATAATTTTCCTTTTATTACTGTTTCAAAATCTGGTGGAACTAAACAAGAACCTTCTCCACAGAAGATTATTCGTTCCATTAAGTTTTATGCGCCATCATTTGACGTCAAGTGTATTATAGTCACTGAAATGCTGTCACACCACAGTCCACGATAATGATGCAAACTTTTCCATTTCGTTGTGAAAAAGCAAAAAAAAAAAAACACCGCCCCGATCCCATAACGCAATTTTCAAACACAAGACTCAGAAGTGTACAATTGCTGGCAGGCAACGGAAAGTTCTCAGAACAAAGTCACTTCAAATGTAGGCCGTGCGGAGGAAAATTATCATCACAACGACGAAGCGGCGCGGCGGGTGACTAAATTATGCAAACGATCCAGCACTTGGCAGCTTTTCCCTCCTCCCATCGTTCTGCTGATGCTGTCAAACCACAAATGCGCCACCAACTATCGCGAAGGTGTCACAGGAATACAAGAGGGAGAAAAGGTAGGATTTCCTTTGTCGATTACTCCAACTTACAAAAGACCGACCGCAGAGCGTGAGATTAAACATTGTGGTGAGAGGGAAAAGAAAAAAAATAGCAAACTAAAATGAAATCCCCGGGATTATCGTGATCATCATCGCCACCACCACCACCACCACCACAACGCATGTAATGGCACCGGATGTCGAAGATAAGTGCGATTATTGTCACACACCTGGTGACAAAGTTTTTCACTGCCTACTAACCAGCATGATTGGGTAGTTTCCCTGGAGACGCGTGTGACAGTTCGAAAGTTGCTGCTCTACTCAATTTGTTGTAATTGAGTTTGGCGCTTTCAGCACTGATTGGCGTCATTCAGTTTGGGAAGTACCGATATAATCGGAACAAATTGTGCAAACCACTGCAGTATAAATCAAAGCTCGAAACAGACCGACATTCCTTATTCAAATGAGTCTTTTACTCAACTTATGATTTCAGAAAATTTGCAAATGACCCAACATTACTGAATATTTCATGATCATGAGCCCGTTATCTCTCCCCCTTAAGAAAAAAAATGAACGGCCACTTGAGCCAACTGCTCATTTGGCAAAAGTTTCGCATCCTGCATTTAATTTGCCATCCTTTCCAACCACATCGTGTAGGAAAACTGTGAACCGTAGGCAGCTTCCGAAGGCACTCCAAAGTTAAAAAAAAATCCACTAGGATGAAACAAAGACCAAAAATTATATCCCGCTCAAATGATCCCTTAATTTAAGACCACTTGAGAAGCGAGAAAGCGAATGCCAACCCGCTACAACCGTTCAGCCAGTAAAGCGGAGATAATTATACCTAGCTTGAGAGAGAGAGAGAAAGCAGCATACATTTTGTATTCCGAACGTGAAGCAACCCATTTTAACCCATTTCGTCCGCCGCGATTTTCCGCACACAGCTTCAGTCAGCTCTGCGGAAAGCCGTAGCATGGGGGGTGAAGATTTATTCCGGACACAACGACTGCGAACTGGTTCGGTAGTTCAAGGGAATGGCACATAACCAAGCTGTCCTGATCTGAATGCGGCAAACTAAAACAGCAGAAAACACAAATAAAACATAAACCATGCCACGTCGTCGACGTCTGCGTCTCCAGGTCTGCACCGTGGCCTGCTGTTCATCCGGAAGTCGGTTTTCGAGGTATTATTTGCCGAAAGTGACCCCGCCGCCCCAGCACCCGGTAGTGCGGTCAAGATTGCAGATGATTCTGGCGGGATTTAAGCGTAAAATATTCATGATGAAGGTTAAATTGGAATCGGTATCAGGTGGCATAATGTTAGATAAATTACTTTCTATAATGATGGTTTATTTCGATTGTTATAAGAGTTTGGTTCGGTGATTGTTTCTGAGATTGGTTTCTTGAATAAGCTGTGAGGTTTGGATGTTTCAATAATCCGGTAGGCATGATCAAATTATCACCCGGTGAAGATGAAGTGATTGCGAGAAAATTAATTTGTACTCGACTCGAGTGCCAACTAGCAACGCTCCATAGTTTGTTTTACCATTTTTAAGTCAATATTAGTCTTTGAGATGAAGAACTGGCTCTGGACGAAAAATGAGAAGATTAGCCATCTCTGTGCATGACCATCCGAGCCGAGCGGCAGCAAATGACACCAGCCAGTATTATTCCGGGTCATTTAACTCTCCACTTCAAGAGCCCGTGATCTGGCAAATGAACCGGTTCGTGATGGAGGAACTTATTTTTCAACTGAATAAATGAACAATTCTTAAACAATTCCTCGCAAATCCGGCCAACCAACTGAGCGACGAATGCGACGACGAAATTGGCGCTGGTGCTGGTATGGAATCCGACTCTCGCACATACTGAAGGAGCACACCTGGAAGCCCACAGTTATGCTTCTTCGCCAGCACGGACCGATATTAAAAGAGCCTGTTTATTTGCTTGGCTTTGGCTGGCAAAAGCAGCCAACCACCGGAATACAGACAGCCAATGGCAGCAGCAGAGGAAATAATCCCGCTTTCGTTCCTGGAACCGTTCCGACAAAGAGTAAATACTGGCTAAAGTTCGGTCTTGAGCTCCCAAAACAGCGCACCGGTGGATTCAGAAGCCAAAAATCCAAAAGAATCACAGTTTCAGATGTTTGGCGGGTTGACGGTGGAGAAGGTAAACATTGTGTTGCTTGCGGTTGTGAGGAGGAGGAAGAGGAGGGAAGGTGCCTACCAGCGTTCTTGAAATGATGGAATTCTTATGGCTGGTTTATCTCGTGGATGTTTCTCGGATCTATTCTGTTTGGTTGTTTACTCTTTTGAGAAATGTGAAGCATTTCTACCATACACCATACATGAGGTACGTCAAATTTGAAAGCTTTGTCTTAATCACATTGTATTTTAGCTTAGTAGGTAGCAAGCATTTATTGTTATTTTCATCTAAGGGTTAAATGATTCAGTTGGCGAATTTTTGCTCGAGCTGACACTTCGAAAATAAATTAAAATGTGCAAAAGCCCCTTTGTTGTTGATAGTCCAATTTTCTAGATTGTTTGTCTCAACTGATTGCTCGTCTGTCAGAAATGAGTTTGCTGTAGTGGCCGAGTTATTTGATAAAATTTTATCTGTCAAATTAAAAGAAAATCAACTTTAAATCTTCCAATTGAAACGTAGGCAAGGACGGTTTTTTTTCTAAATTATTATTTCGACAAGGATGAATAGCTGCAGTCCTCAGAAAGCCAGTCAAAGCGATCGAGAGGATCTTTCCGACTGGACATTTTATCGACTTGCTTTGGCATGCAGAAAACGAAAATTCTCAAATCCCAAAAAACCAACTCTTAAAGTGTTTGTAGACCACAACAGGTAAGTGCGATTCAATTCTGAATATTCTGAAAAGTAAACAAAGAGAATTAATCATTGTTGCAATCGCCCTGTTGAAAAAAGTCTATAAGATGTTTGTTTTCCTAAAGAAGTAAACCACCATCGCTCTTTGTGAGTGGCTCAAACAGAATTCTCCTTTTTCTTTCTCAAATTTCGCGCCTACTGTATTTACAATTAGCTTTTTGCTTGCTTTCAATTTTTGCAGTGACTTCTTGAAGCTTGCACTAAAAACCAGCGACTAAATGTTCCGATTTTTCATGCGATTACTCTGCCACCTGGTGGTCGATCCACTGGTCAGTAGTCAATTTTTACTAGTTGCCTTTAAAGGGTGATACGGTCAAAATTTGGTCAAGGGAAAACGCGTGTAAATCGGTGAAATCGTTTATTTAAAAAATCAAATTAAATTTCTTTTTCAAGTTCAATTAGTATAAAATTCAGGAAAAATATTCAGTTAGGCTTCCGCTTTTCCAAATCCGAATTGCCGGGCCTTACGCTTGACCCCTGCCATCAGATTTTGTACAGCCACCTTGTCCACCTTCTTCGCCGCAGAAAGCCAGTTTGCCTTGAACTGCTGCTCGTCCTTAGCAGTTTTTTTGGTCTTCTTTAGGTTCCGCTTGACAATAGCCCAGTATTTCTCAATTGGGCGGAGCTCTGGCGTGTTGGGAGGGTTCTTGTCCTTGGGAACCACCTGCACGTTGTTGGCGGCGTACCACTCCATGGCCTTTTTACCGTAATGGCAAGATGCCAAATCCGGCCAAAACAGTACGGAACAACCGTGTTTCTTCAGGAAAGGCAGCAGACGTTTATTCAAACACTCTTTCACGTAAATTTCTTGGTTGACAGTCCCGGAAGCTATGAAAATGCTGCTTTTCAAGCCACAGGTACAGATGGCTTGCCAAACCAGATATTTCTTTGCGAACTTTGACAGTTTCGTGTGCTTGAAAATATCTGCTACCTTTCCCCTTCCTTTTGCCGTATAAAACTCCTGTCCCGGAAGCTGCTTGTAGTCGGCTTTGACGTAGGTTTCGTCGTCCATTACCACGCAGTCAAACTTCGTCAGCATCGTCGTGTACAGCCTCCGGGATCGCGCTTTGGCCGTCGTATTTTGTTTATCATCGCGATTTGGAGTCACTACCTTCTTGTAAGTCGATAGTCCGGCTCGTTTTTTGGCTCGATGCACGGTTGTAGACGATACACCCAGCTTATTTGCGGCATCTCGGAGAGATAGGTTAGGGTTTCGCTTGAAACTACCGGCAACTCTCTTTGTCGTCTCAGCGGCTTCCGGTTTTCGATTTCCCCCCGATCCAGACTTCCTGGCTGTCGACAAACGTTCCCCAAACACTTTAATTACATTTGTAACGGTTGATTTGGCAACTTTTAGCGATTTTGCCAACTTTGCGTGCGAGTAGCTCGGATTTTCGCGATGCGCGAGCAAAATTTTGATACGCTGCTCTTCTTGCTTGGACGGCATTTTGACAACTGAAGAGTGAATTCCAAAATCAAAATAGGAGCAACATTCTACACACACACACCTTCAAAATGAGGGGTGTTCAGGTTTTTTAAATGCAAAATTGAAAGAAATACGTCAAGTTGATATTGACCAAATTTTGACCGTATCGCCCTTTATACTGTGAAAATTTGACAGCTTCATCAGTTTGTTTACGGCATCTATGGCGAGAACAGTGAAACAACTTCGATCTACGGTTTGTTCGTACCGCTCCATCCGGGCCACTTCGCGTCGGCCGGATACGATCGCAGAAACATCTACAAAATTCTAGGCACTTCTGGAGAAGGGAGAGTCCATCGAGTGGAAGCCTGGTTCCAGCCGTCCGACCGATTTAAGCGACCAGAGTATTCAACGGAAGTTCACACTGAAGACGGAAGGCAAGGTGGCCACTTCGTTCCGTGCGTTGGGTTGGGAGGTCGGTTTGACTGGCCAAACGGCAAAGTATTTGGCCAAAATGGATATCTACATGTGGAAGCGTCAGTCCAAGCCAGCCCAACAAACATCGGTGTTGAATTAGAGCTTGTTCAAACAAATTTGGAGAAGCTATTCAGCTATTCTAGAAGAAACAGCTGAATAGCTCCAAATTTGCTCGAACAAGCTCTAATTCAACACCGATGTTTGTTGGGAGCCTTGTCGGAGAACCAAGCGGAAACCCAGAAACAACGGCTGAAGATTCTGGTCAAAGAGCCGTCCCGGCGAAGTGGAACGTGGTCTCCACCCAATTGAAAAGTTCTGGGCCAATTTGAAGAGGAGAATATATTCAAATAATTTCGTCCTCCCAAAACGACGGATGATTTGATAAAAAAGGCGACCAAGGAACTGGAGAATATTCTTACAAGCTTAGGGAGTAGAAGTATTTTCATGAAGTTTTTAATTTCTTAATGGATAAAATGCAATTTGGTTTTTAAAATATCTTTCTCCGTTCCATTTAACCATCCATCCGAAAAAAAAGTCGCTTTTTTAATGCGCACATTACTGCACTTCATCAGCTATGCATTGAGGGCTTTCGATGACCTATTTTGCATTAGTATGATAGCGTGGCTAAAAAGGATCGAAAATTTTTCCTGCATGATTAATGCAAATATTGTCTAAAGCAACCATATCCTGACAGAATCTGCGTTAAATGAACGTTCACTTCACCGTGTCACCTATCGGGCCTCCTGGATAGTTCCGAGATAAGTCGGTAGGTCCACCAACCTTTGGTGGAGTTATTCCATTCACGTTGCTACTTAACCCCAGTCATAGTACCTCGTCGTAAATCGTGTTTCATAACACTGGACCCAGGGTCGAATGCTTACGGTGTTCTGGACACGCCTCTGGACACGCCACTCCTGTGTTGTACACCACCCTAGTAGCACACTTGTAGCAAATCAGTTGGAATGACTGCTTTGTGACTCAATTAAGTCACAATAAAGTTATTGCAACCAGTTTTGACCATTGCGTGCTGCTTGGGCAGTACCCGATTGTGGAAATAACTTCCCAGGATCTGGTACAGGTATCCATGAGCCTGGAGGCGTTGGACCGAGTTGGCGATAGCCACCCAACTGGCGCTATTGAACGCATTTCTCACGTCAAGGGTGAGCACTACATAGTAGTGGACTCCTCGCTTCTTGCGCTTGATTTCCACTTCAGACGTCTTGGTCACGGACAGAATTGTTAGACAGACCGCCTACACCCTGCGTGTATTTTGTCAGTTTGTTGAGGATTACCCTCTTGAGCCGATGCACGGTGGGCATAATCGAAGCTGTAATCGGACTAATTTCAAATCCGCTGGTATTTGTACATGAATTGATGTTTTTCTATTGGAAAAAAACGCCAATAAATCGATTGCCACTAATTTCATCCTGTGTTGAGCATTGGAAGTGGCTCATTTTGCCACATTTCAACCTAATTCGGTGTTTTCGTTCAGTTTTTACTCCGATAACTACAATTGCCGCTGTAGTTTTTGCTTGAAAAGGGACATATCTTGTGTGAAAAACTCTCAGGAATCGAATGGTGCCAATTTCTAGTTGTGCAGATTTCGAGAAATAGTTTATTTTGTCCCATTTTACCCTAGAAGTGTTTTTTTTTTTCATTTTTTACTCCGATAACTACAATTGCCGCTATATTTTTTGCTTGAAATAGAACATATATTATGTGAACAACTCTCAGAAATCGAATGGTGCCGGTTTAATGCTGTGCAGAGGTTGAAAAATAGTTTATTTCGCCCCATTTCACCCAAAACATGTGATTTTCATCAGTTTTCACTACGATAACTACAATTGCCGCTATATTTTTTGCTTGAAGACAAAATACGCGTATCTGTCAAGATAAGCAATAAAGGTAGTTGGAATTAAATGGAAATTACTAATCATTCTTCTTATTTTCTAGCTAAAAAAAAATGTGGCTAATGAAATGTTCTTAAATATTTCGTGTAGACATATATACCATTGAATCGATAACGATAGGTCGACTGTTTATCTCCTCAACCTCACTATAGAGTGCTTTATACATCATCTTCGTGCGTTCTTCAATTTCTTTCGCCCAGGTCATCGATCTTGCAAGACCAAAGGTGTCCGACTGTGGATTCGGATTGATCCACAGCTTTTGGTCAATTCCAGCTGCCAACATCAACGGCATAGCATGCTCCGAAAGCAGCGAATCATCCTGCTTCAGGATTGAGTTCTGGTTGTAGTTCGATTCCTGAGAGTTTTTCACATAAGATATGTCCCTTTTCAAGCAAAAACTACAGCGGCAATTGTAGTTATCGGAGTAAAAACTGAACGAAAACACCGAATTAGGGTGAAATGGGGCAAAATGAGCCACTTACAATGCTCTGAAATTAGTGGCAATCGATTTATTGGCGTTTTTTTTCCAATAGAAAAACATCAATTCATGTACAAATACCAGCGGATTTTAGATTAGTCCGATTACAGCTTCGATTATTCCCACTGTGCGATGGATTACCTGGTGGCTTCCCTGTCTTCGGTAGCAACACTGCAGTGCCCAGGCGTTAAAGTCACCCGCTATTACCAACGGATTTCGGCCAACCATTTGTGAAAACTGGTCAATCGACTATCTTGGTGGCTTCTTGGTTTACTCTTGTAGGCCGAGCATTCAGGGCCTCCCGTGACGTGCTTGTCGTCTGGTTTCCCAGAGCACGGCATGCATTTGGAGGGCTGCTTGCAGTCTCGAGCCTAATGGCCTTTCCCTCGCATAGGTCGCTCCTGTCAGGGCTCTTGCACTTCCACGAAATATGCCCGCTCTCGAGGCTCTTAAAACATGCCTTCGACGGCTGCTGCAAACTCAGTGGGCAAACCGAACAACCCACCTTGAGCATCGCCACTTTAAGAGCCGAGTCTGCTGCGGCTACTACCAGCCATACTGTGGCCACTTGGGTCCCGAGTGGATTTTCGCTAGCCAGGTGTTTACACTGGAGAGTCACTAACGTAGCTAGGGTACGTACCTCCACTCCCGTTCCTAGGGCTTCTTCAGCTAGCGATGTATATGCTGGGCCCTTCAGCTTTGTGTCGGTGCTAAGCTCTAGGATCATTTCACAGGTGCGGGTACGGTGGATACTCCGCACATCGGTGCCCAAATCCGCGAGGACCTTTTAAGGACCACGGAGTAATTTGACATTTAAGTCTTCACAATGAGAGCCTCACTGCGGTTCTGGCCTAATAGTTATTGCTCCTGAGTAAGGAGAACAGGGAAGATTTAATTGAAAGGGAGTTAAAGACAAATGGACATAGAAAAACAATAAGTAATGTTTAAATCATCTATGAAGTAAAATAAATAAAACAACAAATTCAAATTCAATTATATTGTGAGTTATGATAAAGTAATGAAAAAGATTGAACTTTAAAATCAGACATTAGTAAAATAGCATACACCGCTGCATGAATCATATCAGCTCAGATTAAGTCAAATGTCCATTTGCAAACCGGAAATGAAAAATAAATTCATTAAGGGACTGTTCATAAACTACGTAGACTCATTTTTGAAAATCTTAGACCCCCCTCGTAGACTTTTCTCCGTACAACTTTTTGAAATTTTGTATGGAGCGTAGACTTTGATCCGACTACACCCCCCCTCTCCCCCAGAAAAGTCTACGTGGTTTATGAACAGTCCCTAATAAGGGCAAAAGCCTACCACAGATTCCGTTGCAGCTTCTTTTATTCAAGGCACTAGATATATCTGTATCATAAGGGCAGAAGACAGCATCTCAATGATAATTGGATATATAAGTAATAATAATTATTGAAAAGTTTAAATTATCAAAAATTCTAAAACTATTTTTATGTTTATATATAAATCATGAAAACACAAATAATGATGAACAGTGTAATGATGAGATAAAAATTAATGGTAATGGTGGTGAATAAACAATGTCATATAAGATAATATATACAGTGGAGGGATATTAGAATGTGAACTGAAAATTACATGTGTGCTGACCGCTGTTTTGTTGCAATTGTAGACAAACTTGCACATCTATTATGAACTAGAAAATTTTGTCAATAAATGACAGCCATGAGAAAAAAAATGAATTTTAATATATTTTACAATACCTGGAAGACCTTAAATACAAATTGTTGCCATGAAAAAGACAGTACATCACGCATTTGTATAACAACAAAAAAAGATAAAAAATCCTTCCATGTTATTAGGGTGGATCTAAGGCAAGGATGATTCCATAGCGCTGCAACGACGAACCTAATGTGAATAGTAAAATTCTCAATATGACCTCCAGGCACACGATCCTCTATAGTAGGTGGAAAAACTACTTGATATGATATTTCCACAATGGAACTGACTCTCAGCTTTGGGTCTTGACCAAGATTTCCCTGCTAAGCCCTTGCGGCACGTCAAGCCAGTTGATCATTTTACACGGATGGAAAAAGAAATAAAGGGCGATACGGTCAAAATTTGGTCAATATCAACTTGACGTATTTCTTTCAATTTTGCATTTAAAAAACTTGAACACCCCTCATTTTGAAGGTGTGTGTGTGTAGAATGTTGCTCCTATTTTGATTTTGGAATTCACTCTTCAGTTGTCAAAATGCCGTCCAAGCAAGAAGAGCAGCGTATCAAAATTTTGCTCGCGCATCGCGAAAATCCGAGCTACTCGCACGCAAAGTTGGCAAAATCGCTAAAAGTTGCCAAATCAACCGTTACAAATGTAATTAAAGTGTTTGGGGAACGTTTGTCGACAGCCAGGAAGTCTGGATCGGGGGGAAATCGAAAACCGGAAGCCGCTGAGACGACAAAGAGAGTTGCCGGTAGTTTCAAGCGAAACCCTAACCTATCTCTCCGAGATGCCGCAAATAAGCTGGGTGTATCGTCTACAACCGTGCATCGAGCCAAAAAACGAGCCGGACTATCGACTTACAAGAAGGTAGTGACTCCAAATCGCGATGATAAACAAAATACGACGGCCAAAGCGCGATCCCGGAGGCTGTACACGACGATGCTGACGAAGTTTGACTGCGTGGTAATGGACGACGAAACCTACGTCAAAGCCGACTACAAGCAGCTTCCGGGACAGGAGTTTTATACGGCAAAAGGAAGGGGAAAATATTTACGTGAAAGAGTGTTTGAATAAACGTCTGCTGCCTTTCCTGAAGAAACACGGTTGTTCCGTACTGTTTTGGCCGGATTTGGCATCTTGCCATTACGGCAAAAAGGCCATGGAGTGGTACGCCGCCAACAACGTGCAGGTGGTTCCCAAGGACAAGAACCCTCCCAACACGCCAGAGCTCCGCCCAATTGAGAAATACTGGGCTATTGTCAAGCGGAACCTAAAGAAGACCAAAAAAACTGCTAAGGACGAGCAGCAGTTCAAGGCAAACTGGCTTTCTGCGGCGAAGAAGGTGGACAAGGTGGTTGTACAAAATCTGATGGCAGGGGTCAAGCGTAAGGCCCGGCAATTCGGATTTGGAAAAGCGGAAGCCTAACTGAATATTTTTCCTGAATTTTATACTAATTGAACTTGAAAAAGAAATTTAATTTGATTTTTTAGATAAACGATTTCACCGATTTACACGCGTTTTCCCTTGACCAAATTTTGACCGTATCACCCTTTATTTCATCCCATTGTTTTGATGTTATGTAGTGAATTGAAGGAAAGTCTTTGTACAATTCAAACCACCACTTGTGGCTGATCGAAAATCGCGGTTAAGTTTCAAATGAGGCGAAACACAAATTATTTTTTAGGTATATCGAAAACGGTAATACTAAAGAAGTTTATTCTATTCAATTTTGTTGTTCAAAATTGGCTCTAAAATCATAATTTGCCATCGAACACATCTGTTTTCTTGAAAATAATCATTGTTTCAAATATGAACCTACAATATCTTCTTCAGAAACTTTTTTGGTAAAAACTTCTCTATCTACCTGAGATCATGCAAATGCGCGTTTAGATGTCTCGTTTTATGTGCTAAAAATTCGGCGAAAGAATAACTTTACGCATTTTGATTTTTTTTTTTAATTTTAGGTTTGTTATCAAGTTTTTACTATGGAACTATTTTTCTCAACCAGTCAAATATTCTCTTCATAAACCCTTACTAGTTTCCTACTATTTTCAGTCAATTTTTTCAGACAGTTTTTGCATAGAATCCTTAGTTTCCGAGTGAGAATTGTATGAATAAAACTTAAAGTTCTGTCCAGTTAGAATCCGGAATCACTTATTGTGTTTGCCCGGCACGGAAAGTGACCGCTGCAAGAATTAATTTACACCTGTTTGTTCAACTAGGCGCCCACTTTCTGTGGTATGAATTTCACGGTGTTTCGTGCAGCGAGTCAAAAGTTATTCCAGATGGAAGCCGAGAGGAAAGAAAAAAAATTTGCACACTCACGTTGATAATCCAACGTGGTCTGCAATAAAAATCGCAAAAAGGTTGAAAATCGCCAAATCAACCGTATGTGATGTGCTCAATCATTTCAGGGAGCGAAACAGCGCGGATCGAGTGCCTCAAGGTAAGCGTCGTATTGGAACATATGACCGCAAGCTGAACCAGAGAAAATTAGCAGCAGTTTTACAAGACCAAGCCACCGTCTTAAGGTTATGTTGCCTTAAGTTCTCTATCCACGATAATCTGGATATAAAGAATGTCTACATCATTGGAAGTAGTCAACGGATAAGTAGTGTCATTAAAAGATCCATCTGGGAAATGCAACAGTAAAACGTTTATTCAATAGTCCATCAACATAAAAATATACAACATAATTTGTTATAGACAGAAAAGGATTTTTCCAAAAGCTACGTTCCGGATTGATGTTATATTAAGTCATAAAAGTCAGTTTTAGCAACAACTTTCTTGTCTGGAGTCGCAAGAGCAAAGGACTTCGTGGCGAAAATTTGCACACGCATTTCGAAAAGCCGAGTCTTTTGCATCATGCCATAGCAAAAATGTTCGACATCGTGAACTCCCCTTTTTCCCGTGTCAACAAACGTCACAGAGACTGTCTGATCACCGATCGAAAAAAAAAAGAAACAAAAACATCCTCGCAGCAGCGCTGAAGACGACAAGAGGGTAATTGAAGCTTTCAGGCGCAAATAAAACGCTTCTGTCTGGGATATTGCAAAACAGTCAATCTTGACCAAAAGTTTTGTGCAGAAGGTCAAAAATCGGGCTGGACTAACGTTCAAAGCCCAAAAGGCACCAAATCGGAGCGATCAGCCGAATCTGGCAGCAAAATTATGGGTACCAACATAAATGTTGGAACCAACATAAAGGTGGACCAGCAGAATCTAGGTCTTCAGTTCTACACTGCAAGAGATAAGATCGATGTGTCAGAGCACCAACGGAAGCCAGAGGTTATTAGTTTATCCTGGTAACGAATTCTGGTCTTCCATTCATAAGATTATCGCCTATCCAACCAAACTATTTGAATGGCGTTAAGTAATCTATGTCAAGAGCCATTCAAAATTTAAAAAGCTCGAGTCTTGATCCCTTGGTCAACTGCCGTGGAATTGCCTAGCAAAAACCACGTTGCTTCCTCCAATCCAATCCAAATACTACAAAACCCACACTTAAGCAAGTGAAGAAAGCGTTGGAAGGAAAAATAACATTTTCGTTCCTTTCATCGCAGCAACCCTTAATGAGTGCACAAATCTTCCGCACCCATTGAAAACTGTTGTTTGTTCCGCGAATCCAGGCCCAGCGTTTCTTGCCGAATGGAATTACATTTCGAATGCCACAGGGGAAGAAGGCAAAGGTCTACCCACGGCGGTCGCTGTCTGCATTTCAACGAGCCGGAAATTTTTTAATTATGTGCTTGCCGACCCTCGCGTTCTCCGCTGGAGGGGATGCGAAGCTTTCGGCGGAGTGAATTGCGGATTCTGAGAAAAATGAGTCCATGAAAATAAAACCGAGTTTTTTTTTTGCTGTTCGAAGGAAATTCGAAGACGAAGAAATCGGAGAGAAAGTTTACTTGATTGCAGATGCTTGTAGGGCCCTCCATTTCTCGCTCCAGTACGTTCTTCGGTGAAAAGTGAGACTCACCCATTTGGCACCGCACCGACCGACAAACAACGGACGGACGGCTCAAAGCGAAAGATCAAACATCCACCCACGCGGCATTCCCCCCCCCTACTCAGGCAACGAGCGCACCATGAGATAAGAAGTGAGGTCAAGATTTTCATTAAACAAATCGATAAGCATCAATTCACTTTGGAGATTGTTACTTTGTGGGTTTCCTCTACGATGGGTGCACTTGGGGTGGTTAGACTGGGTCAGATTTATATGGGAGAGTGACATTTTTGGACTAGTTAGCCTTGGTTGGTTTCCCGTTGTCAGAGTTTAGCTCATATTATTTTCATGTCAAATGGAGGGTACACAATGGCATTGTTAACAATGTTTTCTCGTGAATTTATGACAAACCCAGCGTGCTGAATATGTCGTTTATATTGCAGAGATCATGTACTTATTTTTTTTTTTTTTTTTTTTTTTTTTTTTTATTATTCTAAATTAAAAAATATATTATATTAGTAGGTGTTTTTATTTTTTTTTTTTATTTTTTTTTTTTTCGTTTTTTTTTTTTGTTGTGCGGGGTGGGGAGGTGGTTTTTATTTTTTCCTCTTTAAATTTAATTTATTTTTTTTTTTTCGGTGGTTTTATTTAAAAAAAAAAAGGTTGGGTTAATTTTATTTTTTTTGTTTTGTATGATTTCGTATGAATTAAAAATTTATTTTAATTTTTTTTAAATGTATTTTTTCTTCAAAAAAAAAAAGTTGGTTGTTTTTTTTTTAATTTTTTTTATTTCATTTTTTTTTTTTTTATGAAGAGAAATAAAAAAAAAATTTCTATAAGGAACTTGAAATGCGTTCAATTAAAAATAAAGTTCTTCTTGCTGCGTTCGTTTTGGTAAGAGAACACACTAAATACGTCTTGCTATGTTTTTCAGTTACAGTATGTAAAACAAATTTATCCACCCCTACCGCCAATTCGCAATTTTTCTGTTGTTCAGTTGAAAAGTAAGTTGTTTCTATCATTTTTTTATGGTTTATTCAATTTAAGTGCTTGCCATTTGCCATCAAATTCACATGATGTTGACCTCCTTTGAAAAACTATGGTATGATCATTAAAAAGATATAAAAAATACACAAAAAAAAGTTTGTCCACTTTATAACTAAGTAATAATATAACATTGTTCAATATTTTGTGTGACAACCCTTGGCTTCAATAAAATCTTGACATCTTCGTGGCATTGATTCAACTAGTTTAGCAGTCGTTTCTGGTGTGATTTTTTCCTATTCATTTGCAATTACTTTTCGTAATTGCTGATTGCTTGTTGGATGTTGTTCTTGGGTTTGTTTATTTATGTATTGATATAATTACAATTGACTTAACGTCTTTTAACGTAGGAGTACGTCTTTGTTCTCTATACTGGGGCACAATTTAAAAACAAAATCGCATTACGACCGTCACAAAAAGTGGTCAGGTTTTGAGCGTTAATATCTCAGTCATTCCTCAAAAACAAATTTCAATATTTTTGCACCAATCGATCGGAAATATTTCTACGCATCAACTTCAATAGAAAACAATGTTGATTTTGGGCCTATCGATTGAAAAACTCATTAATGTTAAGCTTTGTCTTAAAAAGTATATCAACCCCTTCGGGCCTGAGGGATCATACCTTCTGCTCAAATATGAACGAGACGGGTTAAATAAAACAAAACTGGTTAATTATTCTTCAATATTTATTTTTTCTCCTTCAAAATAATCACCATGCCAACGTTTGTTTTTCATTCCTTATAGCACTTTTCATACGCCTCTATTGGTATCGCCTTAAGCACCCTCTTCGAATTTTCTTTTATGACTTCAACCGTCTGAAAATGTTTACCACGAAGCGACAATTTGAGTTTGGGGAAGAGGAAAAAGTCACATGGTACCATATCAGGCGAATACGGCGCTTGAGGATCGATGTTAACGTTGTTTTAACTGGTGCATTATCGTGATGCAAAAACCATGACTTGTTGCCTCACATTTTTTCCTTTTGAGCCGTATATTCTCCCGCAAATGCTTCATAACGCCCAAATAATATTCAGCATTGACCAATTGACCTTCCGGAAGGAATTTCGAGTGAACCACACCTTGGCTATCGAAGAAAACAGTCATAGCATAACCTTGATTTTCGATCGACTTTGACGTGGTTTTTTTGGGTTTCGGCTCATTTTGAAAGCGCCATTCCGATGATTGCTGGGCTGTTTCGACGTCGTACTCGTAGACTCAAGTCTCGTGACCAGTTATGATGTACTGGATGTCCGCATCACTCATTGTGAGCATTTCCTTAGCGACAGTTTTGCGTTGCTTTTTTTGAAGAAAATTCAACAATTTTGGAACAACTTTCTCCATATAATTTTTTGAAATTTTGTATGGATCGTAGTCTAAAGTAGTCTAAAGTCTCGTTCATATTTGAGCAGAAGGTATATGACCTCAAAAGGAAAATGGCTGTATAAATTCACAGACTGAATAAAAGTGTACACTGTCTTCGGCAAATTTGTTCTCCATCAATTTTTCTAATGAGTTTGAGGACTAATTGACGACCTAAAACATCCTAAATATGAAGAAGTTCAGGAAGAAAAAAATAATGCCTTGTTAATGGTATAAAGCGTTGTTTTAGAATATGGCACACATGCATATGTATTATTAAATTTTTGGTAAAAACTATAAGGGACAGCCCAATCGGGTTGTACGCAAAGTTGACGTAGGACTACGCAGCAATCGAATTCCCATACACGTCAGGGCCATCCGCTAATTGATTTAAGTCAGTTCTGAAAAGGGCTAAGACAATTCTATTGTACACTCTTTAGAAAGCATTTGGTGGCTCTTAATTATGCCCCGGCCCCGGTTGTTTTTCTACGATAGTTGAGAGGGCCACTATCTCTAACGCTTAGAAGATAGTTATGGATCTGTTGGTTCATTGGTCCCCTCCCCTCCATAGGCAGCATTCATTAATTATGTCACGCAAATCTGGCCGAAAATTAACCCCCCCCCCCCCCCCATGTCACAAATTGTCACAATTTTTGTAACCCCCCCCCCCCCCAGGCAATTATGTCACGTTTTTGTTAACCCCCCCCCCCCCCACTCAAAACTTTTTATTCAAATAGCCAATATTAGTCACAAAAAATCATTTTTATTTCATACAGAAACAAATTCAACTTTCCTCATATTATATCAAATTGCATTCTCAAATAATACCATTCAAAAATAGATTCAATCCTCAGTCCAAGGGTTTTGCAGATGTTGGTCAGCATTGATGACCGGGAAGATATCTGCGTCCGCTGAAGCACTCGTAATGGTTTCTGCCACATCAGTCAGATCAAGTTCTTCGTCATCTATCCATTCGCAATCGAAGTTGTCTTTGTTGGTTACAACCATACATTCCTGTTTACGTTTTGCCACAACTTTAAACGGACGCAATTTTCTCTGAAATTGAACGGATGTATGCTTGTGCATCTTTATGTGCTCGCGAAGCATGACTAAAGATGCAAAGTATAGGCCACAGCTGGAACACACTCGTTCGTTCAATGAGTTTTTAATTGAAGGACAGTAAAGATCATACGGAATCGTTCCATATCCGGACATCGATTTAGGTAGAATCTGTTGAGCTTGTAATGAGTTCAATACGAACATTGATGGGAAATGCTGTGGTTCGTCCTTCGATGACCCAATCAATCCTCGAGATGTTTGCGTCAGAGAGATTGGTGGAGGCAAAAATCCATTGCAGATAACGTGATCGATGCTACTTCGCAGTGGTGAGCAGCATTTCCTGTAAAAATATAAATTTATGCACATATAACAATTATTTGACCATCAAATGCATCTCAAAATTTTACCTATCTGTGCATTTCCGTATCTGGAGTAAATATTGGCTGGTTCGCACATGAGTTCCAAACCAGTGTTGGTCATAGTCACGAATTGACTTCGGATCTATTTCAGAAGCATCAGGATCGATATATTCAGCCAACGTCGGATGACCGTCGATGACCACATCATTCCAGACTTCTGCCAAAACTTCACCAGCGTACTGGAAATTTTGCTTCTCCAAAGCTGAATCAGTTGTACGCAATTGGGAATCCAGATGACTACCAAACTGGTCGTGTGGTATTATCAATCCAGAAAGCTCCTTACTCAAGGGTGACATACGTCGCTCCACTCTATTGAAAGCACTCCTTCCCGGAGCGTTCGTTGCAATGAACAGCGTGTCAAGGTTGTACTCTTTAAAATGGTGTATTGCTATCTGTATTACCTTGCGATATCTCGGATTTTCATCAGGTCCACCGTCGACGGTAAAGATTAGGACTGGTTTGACCAATCCATCAAACTTAAAAATACCATCAAACGATTCAAGAGTTAGAAGCCGCTTGATGTCTAACGCATGAGAAAACGCCGTTGACGAAGCGTGTTTGCCTGACCGAATTGCAATGTAAGTGGGGCCCGAAAAACCAACAGCCTCCGGTTTGCCAAGACCATTCGGTTTGATTTCGATTCCAGCGTACACGGACGGAATTAGTTTATGCTTATTTGCAACTATCCAATCGTGGTCAGGAAGCGTGATTTTGTACTCCACATGCATAAGCATGGGAGACTGCTTATTGGCAGCCGTTAGGCCTATCGCCACTCTCGCCTTATCATCCTGACTGATAAATCCTACTTCATTGGGCCCTAGCACAGATGCCAGTTCTTCCAATGATCTTATGGTCGCTGTACAGAATCGGCCATCGGGATGATCGTTGTGTTTTGCATTACTTGCGCGCATCAACTTCACTGGTACAGTATTTACGTGACATTTACCTTGATGGGAATTGGCTCGTTTTGGGATTAACCGCAGATATGTTGCTGTTCTTTTGATATTGAATCCCTTGCCTTGTATTGCAGAAGTCAACTCATCTAAAGTTTTAACGCTTCTGACGCTCTCATCACTGCGCTTTTCGTGGGCCGCAGATCCATGAAGTGCGATATCGCATATTGCCTTGAGCAGCTCCGGTTGCTGCTCTTCAACACGAGGGCGGCCAGGAGAATTTCGGAATGAAAGATAATTTCCTGAAATTTGATATTTATATCTACTGTGCAAACAAACTAGTTAATATATCATATTTACCAGCCTCTGGGATGTCCCGAATTAACAGTTGTTTAGCCTGCTTCATTTTCTCACGATGCTTCTGCTGCCGCTCTTGCTCGTCTTCCTTGATTTTGAGATTCTTTTCAAGTTTGATCTTTTTAATTTTTAGCCCTTCGAGTCTCGACTGATCATCATCCGTCAATAGTCCAGCAGACTTCTTGTCAATCAGAAGCACTACCTCAGAGTTCAGATTATTTAGCTCAGCTTTAAGTTGTTCCTGTACTGGTGCAGGGCGTTTATTTGATGATGACGGCTGAGCCATATACTCAATTTCCTTGATGGGTTGCGCGGGTTTCACTGTCGGCGCTGATTCCTTAGGAGCACTCATAGACTTTCCCCATAGTTGAAGAAGTTTACCTTTTTTCTTTAGCTGCAAGGCATGAAGCTCTTTTATTTTGTTATTGACTTGCTCTTCAAGTGCGGTGTTGTCATTGCCCTTCCGTTCATTCCAGAAATTAGTAGCATCCAATTGGCACTCCCTTTTCTTCTTATCCGGGTAAGCCTTTACATACGCATTGTACAGCGTATTAAAAAGTTCTCCACGATTCATTTTCCAAAATACACTAACTGCGCGAACCAATTTTTCACCAATAAACACTGGACTTTATTCACTGACGCACACTGAATGAGCTGCAGCTGTCATTCATGAACGGTGGAATAGTATTCACTCTAACTTGAAAGTACCCATTAATGAGTCGAAAAGTACGCATTTTGAAGAAAAGTGGCTTAACTCATTATTAAGAGTATACTTTCCTCATTTCTGAGTATTGCTTACTCATTTATGAGTATCAATTAATCATTAATGGGTAACGAATACTCAATTAATGAGGAAAATATACTCCTAATAATGAGTTAAGCCACTTTTCTTCAAAATGCGTACTTTTCGACTCATTAATGGGTACTTTCAAGTTAGCGTGTTAGGTATGGTAGGTGTCGGAGCCAAACACCGGATCCGTAGGGTACTTGAAGTAGCTTGCTAGCTCTCTTGCGACAGAACTCAAACGTGTCCTAACACGGTAGGAAAGGAAATAGGTGTCGCTCAAACTAGCAACTGTCGGGTAAAACGAGTGCTCTGTCTTGGCTCATGGGTGGAAAATTCAACTCTTCTTACCCTGAAAAGGCCGGGTTGGGTTCCAAGGCCGTTGACAGCAAACACTCTAGTCGTAGGGTGGACTGTATTCAACACTGTATAACACTGGGCTGTTGCACCGGATAATGGATCCAGAAGATATTGATAGAAAAACTACTGCTTCTATTCACTTATCCTTTATTGCTTTTTCCTTTTGATCTTAACACCTTAGAATTGATATAATGACTGAATGACTGCGCCACTGCGGTGCCGTTTTTATATTGTGCCGCTACTGCTAGAAGTTCCAGAACATGGAAAGTTCCAGAACAATGGAAAGTTCCAGAACATGGAAAGTTCCAGAACGATGGAAAGTTCCAAAACAATGGAAAGTTCCAGAACATGGAAAGTTCCAGAACGATGGAAAGTTGCAGAACAGGGCGTGGCATAGTTAATGCGAGCGGTGTGTGAGTGCTGCATGATTACTGCTGTTGCTGTTCGTTTACGAAGGGGCGTGAACAGTAGGGATAGTAGTAGTAGGCGATATTGCATAAGAATATCATTTTGTTTTTGTTTTTTTTTTCAAAAATGTGATGTCACGATTCAGCTTACCCCCCCTCCCTCGTTTGTCACAAAATGTCACGGTTTTCTGAACCCCCTCCCCCCCCCCCCTAAAAGCGTGACATAATTAATGAATGCTGCCTTACATATAAAAGAAACTAAATTTTTCTCAAAAAAATATGAGGTATAGGGGGCGAACTGCTGCCAACAAAAAAAGGGGGCACCACCAACGCAAAGAAAAACAAAATGCCCCCAAGGGGGCGAAAATCAGTTATTGCGCCCCAATAATTAGTTTTAATTACTGCACGCTACACGGATGATTTTCTTAACCGAAACATTTCTAATTTGCTTGCCACCGCCAGCAACTAATCCGCTATGCACAACTAGGAACTACAACGAACTCAACCACATGGTCGGCCTGAAGTGTCGCAGTTTGGTTCGAATTATCCGTTCTAGAATTTCGTTCGTTGGTTGTTCAACGTTCTTTGTCATTTACTCCGGGACGCGGCGTTTAATTAATGCTATTTGCAGCCGGGGCGCGGTGATTGAAATTAATTTGAAACAGCACAAGAGAAAATTTTAACCAAATAAACTTTTTAATTGGAAAATTGATTTGGTCGTCCTGAAAAGGAAACATGGTTCGCGATTGAACTTGGGCTTTCTTCTTGGTTCAGCTACTCGTCGTTGCGGTTGGCCATCTTCAGGTGACGTGGGATAGTTGATTCTTGTCTCGTTGTCAGGGGCGGCTTTTTCCCGCCAAATCGTTGGCTTCAGCAGCCATGTCTCGCAGCGAGGTTGACGGGAGCATCGGCAACAATAGCCAACTGCACCAACGCCTCTCTGGGCAACGACTGCTCGCCAGTGCTGCTGCCGGCTACGATCCAACTGCGGATCCTACTCTGCACAGCTCCACGATCACCGAAAAACTAATTCAAAATGCGAAAGTGTACCCGTCATATAACATTCATGGCTGCCTAGGAGACGTTTGTTACTTAAATATGAAATCTGTGCTAGAAAAGTACTGTGTATGTAGTAAATTTACTCTGAAAAAATCGACATTATAAGACATTACCTTAAATTTGCGTTAATTTCAATAGTTGAATGTTATAGATCAATAGATTTAAATATTGGAATCGAAGCGTAGAAAATGTTTCGATCGATTGATGAAATCATTTTCTAAATCGATCGTGAAATGACTTAGTTATTAACGTTCAAAACCTATATATTTTTCGTGACGCTCTAAATTTTCGCAATTCGAACGTGTACCCCAGTATTGAAAACACAGACGTAGTCCTACGTCAAAACCGCTAAATATTTTTGTATCTTCCTTGGATGTTATAGGTTATCCAAAATGCACTTGAGTTCAGAACTTCGGATCTACACTTGCAACCGTAGCTTTTAGGGTAATATAAGATTATATGTATTAAAACATATTGAATGAACCTTTTGGAAGGTCAACAGTCATTATTTGATAACTTTGTGATGTTCTAGGTCATCAAAACTGTCCTTGAGTTCATAACTTAAGATCTACAGTAGTAACTATAGCTTTTTGGGCTAAATAAAGTAACACTATGTATTCCATCATATTGAGTGAATATTTTTGAACGTAAACAAACATTACGGGATAAACTGATATGATCGGGGTCATTCAAACTGTCCTTGAGTTCAGAACACAAGATATACAGTTGTAACAATTGGTTTTTGGAGTATGCAAAGAAACAATCCCAAGTAACAATTTTAGTTTTATTCTAGCCGTATAGCCGCCTCCCGGTTTTGTTGATAAAACTACATTCAAAACTGTTTTGTCTACCAACACCTCTCCTATGCTTCTTTAAAGCCAATATTTGTACAAAATGGCCCACTCTATAAACGGTTGTGAAAACAAGTGAATAAAACCTTTATAAAAAAATAAAGATTTTGAAAATGTTCTTGTGAAAGATGTTATGACCACTTGAGAACCTTCATAAAACCTTTTGGCTGCCATTAAAACCAGAATGTGGCCAAATGCCACATTTGTCAAGTTTCTCTGTGAAATCGAGGTTGGTTTTTGTTGTTCTGCTTTATTCGATTCTCTCGATTCTTCTGATTCATTTAGTAGTAAAAAAAAGGTCTAGTGTTGCGGGAAATTTTGTTTGAAAGCAAAATATCCAAAACAAATTGTGTTTTCTACAGCGTTTTATGCTCCAAATTATGTGCGCAATTATATTTATGGTGAATATTGACACGATAAGAGCAGTAAATTAATGCGCCTCGGAAATTATGGGAATTTACAACAACATAAATCAAATTTTAAACAAATACATTCGATAAATTAATCTTGAATTTCCTGAAAAGTGCTTGGAATCGATGAGATTATCTAAAAGAATACCGAAATTAGTCTCCGATCTACTGTTTATTTGCATACCATTGAAAATTTGGTGCATTTATTTTTCCGCGTTTCATTTATTTCTTATATTTCAATATGGCGATTGGAAAAAATCACAGTTTTGCTATAGAGCCAATTTATCTTCGCAATGACTATTATAAAACTATGTGGTCTTATGGTGACTTCTTTCAATGCCAATTTGCCGTTTAATGCATTTACTGGAGGCAAAATGGTTTTAAAATGCTTTTTTAACTGACCATAATAAGATAAAATCAATTAGTCCTAAAACGGCATTTCAATACAGCATTTTACGAGTTCATAAAGTCGAAATAAAACCTATGATAGGAGAAACAGGAATTTGAGAAACAAGGTTTTAAGATTGTTGTAAAACTATTGGCACCTCTTGGTGCCATAATAAAACCAAATTGATTTCAAGTGGCTTTCATAAAACTTAATATAGCAGGATGGTGTTAGCAATGTTACTTGGGATATGTATTTATCAATATTCATTGAATAGTGTAGAAGGTCAACTGACATAGTGCGACAATCTTGGGATATTCTAGGTCATTCAAACAGTCCTTAACCCAAGCAACCAAAAGTTCGAATTTTACTTCAGATGAGAAGTTTACATTTAGTTGAAATTTAGTTCCATGGAATTTTTCTGCTGAATAACAAGACACTTCACGGACAAACAGAACTTAATTTTCTTTAAAGTGTCATTAATATTTAAAGGAACTTAAAAGTTCGAGAATAGTTTTTTCTTGCTATTCAACCCAACCTTCAAGTTCATATGTTGATAGTTGAGAACTTGATTTGAACTTCAAAAAATCTCTAACACAAAGTTCAATAAAAGTACTTTTATTCAGCGCAAAAGTTTACAATGCATCTATGTTGAACTACTTTCCTACTTTTCGAAGTACACGTAATGTTCTGAGTGAAACTTTAGAAAATGTAAAAAAGATTGTTTACATTTGAAGAGTGATCTGGTGTTGTACTTCAATTTTGACAAGATACAAGAGCAAAGAATGGATTTTTCAAAAACATTTAAAAAGAACGGCTTATTTTATTCGTAAAAAACTGTTAGCTTTATCAGCGGTTGGATAGTCATGAAAAAAATGAATGTATTTTTTGGCTCAGGAAGTACTAGCACATCGGTCCTAGGCTCGGTCTCAAGCTTTATCCCAAGTAACTCAAAGAAAATCATCATTTTTGAATGAATTATTTGTTTTATTTTGTTTTATAAATATTTTATAAGTGTTTTGCAAAATATGTCACGTTCTGAGCGGTTTGAATCATTCATATTTTATAAGATCAATGGGCGGCCAAATCAGTTTTCTCTGACTATGATTTAGCTAAAAATACTTTTTACACAGCTGCGAGTGATTTATTCCTTGTAGTTGTTCGTAAAAACATCGTTCTATACATTTATAAAACATAAACAGGACAAGATTTTATAGATAGTTTAAAACACTGTTGAAATAACATTTCATCAACCATGTTTTGCAAAACATATTTTGTGACATAAGGATGGATTTGTTGTACAAGATTAAGGTTTCATTGCCAACGAAAAGCAAATCGTAGATACTAAGAATAGACTTTTCAATCATCGAAGCTACAAACCTTTCACGCCAAGGACTAGGGTTCGAATCCCATACCTGGCGCTGTTTTATTTTTGTATGAGGTTTTATTTTTTTTCACCTTTTGTTTTATAAGGCTGCACATTTTGTGCTTTTAACGTCATATTAAAGTATGAAATGAAGTTAATTGCTTATTAATTGCATGTATTTGTCATTGGACAGTATTTTCAACTTGTTCATAACAAGCTGTGTTGCTTGGGATGATTCGCCCCTAATAACGTTACTCACACCAATACACCCTCAAATATTCTGTCAAAACAACATAGCGAATCAAAACAAAAACAAAGATACTAGGTACTGAAAAGCGCGAGAGTGCATGGCAAGGTGCAGACTGCAAGGTTTACTTCGGAACTAGGGGTTCTACAACAGTTAACCAATTTCAAATCGCTAGTTACACATTGATTGTTGGCCAAATGGGATGCGGAAAATGAAGCTGTCACTCAACAAGCTAATTAATATGTAGTTTTATCCTGCTTTATAGGAAAACAATAGCCTACCATATCACAAAATGTTTCAAACGAAAGAGAAATTGGGACCGATTTCCCAAGACATACATCTCCGTCCGAAGACAATTGACCTGAAGACGAAGACAGCGAAATGGAAGATTTTCAGGAAAGTGATGATGACTCATTAAATTATTGATATTCATCATTTGAAATAGATAAATATAGTGCTGAATTGGATTAAATGGATTTGAATGAGTGCATTAGGTTTTGGGCCCGCAAAACTAATTAATCACGAATCCGTAAATCTAATATTGGTGATTAACCCTAATTAAAATCAGATTAAAACTACGATTGAATCTATTGTATTACAACATATAAAAGAATGGTAGATACTGTAGGCTATATTGTTCTGAACGATAAGGTAACATTGAAAATTATTGTTTTCCACCATAGAATCTATTGTTGATGACTATTTTACAATAGAAATGCAGGGTTGTTATGTATCGTAACAATTAAACAATCAAGTTTTTCTCGAACAGTTTCAAGCAAGAACCATTTATTTTATTGTCTTTTTATTGGTAAAATTTTCGCTACAATCGACTTTATTGTCTATGAATTATACTGATAATAGTGTCGTTTTAGTAGAAGTATACATGAACAGTATAGTTTACAGTTCAACAACAAAACTGATTATAAATTTAAGGTTTTCAATTGTAATCCTATTGTAAATTTTTATTCGGGAAAAGGTCGCCCGTTCCGCTAATGAAGACATCTTGGCAAGCAACTTCCGAAATTTTTAAAGTTGCTGTAGGACAATATTGGTACACAGTTAATAAGCAGTGTCTGATTGATTTTGTTCGGTAAGACTCAATATAAGTAATTGTACTGACCTTATAGGGTAATCCTATTTTGGCTACAAATTTGAATTACATGGCTGTATTCCCAAACACTCAAACTGAGGAGTCGTTACATAGCGTGATTCTAAATTAATCAAAACGATGTAGGATTATAGGGAACAAAAAAGTACTAATGTATGGAATCAACGCTTCGAGTAAAATCATAGCATAAACCACCCAGTACATATGGCACAGTGGTAAGTATCCCAGTTTTAAAGAGGAGGACTCGAGTTCGAGACTAGCTAGTAGTAAGTATGTATGAAAAATTTAATTTAACTAAGAAAATATCATCAAATTGAACTCAATCATCATTTCATTACACACAGCACTCAAAAATAAATTTGCGGCAGGATTAGAACAAAAACAAGAACAAAAATGTCGAACACAAATGTCTGTTTTTTTTTTTGGTTTTGTTGAGTTCGTTTGAGGTAGTTTTTAAGCTGACTAGCATTCTCTACAACCTCTTGTACGAACCTTCTGTGAACTTCAAAGTTTTCTTTAGAAGTTTATAAGAATGCTGCTAGCAGCTTAATCATTGAATGCGAACTAGAAAGTTCGGTTAATTACTTAAAAAGTAAGCTGAATAGAATTCTCATCATAATCCTTCGATTAGCTGGTTAAGCCAAAAACACCATTTGATCAGAACTTTTGGTTGCTTGGGAAGTTCACAACATAAGACCTGCAGTTGAAACAGTAGCTTTTTGGGCTTTATAAGGTGACTTTATGTATTCAAACATATTCAATGAATTTTGAAAGGTCAACCGTCAATATTTCATAACTCTCTGATCCTCTAGGTCATCCAAACTGTCCTGGCGTTCAGAACTTAATATTTACAGTTTTAGCAGTTATTTTTAGGCAATACAAAGTTACAATAAAAGTTCAAACATAATCTATTAATATTTTTGAAGGTCAACAAACATTATATAGTAATATGACATGTTCTGGGTCATCCATATTATCTCTGAGATCAGAACATATAACCTGCAGTTGCAACAAAAGCTTTTTGGGTTATGCAAAGCAACGCTGTTTATTGTAACATATTCATTAAATATCTTGGAAGACCAACCGACATTATGAGTTAATCTTCTAGGTTATCCAAACTATCCTTGAATTCAAAACTGAAAATCTATAGCGGTAACTGTAGCTTTCTGGAATAAACAAAGCAACAATATGTATTTGACCAAGTTAAGTGAGTCTTCTGGAAGGTTAACAGATATAATGAGATATCTTGGGATGTTCTAGGTCAGCAAAACTGCCCTTGAGTTCAGAAGTTAGGATCTACAGTCGTAACATTAGCTTTATCACCAGTCATTTTCAGATTATCTTGGGATGTTCAAGTTCATAAAAATTGAGTTTGAGTTAAGAAATTTAAATATACAGTTAGTTAGTTATTGAGTTAAGAAACTAAAATATACCATAGCCACCGACAATGTTCCCTTGGCAAATCAAACACTCAGCCTAGTTGATGTGGATTCAGAATCAATCTCGAACGCGGCATTACACCTTAAAACATCGCTTAAGCCCGGACCCGATGGGGTTCCGTCGGTTTTTCTGAAACAGAACATGGCTTGTCTTCTGTATCCACTTCATCAGATATTCCAGATGTCCCTCTCTAGCGGTACATTTCCTTATTGCTGGAAAATGGCGGACATGTTTCCGGTATATAAAAAAGGAAGCAAGCGGGACGTGAACAACTACCGAGGAATCACATCGTTAAGCGCTGTATCGAAGCTTTTTGAACTGGTCGTTAAGAACTCACTTTTTACACATTGCAAGCAGTTGTTAAGTGACGACCAGCACGGATTTTTACCAGGGCGTTCCACAACTACAAACCTATTGTGCCTTACGTCATACATCACTGATGGTATGATCGCTCGATGCCAAACGGACGTGATCTACACAGATTTAACGGCAGCTTTCGACAAGTTGAATCATGATATCGCGATCGCTAAACTTGACAGACTAGGAGTTGGTGGTAATTTTTTAAGATGGTTTCGATCATATCTCACAGGGCGTCAATTGACAGTTGCCTTGGGTGACCTTCGTTCAAGGAGTTTCTGCGCCACGTCCGGGATACCGCAGGGTAGCCATCTGGGACCGTTGATATTTCTTTTATACTTCAACGACGTACACTATGTTATCGGAGGGCCCCGCCTGTCGTTTGCTGATGACCTGAAAATCTTTATGCGAATCTGTTCAACCGCCAACTGTCTTTTACTCCAAGCGGAGGTTGATGCCTTTGCTGATTGGTGTACTCTAAATCGGTTGGTGGTTAACCCGGCCAAGTGCTCAGTGATAACCTTCTCACGTCAGAAACAACCAATTCTTTTCAACTACCATCTTCTCGGAACGACCATCGAACGAACGCAGTGCGTTAAAGACCTAGGTGTTCAGCTGGATTCGAAACTGACGTACACGCAACATTTATCGTATGTTGTTGACAAAGCTTCAAGGACACTCGGTTTTATATTCAAGGTTGCGAAGAACTTCAGCGACATTCACTGCCTAAAATCGCTCTATTATTCTCTCGTTCGAGCGACCCCTTTCGTCTTCCTAGCTACGAAAGTCGGTGTCAGTTGGTTGACATGGAGCCTCTGCGGGTCCGTAGAGATGTCTGTAGAGCTTTAACTGTTGCAGATGTGCTACAAGGAAGAATCGACTGCGGAAGGATCCTTCAACAGATTAGCATCAACGTACAACCAAGGCCAATGCGTCACAACTCCATGCTCAGGCTTCCTTTTCGCCGCACCAACTATGGGTTGAATAGCGCTATTCACGGGTTGCAGCGAACCTTCAATAGGGTGGCGTCCATTTTCGATTTCCATCTGACGCGGAACGTCGGAGATTTTCTACCGTTTTTAGATCAATTGACGCACGTAGTTAAGATAGTGTATAGCTTTAATTATTTTATTTTTACTTATTTATGTTTGTGTCTTGACTCCACTTAAGAGGTTATGTACTCGTTTCTTATTGTAATTTTTTCCTATTTAACATCATTAGGACCTAAACTTGGTCTGTTGATGTACTTCAAATAAACAATATTTTAATTTTATACAAAACTAGGATAACTATTCAAACATATACAATGAATAATCTGAAACGTCCACAGACATCATAGGATAATCTTGTTAGTTTTAGGTCATTCAAAACATAAGGTCTATAATTATAACAGTAGATTTATGGGCTATTCAAAGTTTAGCTAGTTTGTTTGGGATGAATATCCAAAGATCATCTCATAATGTCTGTTGGCCTTCCAGGGCATTCATTGAAGGATTAATTCAAAGCATATTGCATTGTACAATCTGAATGACTAACATTTTGTTGCGTAGTCCTACGTCATCATTCAAAACAACCCAATGGGGCTGTACCTTGTAGTTTTTGGAATGTAATGGGGAAAAGCCATGTGGCGTAAAAAAAACCCTATCTTTTTTTTTTGTTCGCAGATCTCGTTCAGGAGCGTAGATAAAAAGGTCGGCCAGAGTCGGTTTCAGCTTTTGCCGCGAAGACTGCTTGCATGACTGTACGCCTATGTTTCAACGTTTCAATACCCAAGAGTTAGCAGCGATCCTGGTACGCTGGAAGATTGACAGGATCATTCCACGGCAGATGACGGAGAGCATAACGAACAAATTTTCTTTAAACAGCTTCAATCCTCGCAATCCAGATTCTTTGATACGGGCACCACACCAAGGCTTCAAATTCCAGGATAGAACGCACGAGAGAGCAGTACAATGCTTTCAGACAGGTGGGATCACGTAACTCGTCGGAGATCTTGAACATGAAACCGAGCTGTCTGTTGACTTTGGTATTCATATCCGTTTAGTGTTGTCAAAATGTCAAATCGGAGTCAAGCGTGACTCCAAGGTAACGAACAGTATCAACTTTCTGTAGAAGTTGATTGTTTACTATGTAATCAAATGCAATCGGGTTCAATTTTCGATGGAATGTGATAATGAAGCATTTGTTAACAATCAGAGTTAGGAAACTCTTAGAACACCACTCTCTAAAGCTATTAATCAAGTGCTGTAGTCGTAAGCAATGAGCGAAGCATCGCACAACCACATACATTTTCACATCGTTTGCATGGTTAGAACGATCTGCAGTTAGGTGGAAGTATCAGTCCAACCTCGTTGATGAAAATGGAGAACAGCAGTGGGTCAAGTTGCTGCTTGAGGTACGCTCGACATGTTAGTAAAGTAGTTCGATTGAGCTGAGCCGATCTTCACAAAGAGTTTTCTGTCCGTTAGGTAAGATTTAAACCAACGAACTAAGTTATTTCACACGCCAAGTTTGTCTAACTTTGCCCCAAGTATAGCATGTTCGACCTGGTCAAAACAACGTCGACCTGAGATCCAGCTTCCATTCCGGAGATACGAGGAAACGAAAGGTGCAAGGTTGGTTGAGATCGATCTTCTGGGGTGAAATCCATGTTGTTCAGGAGAGATGACGTCGACAACAAGTCGTAAACGATGATATCAAAGACTTTTGAGCAAACACAGAGCGATGTGATTCCTCGATAATTTTCGGCAATTTGGTTTATCTCCTTTCTTGAAAATCGGGAACATGAACGAAGATTTCCAACGTGTTGGATTTTTTTCCTGGCGTAACGAGAAAAGCTTCAAAAGAGGAATCGAAAGCACTGCAGGGCATCTCTTTAGTACACATGATAAATAGACCACAGATGTTCTATTGGGTTAAAGTCGGATGACTGAGGTGACCACTCTAAAACGTCGATTTTTCGTTCGTTGAACCATTGCGATACCAGTTTTTACGCATGCTTTGGGTCTCCATTTTGCTGGAATGTGTATCTACGGTCCATTTTCAGTTTTCGGACAGTTGCTGGAAGTTTTCGCTTCAATATGTCCAGATACACTTCCTTTACTATTGATACGTCAATGAATTCATACTCTCCAACACCAGAAGATGCCATCGATCATTTGACAATCAATGATGTTGCATGAATTTACCTTCACCATCTCTGACTGTCGGCTTTAAACACTCCTTTTTCAAGCTTTCACCGGTCTTCCGCCATTTTCTTGTGATACCATCAAACCCAAATAGCATTATTTTAGTCTCATCTGACCATATGATCTCCAGTCATCAATTGTACATGAAATGGGTTCTTTTGCCCACTTGAGCCGTTTTTAATGTTTTTTGCGGATAACCACCCAACAAACATCGGTGTTGAATTAGAGCTTGTTCAAGCAAATTTGGAGAAGCTATTCAGCTGTTTCTTCTAGAATAGCTGAATAGCTTCTCCAAATATGTTTGAACAAGCTCTAATTCAACACCGATGTTTGTTGGGCATGGGCTCTTAAGTGTCACTCTGCCTTTAAGACCAAGTTCATGAAGCTGATTTCGCACTGTTTGAGGTGTCACATGAAATGAAAACTCATTTTCGATTTGTTTTGCAACTTTGGGAGCTGATAAGCCCCGGTTTTGCTTAACTTTGTTTACAATAGCCCTGTTAATCCGAGGACTTGTCTTCAATGGACAAGTGGATTGTGGGTTTTTAGGCATTTCTAAGCGAAATAACTTAAACTTTGGTATACAAATGCACCTAACGACGGAATGTGCGCTGTTTGCAATGTTTACATTTGATAAAGTCACAGATACTGCGTAATATACTCTAAATGATAATTAACTATATTCAGGTGGATAAACTTTTTTGCGTATTTTGTTTCTATAGTTTCATTGATCGCACCGTAGTTTTCCAAAGGAAGAAAAATGTCATGTCAATTCGATGGCAAAATGATAAGCATATCAAACTGAGTAAATCATTTAACAACATTCATATAAACAGCTCACTTGTCAACCGAAAAACAGGAAAATTACGATCCGTCGGTAGGCGGACAAACTTTTTTTTACATACTGTAGGTAGCCTCAATTATAATTATTGTCAAACCATTTCGGTGCATTGCTTCCTAAATCACCAAGTTTGGAATTCCATGCTAAAACAATCAACTTCCGCGCAACCCTCCGGCCACAGTTCCCGAATGAAACTTGCAGCACTTTACAACCCGCAGCCCGATTACTTAGTCATGCAAAGCCAAAGGAATTAGCAAGGTATTTTGCGGGAAAACGCCTGTTGGTTGTGATTTATAAATGGGTCGAATTGAATTATTATGTGACAAATTTACAATTTATGGGCTCATTCACAATTCTGCAACTCCGATCCATCACCGCCGGTTCTGACGAAGACTTTGCACGAAGGAGATGTCCTCATTGTTGCGCTTCATTGTCGTCGGGCATTGTGTTCTATGAGGGATGAGCTTTTGTTTCGGCTGGGTGACAGAGCATGCATAAATTTAGGAGTCGTCTTCCTCCTCGTCGTCGTTGGCGTCTGTTTGTGAGCTTTCTTGTTGGTGCCAAACTTAAAGAGAATGATGATTATCGCGAATGCACGCGAGGGAATGGAAGTGAATGGTAGCAAACACACGGAAAAGCATTATACTGAAGTGCTGTCGTCACTCGCCTACGTCGTTGTATTAATTAACAATTAGCTTTGTATTATATATAATAAATTAGATTAATTAAAATGTGAACCGGTGATTATTGACTTCTGATAGGATCGCGGGATACGAGATGAGATTGGAACGGTGGTTTGATTATTTGATTTGGAATAACGCGAGGCATGAATAGAATTGCTAATGTGGACAAGCCACCTAGAGATAAAGCGAGGGGCTCGATAATCAATTATTAATTGCTGGTAATAAATATGGAAATCAAGGCTGACTATCATCGGGGGCATGGATTTCACCTAGCGGACAGTCGGCAAAGACGACACGCGGCCGTAATTTGATGGCACGATTGACACTTTGAAGGCGATGGCAATTGTTTGATTAGATTATGTAGATGATAATGCATTATGTGGAATCCGAAAGTGGATTGCGTCACAATGAACTATGTGGTTAATGCTTGAGATTTATCTTATTGGGTCAAATCAGTGCTCATCTACGGATAGATTTGATTGTGTTATTCAAGGGAAATGGTGATTTTTTTGTGGCTCAAGATTAATCATAAAATCGAAAAAAATCTCGAAATATAGATGTGATCAGTTCACAAAAAAAAAACAAATCAATGTGCAATGATTGAATAACGAACCAATTTCCTTTAATTATGTTTTAATTAAATTTGTTCTTTCCTTTTTTCCTATTATGTTTTAATTGAATTGAATTTAATTTCAATATCAACGTAACAACAACTTTTAAAACAAATCAATAAATAAGGCCGATTTAATGTTAAACAATTTATCTTCATCGAGTTAACCGCATTGAACCGCATAAGGTTAAAAGAAACAGGTTTAAATGCATCTTTTTCAAGTTTCAAAAAGTCAAAAAGGCTGGACGATCAAAATAGAAACCGATGAAGTCTGATTCGGCCTTTTTCTAGATTTGTATTGAAATATCTAGTTATCAGTATAATTACTAGTTTCTTTTTCATTCCTTTTCAGGTATGTAACGTAATGGATCTGGAAGAAATATACCAGCGGTGGCAAACTGTAAATATACAAACGGTGGTAATCTGTGAGCATGACAATAGGAACACTATTTTAGCCCACGGAATCATCAACAGCCAGTAAAATATTCACTAAATTTCTTTAAAACTGCTTTTCAGAATTTAAGCAACTGTGACCATAAAGTGAACACAAAGATGAGCGTGAGCATAATGGACCACCCGAGGTTGCTGCTCCGTTATTATAAGATCAGATGTCATTACACAGAAAACAAACAGATGGTGCTCGGAACTTACATACATCCTCAATGTGTTGTAACTGGTGATCCAAAATTGAGGAAATTCAAGCGCTGCTCCCGCCCTAATGCAGGTCAAATATGGAAAGAGTAGGAATGTGTTGATCACTATCCTCGGCAAATTTGTTGCAAATTGACTAATCTATAAGAGAAAAATTTAAAATTAATGCGTTTAAGGCCTGATTTTTCACCCAGAGCAGCCTGAACATGAAGAAGTTTGAAACTAAGATCAACAGTTGTAGCTGTAGCCTGTTTTAGCTATAAAAATTAAAAATTAGCGACATGTATTCATTAAATTTCATCGGATCTTTTGAAAGGTCAACCGACACTTTAAGACAATCTGGGATGTTCTTGGTCATCCAAACAGTGCTGGAGCTAAGAATTTGGGATCTAAAGTTGTAGCTATAGTTTTACGGTTAGACAAATTTACAATACATATTCAACCATGTTCAATGGATTTTCCGGAAGGTCAACCGACATTATGATGAAATCTGGGATGTTCTGGGTCATACCAGACTGTTCATTAGTTCATAACTTAGGATCTACAATTGAAACGGTTGTTTTTTCAGATTTGCAAATGTACGATATGTATTCAATCATGTTCATTGGATCTTATGGAAGAGCAACCGACATTATGAGATAATCTGGGATGTTCTTAGTCATCCAACCTTTCCTGGAGTACTGAATTTAGGATCTATAATTGTAACTGTAACTTTTTCGGCTATACCAAGTTATGCTATGTTTTCAACCATGTTACATACAGGAATACATATCGTAATTTTGTGTAGCCGAAAAAGAAAAAAAAAAAAAAACAAAAACCCCACAATTAAAAACCCAAAAAAAGTTGGAAACCCCAAAACCCCCCAAATTTTTCAATTAATTTTTTTGACCTTTAAGAAAATTCAATGAACATGGTTGAATACTTATCGTAATTTTGTATAAAGGGTGTCCACGATGAAATTGCCACACTATGAAATTGCTCTAACTTTTTAACAGTTGGGTAGAATTTATTGAAAATTTGGGTGGATTTAGTTCATAGTGCATTATTTACATCCTGCAATTTTTAAAGTCCTGTGATCAAAACTCGCGGAAATGGAGTCGAAAGAACAGCTCGTGCGTGATAAAATCTTGCGCATTCATCACGACAACAAGGATCTCTCGCATCGTTCCATCGCTAAAACGTTGGGAATCGCGAATTCCACGGTGTCACGAGTGATTAAGCGGTTTGAGGAACGGTTGACCACCGATCGGAAGCCCAGAAGTGAAGGAAAATGTATTCCGTACAACACCAAAAATCACAACCGCGTAGTTGGAGCCTTCAACCGAAATCCGAACGCCTCCGTTCGGGATGTGGCTAAGAAGCTGCACCTAAGCCGAAGTTTTGTCCAGAAGGCCAAAACTAAGGCTGGGCTTCGAACGTTCAAGGTACAAAAGGCCAAAACCCATGCCAGGAAATTGTACCTCAACATGCTGACGAAAGTTGAATGCTGCATCATGGACGACGAAACATATGTGAAGGCCGACTTCAAACAGATCCCCGGCAACCTGTTTTTCACGGCCAAGGATAAGTTCAGCGTTCCGGAGCATGTCCGCACTCAGAAGATTTCCAAATTTGCGAAGAAATTCCTGGTTTGGCAAGCCATCTGCACGTGCGGGAAGCGGAGTGCACCTTTCGTGACCCAGGACACGATGAACGGACAGGTGTACATAAAAGAGTGCCTCCAGAAGCGGCTGCTTCCTCTCCTGAAGGCCCACAACGTCCCAACAATCTTCTGGCCGGATTTGGCCTCATGCCACTACTCCAAGGACGTGCTGAAGTGGTATGCGGACAATAAGGTCAATTTCGTGCCGAAAATGTTCAACCCTCCCAACACTCCGGAGCACCGCCCCATCGAGAAGTACTGGGCGATTATGAAGCAGCACCTTCTTAAACGACCTAAGGTAGTGAAGACAGTCGAGGAACTGAAGAAAGTATGGGTTTACATGCAAAAAACGGTTGATTCACAGGTTGTGCAGAATCTTATGGCCGGGGTTAAGGCCAAGGTGCGAGCATTTGCGTATGGACTGTAAATCAAATACGAGTAAAATGGTAAAATGAAGTTTGATAGTTATTTCTCAATCCCTGAAAATTTGATGGCAATCGGATGAAAACTCGAATTTTGCGAATCAATTTTGTGTGTGGCAATTTCATCGTGGACACCCTTTAGCCGAAAACGCTACAATTACAACGGTAGATCCTAAGTTCTATACTCAAGCAGAGTTTGGATGATCTAGGACATCCCAGATTATCTCATTGTGTTTGTTGATCTTCCAGAAGATTCAATTATCATGGTTGAGTAGATATCTTAACTTTTATAGCTGAAAAAAAAATACAGTTACAACTATAGTCAGAACTATAGTGTCATATGCCATTTGACTCAGCTCGACAAGATCATAAAATGCCTGTGTGTGCGTATGTGTGGGTGTTTATGTATGTCTGTTTTTGGGTATGTATGTGACGAAATAAAATAAGCCGTGTTTCTCAGCAACAACTCATCCGAATTGAGCGCTACAACCACCAAATGAAAGGTATCACGGTCGCATTAAACGCTATTGAATGGTTTTGAAATTGGATATTGACGGAACAATTTCCGAAAATGCACGGATTTTGGGAACTAATTGATGTTTCTCAGCAACCACTCAACTAAAATGAGCGCCAAATAAGAGGTATCATGGTTGTGGAGCTTTAGCTTCTAGAAGCTACCGAAACATTTGGAACTGGTGGGTACCTACGGAGCGTCCGTTCGTGTCGACCGAGGAAGGGAAGCCCGGGGTGTTGTCTCCATTCTTGCTCCGGGGGGCGGTGGCCCCACGCGCGTACCGTCGCGCGCCACCCCAACCCCCCCCACCGAGAATAGAAACCGCCCACCCCCCCCCCCCTAAAAAAAAAAAAAACAAATATTTTTTTATGACAAAATAACAAAAAAAAAAGTATATTGTGTTGTTTTTTATTTACTTTCCACATAAAAATAATAATTATGAATAAAAAATGAAAAACCAACAAAATATTATTTTTCCGCGCACCACACCCCACCGACATACAAGGGAGTTCCCATAAGACCCCACCCAGTGTTGTGGTCTACTACATTGGCATTTGATCTTATTTTTTACCTTTGTAATGATGTCCCTTTGAGCTAAAGGGCGATACGGTCAAAATTTGGTCAATATCAACTTGATGTATTTCTTTCAATTTTGCATTTAAAAATCCTGAACACCCCTCATTTTGAAGGTGTGTGTGTGTGTGTAGAATGTTGCTCCTATTTTGATTTTGGAATTCACTCTTCAGTTGTCAAAATGCCGTCCAAGCAAGAAGAGCAGCGTATCAAAATTTTGCTCGCGCATCGCGAAAATCCGAGCTACTCGCACGCAAAGTTGGCAAAATCGCTAAAAGTTGCCAAATCAACCGTTACAAATGTAATTAAAGTGTTTGGGGAACGTTTGTCGACAGCCAGGAAGTCTGGATCGGGGGGAAATCGAAAACCGGAAGCCGCTGAGACGACAAAGAGAGTTGCCGGTAGTTTCAAGCGAAACCCTAACCTATCTCTCCGAGATGCCGCAAATAAGCTGGGTGTATCGTCTACAACCGTGCATCGAACCAAAAAACGAGCCGGACTATCGACTTACAAGAAGGTAGTGACTCCAAATCGCGATGATAAACAAAATACGACGGCCAAAGCGCGATCCCGGAGGCTGTACACGACGATGCTGACGAAGTTTGACTGCGTGGTAATGGACGACGAAACCTACGTCAAAGCCGACTACAAGCAGCTTCCGGGACAGGAGTTTTATACGGCAAAAGGAAGGGGAAAGGTAGCAGATATTTTCAAGCACACGAAACTGTCAAAGTTCGCAAAGAAATATCTGGTTTGGCAAGCCATCTGTACCTGTGGCTTGAAAAGCAGCATTTTCATAGCTTCCGGGACTGTCAACCAAGAAATTTACGTGAAAGAGTATTTGAATAAACGTCTGCTGCCTTTCCTGAAGAAACACGGTTGTTCCGTACTGTTTTGGCCGGATTTGGCATCTTGCCATTACGGTAAAAAGGCCATGGAGTGGTACGCCGCCAACAACGTGCAGGTGGTTCTCAAAGAAAAGAACCCTCCCAACACGCCAGAGCTCCGCCCAATTGAGAAATACTGGGCTATTGTCAAGCGGAACCTAAAGAAGACCAAAAAAACTGCTAAGGACGAGCAGCAGTTCAAGGCAAACTGGCTTTCTGCGGCGAAGAAGGTGGACAAGGTGGCTGTACAAAATCTGATGGCAGGGGTCAAGCGTAAGGCCCGGCAATTCGGATTTGGAAAAGCGGAAGCCTAACTGAATATTTTTCCTAAATTTTATACTAATTGAACTTGAAAAAGAAATTTAATTTGATTTTTTAAATAAACGATTTCACCGATTTACACGCGTTTTCCCTTGACCAAATTTTGACCGTATCACCCTTTATCTTATTAGTGCCCCCGAAAAATGGTTCCCAACCTCTATCACCACCCAAAATATATAGATACCAAAATGATGAGACCCTCTTCATATGCATGGATTGGCTCCAAAAACCCAACTTTCAACCCCCCCATTTTAAAGAAGGCAACCTCCTTTCATGCTAGACTGACTCAAAAAGTGCGCCTTTGTGGTTACAGTCCAACTGATCAAATCCATTTTGTCCTGGCCCAGTTGCTAACAGGGATGCAGAATCGACAAATTGCATTGGCAGCAAGAACGTAGGCGCATGATGCGACTTACATCGTGCAAGCTGTCACAAGGACAAAATGCATTGAAAACTTTAAGATACATTTCAGTTGCACATTTGACACTCCAAGAACACTGTAAACTGACTTTTAAGTGCGAATTCAACAAAAGCTCCTCCACGTTCCTGAGCTATGGGTTAGACGACACCGGATTTCACGTTGACGAAGTGAATGTAAAAGCGATTAGAAGTTTCAGACCACCTAACAGCATATCTGAGCTGCAGAGCTTCTTGGGACTAGCATCATTCGCCAGTCAAAGGTTTTGCAAACATCACAAACGCACTATGGACTGCAACAATTGCTAAAACTAGTTCTGGGGACCCGAGCAACTTAAAGCTTTCGAAACCGTTAAAAATCGAACTACCCGTTGGTTGATGCACTAGGATACTTTTCAGACGGCGATAAAACGATTTAGTATACGCACGCTCCTACCGCCCTAGGAGCTGTCTTAGTTCAGCAGAGTCCAACCAGACATTCTTGCATCATAAGTTTCGCATCGAAATCCCTCACAGACACTGAACAACGGTACGCGCAAAATCAACGGAAAGCGTTGGCCACCATGTGGCCAAAGGGGGAACATTTTTCTTTCTTTCTCTTAGGACGTCACTTTACACTACGAACTGACGCACAGGGTGTCACGTTCATATTGAACCGTTCTCGCGAAAACTCAAAGAGAGCTCTAACGAGAGCTGACTGATGGGCACTGCGCTTTAGCCCATACAGCTACGACGTGGAGTTCATACGAGGCCGCCAACTTTTGAGTACACTTGTATTAGTTTAAACAAACGTTATAAATTAAGTTTGCAACAGGGATCTAGCTTTGATGTTCTACCTTGCGAATGAAATACTTATAGTAAAATGTCTGTGGGCCAGAGAGGAGATATTATCGTTCAAAGTCTCCAAACCCGCGTAAGGCTTGCGATTTCAGAAATTTTAGAACGGCGCCCCTATACAGGAATAGAAAAGAGAGACGTAAGTCCTACATAAAAAAAAAAAAAAAAAAAAAACATCTTGGTATACATATGAAGTATAGATCTGTGCATTAGTTCTAACTAATAAAAATCATTCGTGTTTTTGCTTCAGTGTACTGCCAAATCATGCCATATGCAATCAAGTAAGCCTATTCGACTCTACTGCCACAATAGGTTTGACTGAAAGCTCTGAACAATATATAACTTTACATGAACTGTAATTTACAAAAGATTTAAATTTAGTTTCATGTAAATCCATAAATCTTCAGTGATTTAAGTGCAAACAGATGAAATCTGAAAGTAATTGTTGTCGCATAAAAATAAATACAATAAGTTTCAAAATAATGCCTTGATATGCAATATCATGCCAGGGCTGTAATATTAGTTATTAATACATTTGAAATAATACGATCGTATTTCTATCCTAATTAAGTACACAAATAAGTTTTTCATATATTTTAGCAATAAATATTCATTTAACATTATGAGAAATTTCGAAACCAATCACCTCACCAGGCACCAATCACAATCGTTCGAGAGCAAAAGTTATTGCCGATTATTTCAACAAAATATCACTTGTTCGGCATTATGGTTCCGAACATACACAGTAAATAAATTTGAAACTTAATGACAACGTAATTTGTAAAGTGCTTTAATAAATATTAACCTAATTCTTAATCTAATCCAATTTTCCATTGACTTAAACGTAAATAAAATTCTCATTACCTAAGCCAGAAAGATCCATTCTTAATGATTTAATTTTTTTGCTGCAGCTCAAGTTTAATTCACACAACGTATAGTTTTAAGCTAAAAATTGAAGTTTCAATATCAGATGCTTTAATTTTACATGCTTTTAACATAAAACGACATCACCGTGCAGCGCTTATCATTTCCTGAAGAGTATCGTGGCCGCCATTATTATCGGTGGAGTTTAGGTCGAGGCAAATTTTAGGAAACAAAGTGAAAATATTCTGTACTATTTGTAACTTTTCGGTGGAGAGCATTGCGAGCCTCTTGAGACACGTTTGTGTCCATCGAAATGTGAAGTTCTTCAAGTGCCCGGTTGAAAATTGTGGAACAGTATTAATATTGTAGAAAATAATTAATCTTATATGACATGTTTAACATGTTTTTTAAGTCTAATGTTTAATTGACTAAGTTTTTTATTTTTCATTTACATATTCCCAATTTAACAATAAAATCAAATCCAAGTTAAACAAAACTGCTTATCTTTTATTTATTTATTGACTTCTGAAAGTAACAGCCCGAAACAAATTTTGCAACATAACCTCAATTTGGCCGTAAAGATGCGTAAAAATTACATTAGATTTCAATTTTACTGCTCGTACTAACTACATGTGATATGAATTTTACAAAACGTTTAAAATTACATTCTGATGAAATGAAAAGAGCGTAAATTTCAAACTACATATTAAAAACAACCCCCATCCCCCACACTTAGAAATGCGTTATCAGTCATGTAATCCATTTGGTACATCTTATGAAACAGAAAGTTACAGGTTTTATACGAACTGTGTAGCTTTCTTCGAACAATGATGATTGAATGTTTAACATTCTAAAGTTTATCCGGTAGATCAAAAACTCTACTTTATATACCGGATGGAAACATATAAGTTGAGCGAAAACCACCCACACACTAAATCCAATTCGCTTTAATGAAGCATGATCTTTTTTGCCAGCATTAGCCTCAACTCCACTATTCGTCAAACTCCTTGTTTAGCCAAAATGAACACCTCTCTTCCGAGAAACAATTTTCTTCTACAGAGTCAAAATAGAAAAGAACCGAGTTCGTTTTTACCGGAGCTCTTGCCAGCCAGTCAGTGTCAGTCAGCAATACCACCTAAAATCATTAATTACAACTCATCTCGAACGCACCACAAGTCCATAGTTTTTGCCCAACAATAAATCTTGATGTTCTCACTCTCTCTCCCATCGTTACCTAACTTCTTTTTTGTCGTCCCTTCAGCTTTCTCCGTGCGGATGGTTTTGATTTTCGACAAAGGAAAGTGTTTTTCATCAAACAATTACCGATTTTCCGCTGGACTGGATTGGATTGTACTGTTCGTTGTTTTACCCATCCAGCGACTATTTCTGTTGAATGGTTGATGACTGGCCGACTGACTAACTGATGGACTGACTAACTGGCTCGATCTCCTCGCAATAATGCGTGTTATTTTCTCTTCTATCTGGCTAGAACAATGGAGACTCATCAGGGCAATAGCGAGTCCGTTTTGTTTTAGTTCCAGTCCGTGCCGAGTCCGGTCGTATGTGTTGTCGGATGGATTCAGGATACAATGGCTTGGATGTACGGTAGCAAAGAGGGTGGTTTAGCGAGTGAGTAGATTTGAATGGGAAAAATAGATCCTCAACGAAAAACAATGCAAACTGGCTCGTGTGCATGAAGAGTTGAGCATTTTCATGAGGGAAATTGAACCTCAACAACAATAATTTACCAGCCCATTGGTTTGGAACTTATAAGATTGAACATGTTGAAAAACAAATCACAACGGGAGGAAGTTGCGAATGGTTGCTCATTTCAATACTTTATCACGAAATCTAGCGTGAAAACAAATAGAACCCGAAGAAACTAAGCCATAACTCACGCCCATACCTGGTTAGTTGAAATATGTGAGCCAAGCGGTCAGTGAGGTGGGGGGAAATGAATGCCTCGCAGCCGGTGGCCCATTAATTCACCCCAGATCTGCAATTCATATTTTCGGGTGGTAAAAGTGTTTGCATCCGCTTTGGACCTGAACGGACGTCTTAGACACCACATGGTCCTGGGGGCTAGCAATATATCTTCGGTTCTAATATTAACATTCTACGCCTTGCTTGCACTAAGACGATTTCCTCTGACCAAACTCTGTCGAGCAAACACCATCGAACCGTGTGGAGCAGATATGGTGCAAGTAGGAGACGATTGGTTGATTGGATTGCCTTGGGAAATACCTGAATAACGGACCTGAGAAAACTGGAAAAAATCTGTCCCAGCACAGTCTCCTGGGGTAAATGATACGCTTCGTTGCCTAAATGTTCCACAGAAATCAACCAACCAAACCAACGAAAGGCCGTCAAGACCATGGCCAACGACCGATACGGAGAAGCAATTTTCATTGGATTCAATTTGACAGCACGTGTGATTTTCGGTTAAGGCGGTGTTCATGCGAAAGTTTCCTTTCTTTTCTTCGGGGTTCACTCTCTTTCCACCGGATGGAACTTAACAGCTGAATAAACATACAATATAGGCCGTAATGCTTGTGGTGGCTCATCAGGCGTTAATACCGGTTGTGGCTAAATTTATTGTGATCGTTTCGCTTATCTGGAATCAGCGATAGTTCAGTTTTGGAAGAATATGGCAACCCCAATGGCGTGGGAATTAATTCGCAATTACTAGCACAACTGAGGGCTGATGCAGTCGAGGCACGGTACTTTTTTTTTCTTTTGACGAATTTCACGCCAACTCATCCAGTGTTTGGCAGCACCCTCTCAGAATCCAATGAAACTTTGTGGATGTGTAGACTATGTTTTTTCAAACAACTTGGCATACTTTGTTTTTTCAAAATTAATCTAGACCGCCACTCGAAAAGGGCTTAAGTTTTTTGATCGATTTTTTTTAAATCAGCTTAACTCAAAATGGAAAAGACTCACAAAAAAGTGATGTATCAGTGACTTTTAGAAAATGATCTGAACTTTTATTTAAAAAATGTAAAAATTGTAAAATCGAGTCTAACACGCTAACAAAATATTTTAAAATTTAAAGTCAATTTGTAAGAAATGTCTACATTAGAAATGGACGAAATTTTTTCTGAATAAAGGCAATATCATTGTCTAAAAGTTCGCCCTACAGTGCAAAATGGGCACTATTAAGGAAAAAAAGTTTTTCTAACAAAAAATTTTGCATGCCCTATTTTTACCGTGTATCGCGCCAACTCGTCTTATAATTTGGTCCTAAAACCTCACAGATGCCAATTAAATTTAATTGTAATGACAGTTTGGATTTTTTAGGGTCTTTGAATGTTTGAAAAATCAAGGCTACCATTTGGAAAGGGCTTATTTATGAATTATTATTGTTTTTAAACTTTAGTCATAATACAATTAAATCAGGTGGTTGATCCTGTTTATTACTAAAACTTTTATATCAAAATTGCAAGATTTCATTAAACAAAATTCAATATATTGCTGAAAAATCTCATGTGAAAGTTCCATGTGATGCTATTGGTGGTACTCTCAAGCGAATGGCAAAGAGAGCAAGCCTTGCTCAAGATTATGGAAACACAATCAAAGCTCTTCGGGACCTATATGACTGGCCAGTTGAACAGACAAATAAAAGTTTAACAAAACTGAATTTCTGCTTCATATCAGCTGAACAGTATGCAAAAATGTCAGAAGAACTTGAGGAGTTATATAGTCACGTAAAGACAATACCTGATACACAGGTTCATTGCTTTGTACCTATTTCAGTTAAAAGGTTTTCTGATTCAAAACCAAATTTTAAATTATATATTAAAATATATATATATATATATATATATATATATATATATATATATATATATATATATATATATATATATATATATATATATATATATATATATATATATATATATATATATATATATATATATATATATATATATATATATATATATATATATATATATATATATATATATATATATATATATATATATATATATATATATATATATATATATATATATATATATATATATATATATATATATATATATATATATATATATATATATATATGTTAATTACTACTAATAATAACGTACATACAAATATTAATAAAATTAAACCCTTACCAAGCTAAAACCTATGAGTATTCATTGACATAAACAGTATTTCGAAAATTCATATAACGTCATATTTGAATCGTCTTTACATGGATATGCATCATGTCTTATCAAATAAGAATTTTCTAATTCGATAAGACATGATGCATATTAATTTAAAGACGATTCAAATATGACGTCCGCTATTTTGTTGATATAAGGAGTGTATCGAATATAAGCTATCCACATACATTTGCGTTGTACGCATGTATTTGTGATGGTTTTTTATGCTCTGAACACTGCATGCTGTGCGTTTGACTGTCAGCTTTCTATTGTTTACTTGTTTGTGCGGTTCAAATTCTGCGTTTTCAAAATGTCGCGTATTGAAAAGGAAGTGAAAATTAAGGTTCTGGACACATGGCTAAGTGAGAAGGGTATTACTATGCGAAAATTGGCGAAGCGGTTTGGAATTCATCATGCGAGTGTTAAAACCATCATTAATAAGTTTGGGGAACACTATTCTTTGGATGAGCTACCAGGAAGAGGCAGAAAACCCGGTTCTTCCAACCCGAAACTGGAGCAGAAAGTGGTATCTCTAATCATGAAGAACAAATCAATGTCAATACGAGATTTGGCCAAAAAAGCAGGAACGAGTGTCGGAATGATCCAGCGTATCAAGAGGCGAAACCACCTGAAGACCTACAAGAAGCAGAAAATCTTGAAACAAAGTGCAGAACAGAAGAAGCGAGCAGCATCAAGGGCTCGGAAATTGTATTCGCGTCTTTTGCAGCGTCCGGATGCATGCGTTTTGATGGACGATGAGACCTTTGTAAAGGAGGACTCAAAAACCCTTCCAGGTCCACAATACTTTACTGCCGTCGTTGGGGAGGATGTGAGCGATGCGGACAGGTCGATTCAAGTGGAGAAATTCGGTCGAAAGGTACTGGTATGGCAAGCAATATGTTCCTGTGGTTTGAAGTCAACCATTTTTTACACTACCGGAACTATAAATGCGGAAATCTATCGATCTGAGTGTCTCCAGAAGAGATTGTTGCCTTTATATAAGAAGCATAGTACACCTCCACTGTTTTGGCCGGATTTAGCGTCGGCTCACTATGCCAAAACCACTCTCAATTGGCTTGCGGAAAAGGGTATAGATTTCGTTGAGAAAAATATCAATCCACCAAATTGCCCTCAGCTTCGACCCATCGAACGTTACTGGGCAATCGTGAAGAGGGTCTTCAAGAAGACTGGTAAGGCAGCTGGGAACATGCAGGAGTTCAAAAAAAATTTGGGCTCAAGCGTCCAAAAAATGCGATGCAACACTTGTCCGGAACTAGATGAAGAGCATTCGATCCAAAGTTCGAAAATTCGTGAAGGAATAACTTAAATTTCATCCGGTCTTCATTATGTTCAAGTTTAACCTCGTACAATAAAGGATCAATTTTTTGTATGAATAAAATATTGGTTTTCAACATAATTTGAAAGAAAGTTTGTGGATAGCTTATTTTCGATACACTCGTTATCAGTATTTCCCTTTAATCCAAAAAACCCATTTACTTTTAAATTTTTATACTTTTTTCGAAAGAACTTTAATTTAATTAAAATTCATTTATCTTAATTTTAGGAAGCGGAACCTATGTTCACCATAGTACATATATTCATCACATTCTGCAGTCATCCAACTTCAAACGTAAAAAGATGTTTAATTTCTCCAATAAACGGACGCAGTAACCAAAAATATATAATCCTGGCATATACAATTAGGTCTTGAATATAATTAAAAGCTACAAAAACGTTTCGGAGACTTCAATCTCGTAAAAATAATGAGCAGTCTGATTTTCAACACAATTTCTTACCTTTGCACGACAAATTCGTCGTATTGATCTAACCGTACTAGGGAATATACCCGAGCCAGACTCCAAGTTTTCTTTTTAATTGCACTTTATCCTCACACATTTTCGTTGCGTAATTGCACAAACCACAAAAATCACTCTCCACTTATTACACTATCCACACGAGAATCTACGAATACGTGATAAAATACGAGAAAACAATGGGATTAATTTTCACAATAATTTAAATACGCTTGCACCTATTCTGAACCGTGTTTACAATCGACGTAATCGCTTGATGTTGCCAAACTATTTTATTATGACTCTTATTCGAATGAAATGGGTTTGGCAGTACATCAATATCACCTGTTTTGTGGGAGTGCTACAAATCGCCCAAAGTTAAACTATTTTATTTTTCCATAGATTAAATAAATAATAACATGCTTCTAATTGTAGATTTTTTCAATATTTACCGAGAAATAAAATCCCACATTTAATAATATGTTTCCATCTCTGTTGAATTTGGCGGCACTGCTCACATACTGTATAGCATACACATCAACACGCACACTAGTTCAATTCATAGAGCATTCTATGCCCAACGTTATAGTGAGTCTTGTTGTCAATATTCTCAGGGAAGAATAACAAACAAACCCGTTCATTTTGTCTTGGTTATATGCAGGCTATCCAACACAATAAAAGTGCTGTCAAATGATCTACTTCATGCGAGACATTTAGTTTTGGGTGTAGTAGTGGAGAGCGTTAACTTGTTTATATTTTTTCATGATTAAAATCAGTACGATTAACATATGTACACATATGGGATTAATGTTTTTCGTGATATTATTAAAATCGGTACATAGCAGTGGCAACTTTTCCGTATTAAATTGGAAGAAAATTATCAGAATCGAATGTTTTGTGCGTTGCTAAACGATTAACGGTAAGTGGACGAATAAATTGTGAATAACTTGTGTACTTAGTGTTCGGTATTCAGTGCATATTCACCGATTTCCACTGGAGGTCTGCTTATTGAGCTCAAGATAGGTACCGCTTCCCTCTTTTTCTTTTAATAAAAAAAAATCCCCTCCAACTCAAACCTACTTTTTTTTTTAACTTTATTTATTTTTTTTTTTAATTTTTTTTAGCGTGTAAGAATGGATTTTACAATTTTTACATTTTTTTTTCATATAAGTTAAAAAGATTTTCTAGAGGTCATTCATATTTCATTTTTTTGTAAGTCTTTTCCTTTTTGAGTGATGTTGATTTAAAAAACCCGAATTAATCCACCGATGGTGAGACTGGACCCTTCTTACACTTCATTAGAATTACGAACTCAAATGTGGCCAATATGGAACTGGATACATATTTTCATCAGAAATTCCAGGAAGAACAAGGAATATTCGATATGTCATACATTCAATTTATAAAATGCACTATTTTTCAATCCTGAACGTATTGTTCATCGATGTGATTAAAGTATTGCCATTAATAGTCTTTAATATTTCCATTAATAGAAAATCGCATAAATATTAGAAATTTCATATAATCAGTCCATAGAATGAATAATTAGACTATCCTCAGCGTCAATTTTGATTATCGATATGGATTCAAGATGCTTAATAAGTACATGTTCGTTGAAAACTGTGTAGTTAAAGTAAATGGAAACATTGTATAATTTTCGAATATACTCGTTGCAGTTCAAAACCGGACCACTCGAGCTAATCGATCCTGCTCTAATTCTATAGAGTCGCATAGTGTGGCTAGTCCGCTGTATGTGCAATACAACGCATCAGATGCAGAGCAATAGAATACAAGCGGCATCGATTGGAGTGAGTGCTCTTGTTCGGTTTTGGACTGCAACGAGTATATTTACATCTCACAATTATGTGCTCTCAGGTATTGTGTTGGTCATATATCCATGAAGAATTATCCAATCAAAATGAAATTTTGACCAGTTATTTGAGGACTTTATAACTTTGATGTGGCGCTAACAAAACAAAAATCGGAACACAAATAGCTCAGTATATAACCGGAGACTAAACTGTTTGATTACTTTTATAATAGGCCGTCAAGTACTGTTTCGTTCATATCTTCGTAACGAAATGTCCGAATAAAAAATCAATAGCGTTCTATGGAAATGTTGTAGCTTTCATTTGCCGTCAACAGAACTGGTATCGGTTAACAAATGGCAGAGAAACCGAAGTGACCTTATCACCACACACACACACACACACACACACACACACACACACACACACACACACACACACACACACACACACACACACACACACACACACAGACACACAGAGAGAGAGAGAGAGAGAGAGAGAGAGAGAGAGAGAGAGAGAGAGAGAGAGAGAGAGAGAGAGAGAGAGAGAGAGAGAGAGAGAGAGAGAGAGAGAGAGAGAGAGAGAGAGAGAGAGAGAGAGAGAGAGAGAGAGAGAGAGAGAGAGAGAGAGAGAGAGAGAGAGAGAGAGAGAGAGAGAGAGAGAGAGAGAGAGAGAGAGAGAGAGAGAGAGAGAGAGAGAGAGAGAGAGAGAGAGAGAGAGAGAGAGAGAGAGAGAGAGAGAGAGATGTGCTCAGTTCATCGAGCTGAGTCGAATGGTATGTGACACTCGGCCCCCTGGGCCTCGGATTAAAAGTCGAGTTTTCAAGCGTTCTTAATACCCTTCTTTTGGTGTAAGAAGGGTAAAAAATCGATCAAAAAACTTAAGCCCTTTTCAAGTGGCAGTCTCGATAAATTTTGAAAAAACAAAGTATACAAAGTTGCATGAAAAGACTACACTCCCACAAAGTTTCAATGGATTCTGAGAGGGTGCTGCCGATCACGGTGACGAGTTGGCGTGAAATTCGTCTTTTCAGTAACTTCCAAGAGTCTTAATGTGAGGTCGGGATTTCACAGAGGTGTTTCAGGCACCGCGTCAGCAGATTACACTAGTTTCAGCATTTTTGAATTTTATAAGATGATGATCGTTATCAATGCAAAATCATGTGCTGAATTCAATGCCGTGGTCACAAAAAAATTAAGTAGCGCCGTTTCTGAGATACACAAAAAATTTAGATTTTTTAGATTTTAGACAAAAGTACAATTTCAAATTATTTTTTTTATGAAAATGAAGCCAAATAAATTTGCTACCGTTCACTTAAATATTATGTCCTGATTGAAAAATTAATTTTGGAGGTATCGACAAGTTTTTTTGCATTTTATTTTTTATTTTTCATCAGATTGTCCGTAAAAATCTCTTTTTATCAACATTTTCAATGAGATAACATGATTCAAAAATCCATACTAGGATTGAGACTTAAAGTCCATTAAGAACCGAACAAAATTATGAACAACAATGTTAGCTGTAGGTAAAAGTGTTTGTATTTAGAAAATAGGATAAATACGGCAGGTGGCGAAGGTTTTCTTTCAGTCGAGTATTAGTACACGACACTGAAGAAGTCTGCACATTGTAGACGAAATACGCGTATCTATCAAGATAAGCAATAAAGGTAGTTGGAATTAAATGGAAATTACTAATCATTCTTCTTATTTTCTAGTTACAGGTATTCCACTAAACAGCTCACACTCTCCATAATTAATTAAGGAGGGAATGTCATGAAATGCCAAATATATGTCACTAACAAGCCTACCAAGGTAAAAAAAAAATTTGGACATTATCTCAAACGCGCAATTTTTAAATTAAAAAGTCACCTTATTTTTTAAACACAGTAGTACATCATCGTAGTACTTTTTACTTTTCTGATCTACATTATCTTACATCATCTAATTTTAATAAGTGTTAATGTCTAGTTAGTAACTCACTTATTTGTAATCTCTCAGTCGCTATTTGTCCTTTGACATTCCCTTGCCCTTTGTCATGCAACGGATTGTTATTTCTGCTTAGCAAAAGTTAAGCAACAAGGACGTCACAAAACAGTTGAGTATCCACAAGTGGCTTCTATGACAAAACCTGTTCCTCATTCAAGTTCAGTCCCGTATCCTGTTTATCCAAAGCGGAAACGAATGCCCTCTGTTGAATCAACCGTTACAAAAAGCGAGGATGAATTCGAGGAGGATTTCAAGGTGGAATTGGAAAGAAACCCAAAATTGTTTTCACAATCAGAATTTAATTATTTGGTGCGAGACCTCGACTTATCAAAGGAGAAATCCAAATTGCTGGCATCACGCTTGAAAGAACACAGCATGCTGAGCAAGGAGGTCCAAATTTCTTGTCACAGAAATCGTCACAAAAAATTTGACAAATAATATTCTACAAAGGACAAATCATGTTGCCATGACATAAACGGCTTGTTTGAAGAGTTTGATGAACCATATGATCCATCTGAATGGCATTTATTCATCGATAGCAGCAAGTTGAGTTTGAAAGCCGTTCTACGGCATCAAGGAAATGAGAAACCTTCTACAGGGTGCGGCAGAAAATAATGTGAAAATGTTCAAACTTGAGTATTGGCATACTCTAATTGTTATGTTTGTATTCTCCGAACGTGGAGTAACGATTATGATGTAGAAAGGAGATGTTTCGCTCATCGCCATGAGGCACCAAGAGTAGACAGTCATGTTTGCTAGAATGAAAGATATGAAGAGAAAGTGTTGGAAGAACCGTCAGTGTACGGTAGGTTGGAAATAGAATAGAAGTATTGAAAATTGAGCGAAAGGGCATGGGTAAAGTAGTACTCGAACCAAGGACGTTATCATTGCTAAACATCCCCCTGCAGGGAAGGTTGAGGCACAGATACATCTGCCATCTCAACTTGCAATAATAACTCGTTGGATCTTGAAGAAGTGTACAACATCAGACTCGTTTCGTGTGACCTTCTCTGGTTCAGTCTTTCCTCAATACGTCGAGTTGGGAAAACTTCGACTACCTGTGCGGTTGTTCAGATGGGACATACGACTTACCATTGCGGCAATATGGCACGCAGCTCCAATTGCGGGGAGAAACATGAGGATGTGCCTGTGCAGATAGCACACCAAAATGTGCTTTCAGCAAGGGATCTGCTTTATTATGCCCGGCGTACAAAACACGGGGAAGAATTAGAACGCACGCTTAAACAACGTTCCAGGCCATATTTCGCATAAAAAAGCCTCCCATCTGCCAGATGACGAGTCTGACTTTGATTTGGCTGGAGAGGGAACTTCAGTCAACTTTCTGGAAGGTGCTTTATGGATGCAAAGACGCATCCGTCCACTCCCTAATCAACCTGCTCATTTCAAAGAGAGGTGAAATAAAGCAAGAACCAATTTCTCCTGTTTTTTGTTGTACTATAACTACAACTAAGACTTTCAATCTCTTCCGGTAACATCCAAATCCCCTGATGCCCCTATTTTGAAACCACTTATTCATCTGGGCTGTTTTCATTTGATGATATTGTGGAAGGATTTTTCAAGTACCTCGAAATATTTGACTCTCTAAGAAGCATTCTGGCAATGCTTCGTACAGTAAAAACGTTTTTGAAGCAATTGACATTAAAGTGGTCCCTCCTGGCAGCAATAATTTCCTACGATGGATAATTTTCCAAAAGAGGTCGGGGATTTGATAACTGTTTTGCAGAGGAATTGTCCAAGTCTTACTCCTAAATTGGATTGTTCTTAATTTTTAGCTCACAATACAGGTTGTGATGCATTTGCTTTTTGTTAAACATAGCTCTCCTCCGAAATCGATCGTGAGGATTCGCGTGGTGGAGAAGTAAAGCCTGTCCACGTTAAAATTCGGATACTTTTCTTTAAGCGTAGATTTTGAATTATTTCTCGGATCGCTGAAAAGTTTCACTTGTACGACAGCTGAGTGGTACAACATGTTTACATTTTTGTTACATTCGTCGAAAATGGCGTCGAATCAAGTGGAAGTGCGCAAACGCATTTTGTACGAACGGAAGCAAAATCTAACTTCTCAATTTATCGGTACGCGATCTTGCCAAGAAATTAAAACTACCGAAAAGTACCGTTTTTTGTGTTTGCAAATCATTTGACCAGCGCATGACTGTAAATCGGAAGGTTGGCAGTGGAGCAAATCGAAAAGTATGCTCCCGACAAATGGACAAGAAGGTGGTAGCCATTATTGAGAAAAATCCCAATCTTTCTGTGCGAAATGTGGCTCGTAAAGTTGGGAAACCAAAATCATACGAACAAAAAGTGAAGCAGAGCCAAGGACGGAATGCGTAGAAAGTGAAAGAGGTGCCCAACCGTGATGACAAGCAAAATTTCACTGCAAAAAGTCGTGCTAAGGAGCTTTTCACCAATTTTTTGCGAATATTTTCTTGTATCATAATGGACGATGAGACATGCGTACTCGAAGACTTTAAACAGCTTCCGGGTCTGGCTTTTTATACCGCAATGCAAAGGAACGCCGTTGCTGAACATTTCCTTCCAAAGAAGGTGTCGAAATTCCGAAAGAAGCATTTGATTTGGCAGGCCATATGTAGTTGTGGTCGAAAATCTGAAAGTTTCGTCTCTACCGGCACAATCAATACGGATGTGTACGAGAAAGAATGTCTGCAAAAGCGGTTGCTACTGTTTCTTTTTTTTTTTTCAGAAACAACGACTCTCCAGTTCTGTTTGGTCCTGATTTTTCAGTATCAATTTAAGTTGTGTCAGATAAACTCTACGTTTGTGGCTTTTCACCATTAATGAATAATTGTTTGTGCACTTTGCTGTCAGAGAAACATATAAGCTTTTCTCATGGAAACTCTACAGCTTCCCGATTCTGCTAGGATCATGTTTAAACCCTCTTTTGTATATATTTTATGTCATAAACATTGAAGGTTGTCTGAGTGATAACTGTTCGTTGAGACAACTTGCAGATGACGGCGTAGTATCTGTCACGGGACCCAATGGGGTCAATCTGCAAGGTCCCATACAGGATACCTTAGATAATTTGTCTACTTGGGCTCTAGAGCTAGGTATCGAATTCTCTACGGAGAAAACTGAGTTGGTAATTTTTTCTCGGAAGCATAACCCTGCACAACCGAAGCTTGAAATTTGGAGTAAGCCGATATTCATTCTATGTCATTTAAATATCTTGGGGTCTGGTTCGATTCTTGCACCTGGAGATCCCACATCGAGTATTTGAAGCGAAAATGCCAGCAAAGGATCAGCTTTTTCTGCACAATTACCAGGACCTGGTGGGGAGCACGATCTTCTAACATTGTACCGGATAACGATTTTGTCGGTTATAGAATACGGTAGTTTTTGTTATCAGTCAGCGGCTCGGTCACACATCATCAAATTGTAACGTCTTCAGTGGTATCTCTCCGGCTCCTCACCAGGTGTGAAGCTGGATCCTCAAACTAGTTGCATGACTTGCACATAGCACAGGATGTCAGCCCTTATTTACTGCTCAGTTTGGTCAAGTTGATTCCAAATCGTTCTTCACTGACGGGTCTATGACGAAGAAGTCTGTTGGCTTTGGTGTATAAAATGAAATTTATAGCGCCACTCGTAAACTTCAAACTCTTTGTTCTGCCTTTGTTGCTGGATATACATTCTTCCTTAGAAACTGTTACCTCACTAACACCGGATCAATATCTTATTTACATTTATAGTCTCAGTTCTATGGAGGCTTTTTGCTCCTTGAAGTTAGTGATTCTTATGAAAATTCTGGAGCTTTAAAGTGCTTTATCTTTGCGTTCTTTTATTATCACCTCTGTATGGGTCCCATCTCATTGTTTGATTCCAGGCAACGAGAAAGTGGACTCGATAGCAAGTATGGGCTTTAAAAGATGATACTTGTCGTCTTAAACGAATTTTTCTTTATTTTTCGTCAGAAATTACTTGTAAGCTAGCAGTATAAATAGAGTAAAGGGGACCCCTCCTCCCCTCTTTTTCCCCCCTTTTTTTTTTTTTATCACAAAAACCCAAATATACCCTTATAAAAAAACTTTACCACTTAATCCCCCCACTTCCTCCTCAATTTTCCTTCCTCAACCTATCGGTTTCCTCCCTATTTTTAGTTCCAAGATAAAGGGTGTCCACGATAAAATTGCCACACTATGAAATTGCTCTATCTTTTTAACCGTTGAGTAGAATTTAATGAAAATTCGATAAGATTTAGTTCATAGTGCATTATTTATATCCTGCAAGTTTTAAAGTCCTGTGATCAAAACTCGCGGAAATGGAGGCGAAAGAACCGCTCGTGCGTGATAAAATCTTGCGCATTCATCACGAGAACAAGGATCTCTCGCATCGTTCCATCGCTAAAGCGTTGGGAATCGCGAACTCCACGGTGTCGCGAGTGATTAAGCGGTTCGAGAAACGGTTGACCACCGATCGGAAGCCCAGAAGTGAAGGAAAAAGTATTCCGTACAACACCAAAAATCACAACCGCGTAGTTGGGGCCTTCAACTGAAATCCGAACGCCTCCGTTCGGGATGTGTCTAAGAAGCTGCACCTAAGCCGAAGTTTTGTCCAGAAGGCCAAAACTAAGGCTGGGCTTCGACCGTTCAAGGTACAAAAGGCCCCTAATCGCGACGAGAAGCAGAACAAGTCCGCCAAAACCCGTGCCAGGAAGTTGTACCTCAACATGCTGACGAAAGTTGAATGCTGCATCATGGACGACGAAACATATGTGAAGGCCGACTTCAAACAGATCCCCGGCAACCTGTTTTTCACGGCCAAGGATAAGTTCAGCGTCCCGGAGCATGTCCGCACTCAGAAGATGTCCAAATTTGCGAAGAAATTCCTGGTTTGGCAAGCCATCTGCACGTGCGGGAAGCGGAGTGCACCTTTCGTGACCCAACAGAAATTCATTATTTTTGTATTTCCCCCCCCCCTCTCCAACCACCAAAAAACCACACATATTTTTCTTTCCAAAAATTAAAAAAAAAAAAAAAATAAAAATAATTCCAACACCAAAACAAAAATTAATGAAAAAAACTACCTTTTTTTTCATTTTTTCTTTTTTAATTTATTTTTTCCCCCCCCCCCCCTGCCCCCCGCCAGTTAACAATAAATTTCCACAAAAAAAAAACCCAATAACATTGTCAAAACCATCCAGCTTTATTAAGTTTTATTAAGGTTTTATCAAAGCCACTATAAATCAATTTGGTTTTATTATGACACCAAGAGGTGCCAATAGGTTTCATATTTTAGTCAGGTTTATGAGAACCTACACAGCTTGTTTAAAACGATCTTAAAACCTCGCTTTCTCAAATTCCTTTTACTCCTATCAAAGGTTTTATTTCGACTTTATGAACTCATAATATGCTGTTTTGAAATGCCGTTTTAGGACTCATTCATATTATCTTATTATGGCCAGTTGAAAAAGCATTTTAAAACCATTTTGCCTCCAGTAAATACATGCGGCGGCAAATTGGCATTGAGGAAAGCCACCAAAGAACCAAATAGTTTCAAAGTAGTCATTGCGAAGATAACTTGGCTTTATGGCATAATTGTGATTTTTTTTCCAATCGCCATATTGAAATATTAGAAATAATAGAATTGTGGAGAAATTAATGCACCAAATTTTAAATGTAATGCAAATGAACTGTATATCGGAGACCAGTTTCTACATTCTTTTAGATAACTTTATGGAATTTCATCAATATTCAAGAAATTCATGTTTAATTTATCGAATATATTTGTTTATATTTTGTGTTTCGTCCAGGGTTTGACCAGGCCCTACGTTGTGATTTATTTTTAGATACGACGATGAGACAACGAATGAAAACAACGGACTACTTTGTCAATGATAATTTATTACCACCGAGAGGCAACGTGCCAGCTCGGTGGGTATGAACAAGTTGATAATACCACTAAAACACCACTAGAACACCACTAAACTATATGGGGCGATGTGTCCCTTTTATAGGGGACAAGAAGTACGGATCAATAGTGCCGTGCGCACCGCATCATTACAATGGTGCTTAGATACGGCGCGCCGACAGTGATGTTTCACGCTGCCCACTTGAGCTACAATAATAGCATGAGGCTGTTTGCCTGCTAGCCGCACTCAACTGGGTGGAAACAATACACGCTCCTGGGGGGACGCGTGTTTGGTGCTATCCACACAACAGCAAGCACGCTGTGTGCTGTTTGAGATCGAACATTTTGTGTTTGTTGTTGTAAACTCGCATAATTTCCGAAGCGCATTAATTTTCGGCTCTTATCGTGCCAATATTCACCATAAAATTCAATGCGCATCTGATTTGGAGCATGCTACGCTGTAAAAAAACTGAATTTGTTTTGGATATTTTGCAACGGAACAACATTTCACGCAGACTTTTTTTCTCAGATATTATTTACTCCTAAATGAATCAGAAGAGCAGAGAATCGAACAAAGCAGAACTACAAAAACCAACCACAATATCGCAGTGAAGTTTGACAGCTTTGGCCATTTGGCCGCATTCTGGTTTTCAATGCAGCCAATAGGTTTTATGAAGGTTCTCAAGTGGTCATAGCATCTATCACTAGAATAGTTTGAAAATCTTTATGATCTTATAAAGGTTTTATTACATTTTTTTCACAACCGTCTTTAGAGTGGGCCACTTTGTACAAATTTTGGCTTTAAAGAAGGTGTTGGTAGACAAAACAGTTTTGAATGTAGTTTTATCAACAAAGCCGGGAGGAATGCTATATGGCTAGAATAAAACTTAAATTGTTACTTGGGAATGAGCTCTCATCAGCGATTTTTGCTCTTTTTGATCATGAGCTGTTCTTTCTAATTTAAATTTGCTAACAAGTCTTGCTGAACAATTTGCAAACTTTTCCTTCTTCGAATTTTACCAGGGGTTTAGTATGAAAATGTAGAAGAAGAAGAAAATCGAATTTCTTTACACTCATTTGGTCTAGTGACCTTCAGCCTTATCACACGGAATCCTCCCAATTTATACAATCCCTTCTACAAGGTGAGTGGTAAGATTGTTGTAATAATCAAATGTATATATTATATTTTATGAGACACTTCTGATCAGCAGATTTTTAAAATTCATGAATGAACTTCGACAAAAAGCAAACATGGCCAAACTGCCGTGAGCATGTATATCAATATCATCATTTTTACTAACTCTGTGTTTTACTAACGGTCTGCAGTAGGTCTGACCAAAGTGATAGACGTGTTTCAATCACTATGCAGTATTCTCTCAGCAACTGGATGTTTACGTGTAGACTATTTAGCAATGCACTGTTATTATCTAGCTGTCAATCTCATACATTTCGTTTGACTTCAACATATCTTCAATTTTGACGTTTTGGTTCTGAGGCACAGTCGGATGCATAACGAATTTTTAAGGGTTGCTTCGATATTTCATAAAAACTTGCGTTTCAAAACCCATCTCTGTAATAGCTCTCTGATTGACTAGCATTCAACAATCTGCAGTGAACTGTTGTACCGTCGTTCAGGTTGAGATGCTTCTTTCAGCAACATTCAAGAAACTGTAGATTCCGAGAATCCTTAGCAATCAGTCTTCGGAATCCCAAAGGCAGACCTGCACGCACCAAGCGTAAGGAATGGTATTATTTTATTACAATGATGCTGAGTACTAGTTGAAGAGATACATCATCTGCTCCGTGACCTTCGCACACCAGGAGTGAGCTTTAGCAGGAACACACGATACAATGTTTCTGATATTAAGTTCGTTTGTTTGAGCGCACACTGTTCGTTGTTGTCTCGATGTCAAGTTCCACTCGAGGTCGTCTCCGATCTCCCCACCGCCGGCAAGGATATTCAGCACTCTTATGCACAAACGTGGACCATTATGGTCCAGGTATATCCCCTAATGCCTACTACTGCCTACCTACTAGGAGACGTGAATGTACGTACACAAACACAAAGCCTTATAGGACAAAAGGAAGTGCATTCCCCGTGCTTGCACAAGCTCTTCCTCTTTATTCCCTTCACGCTCCAATTCCAAACCTGTTCTCCATCCCCATCTGACGAACAACTGGAGCGGAAGCTTTTTGCCTTCCAATGTCACCCTACTCACACACAATCGCATACAGGGCAGGAGTAATGCCGATGGATGGATGTAAACAGAGCATGGAACAGAAGACGAGTTGTTGCTGTTCCTGTTACTTCGTGGTGGTCCCTCGATGAAATGAAACTCGAAAACCGTATCCGGTTTTGTTCGTTAAAGAAGGGGGGTTAAATCACCCCCTGGAATGTGGTGTAACACCATCTCTCTTTAGAAGTTCCTTTTTCACTCAACGCGATACGAACGTCGATAGATGCCGTTCTAGTTCGAGCGGGAAAAGTGTGTGTTCGTAAAATAACGTTGTTCATGTGCTCGTATGCTTAACTCCTCTTTAAACAATGTGAAGCGCACGGGTGTCTGGATCGAGTCCTCAGCGTGTGACTAGTAAGATAGTAAGTAGCGAAGAATTAAAGTTTTCCTCAAGCGAGAAATATTCGCTCTGGAAAGTTTATGCGGCGAGCTTAGGCAATCGTGTTAGTGAAGTTGGTGTTTGTTGAGGATTGCCACATGGAGATTGAAACTTTCCAGGACGGTTGAGTTGATTTATTTCAATTATAAAGACGTTTAGTCCTCGAATCTCGACAAGAGATTGTACAAATTACAATGCAATGGAATGTATGTTTCCAGTATTCAAGCGCTTCCCACCACTTAATTAACCACCTTCTTAAGAGTCCATAATCAATATAAGAGGCATTCCTGAACGATGAGTGGGATAGCATGGCGTGACGCTGTGATCATCGCTTGAGATAATACTATTTTCACACCTTTCTACCTCGACACCTGGTCGGATGATCCAATCAAGGTGTTGGAAATATTTCAATGGTTTTCACTAGGTGTTAGGGCATCAAGCTATTGGATGATGGGTATTGGAAGTGTTGCTATTGATAACCAGTCCTCGAGATATTATCTTACAAAATAAATTTCAACAGAGCATGCAATTTGATGAAGGCAGCGGACTGGTTAATCGAGATGTGGAGGTTTTCCTTTGATGAGCTAGGCAAAGGAAACGGAAATGGCTCCTGATTTAAATGTAAACATTTATCAACGTTCATAGTGGATTTCTTTTTGAAGCCAGGTTAAACTTTACTCATAACAGTGTTTTTATTTTCAACGTTTTTGAAGCTACACAACAAAAAATTATGAATTTTAACAGGTGCGTCAAATTTCCCCTCGTTTAATTCCAAACCAAAGAAGGCGCATACAACGAAATTGCTTGCAACCTTTCATGCGCCATACAACAAGCTAGATACAGGTAAAAGGTGGTTAGTTTCCAGGTGTACGCGATCATGTTTGGCCTCTTTAGGTGCAATACCATCGTTGCAATTGATTTGGCTTCCAACACAGCTTCTCGAATGGTAACCTGGTAGCGTATAACCAAAATAAACGTCAAAACACGCTTCGAGGCACCAAGTTTGCTGGAACCACTCTTCGCACAGTCACTTCCGGTTGAACTTCCAATAAATGAAAATGGGTTTGGCATTTGGCCCATTAAATTCATTCCGCCAGTTGTGGACTACCAAATATAAGAAATCCACTAGAGCACAACTCGAAAAACGAACTACAGCAATCACACAATTATGGACCCGCTGTATAATACGATTATATTGTACGGCACTTGGGTAATTATATAATTTTACGTTATTCAAATTTTATTTCACATATTTGATCAAATGATGGAATGCATGATTTCGCAAAAACGCTGCAGCAAAAAAAAACACCTCACTTTCGACGCACGGGTTGCTTTGATCTTGAAGGACGTCATTCATAGGTATTCCCATAATATAAATTAGTGCCAATCTAGTCTTTGGCGTTTTCGTTTGTGGTGCAGCCAGTGTTGCCACATTTTTTTCAAGGTCAATCTGTATTTTCACATTCAAAAATCTTTTTTATCTGTATCTGGTTGTTGGAAATCTGTAAAAAATCTGTATTGTTCATTTAAAAACTGTTTGGTGCCCGTTCACTGGTTGAAAAATAACTTTGCGTGCATCGCATTTGAACCAAGTACTGCACGTGATTAAAATCTTTGCCACACTCATTGAATAACACTTTATACCTAGCTATTGAACGTAATGCCCCATTGGTTTTGTTTACACATGAGCAGCGTATGGAAGCCCATCCTCGATCGAGGGTTTAATTTACCACCGAAAATAGACATGAAATATACTCTCCAAATAATACATCACGAACAAGCTAAATGCCAATAACTTGCATATTTTATCATATTATAAGTGTTTTTATATTAAAAACAGTCTAGCTTGAATAACTAGCACTGTAAAAAGTTTTGAAATTGATGTTGACAGCTAATTAAGTTGATTTTACAACATTTTTAAGTTATCACACGTAAGTGGTGGTGTGCATGAGATCCAACAAATATTATCCTCGGAATCAATTTTGATTAAGAATGTCTTGCTACTTTTATGTTAATCCTAATCAACTTGACTCCAAGCAAACATTTTGCGGATCATCTGAATAGGGACAGTAATATAAGTTTATGTTTGTTGGAGCTTACTAGAATTGAAATAGATTACAGAATTCTGCGAAGAAAATACGGAAATTGATCTGTAAACGAAATCTTTACAGATTCTCCTGTGAAATCGATATATTCTACAAAAAGATCGGTAGAAACAAACAACATTACGGATAGTATAGTGAAATATAATTTTTTCACCGAATAACTGTGATTTTCTCAGAACTTCTGAAAATGTATTTTACAGTTTTCCAATAATCTCATAATACACGCTGAAAACAACACTCGGTGGTAAATCAACCAAATATTTTCTTATGGTCAAACATGTTATAAGGATATTTCTAATCGATTCAATTCTTATAAATATTTCGAATTAAAAATTATCTTTAATCAAATCTGTTCGTTGATTTTTATTATTCTCATAAAACTGAACTTTATTTTTTCAACTACAGTTAGCGCTCAACTTCTGAACCAAGCAGACGTGTTTACGCTGATGTTAATTTGGAAGTCGATCTCAAGCTTATTATCTATCAATTTCGTTGCATTATTTTTAATCGCCGTCGAGTATTTTTTGTGTACAACGACGTCGTGATGGTGCGCCGCGAAAACACTTTCCGCATAGATTATGCGGCATTGACAAAAAAACCGGACTATCTGAAAGTGCAAAGTTTCGTTGGAACTATTCTAGGCTTGAAACCAGGTGAAGTATTGAGAATACAGTGTAGCCGAAGCCTCGGATGTGCCTTTGTAAAGGTAGTCGACCTGGCAATGGCACAGAAAGTATGCGAGGATCACAATGGAAAACACGAAGTGGAAGCGGAGGATGGAAAGAAAATCTCATTGCGAATAACGATGGAGGATGGAGCAATGGAGGTGAAGATGTTCGATTTGTCTGAGGACGTGTCGGACGAAACTATCTCTACATTCCTATCAGCATACGGTAACGTAATCTCTGTGCGTGAGCAGATGTGCGGAACCGACCAACAGTTTCTATTTCCAAACATCTCAACTGGTGTTAGAATTGCGAAGATGGTAGTTCAGCACAACATTGAATCGTGGGTTGTCATAGACGGTGAATCGACGTTCTTGTCCTATTTCGGCCAACGTCAAACCTGTCGACACTGCCGCGAGTTCGTCCATATAGGAGCGTCCTGCGTGCAGAATAAAAAGTTGATTGTGCAAAAATCATATGCTGATGCAACAAAACAACCAACAATAAAGCCAGCGAAAACAATACCAAAGCCGCAGATCTCGAAACCCACAGGGCCGAGTAAATCTTCGTCGGGTTTTAGATATCCACCACCGAAAAAGCAGAAACATCAACAACAGATGCCACCACCAAGACCGATCGACACGCAATCGGAAACAATATTTCCTCCACTCGCCACACCAATAATACCGATTTCAGGTCGAAAGTCACCATCGGAAAATAGTTCGTTGACCTGTCATCCAGTTCATCAACCCGTCCTCAGTGGCGATGTACTACAAAAACCCGAAGACCCATCTACTAGTGGCAAATCTGATGGAAATGAGACAGACGAATCAGCCATCAGCACACGTTCCAGAACACGCCGTCAAACAAGGAAACGGCGAGACGACAGCGACAACGAGCGAGGAATCTATAAAAATGGATCAATTCACTAGCTACAACGTTGCCACTATCAACATCAATACGATCACAAACGAAACAAAAATCAACGCTCTTCGGACTTTTTGTAGAACGATGGATCTCGACATCTTGTTCCTGCAGGAAGTGGAGAACGAGCAGCTCTCTATCCCTGGCTATAACCTTATAGCAAACGTTGATCAAAACCGGAGGGGGACGGCAATAGCGCTAAAAGACTACATACGATTCTCTCATGTCGAGAAAAGTTTGGATGGCAGACTGGTTGCTCTCCGAATTGAAAACACGACATTGGCAAATATATATGCACCATCGGGAACAGCTTTGCGCGCTGAACGAGAGCATTTTTTCAATAATACCATAGCTTTTTATCTAAGACACAACACCGAACATATACTACTTGCCGGCGACTTCAATTGCGTGCTGAGACCATGTGATGCATCGGGATACAATAACAGCCCGGCTCTGCAGTCTACTATACAGCAGCTGCAACTCAAAGATGTATGGACAAAACTGTATCCCTCGATCCTTTCACCTACATTTATAACACACAACTCGTTTTCCAGACTCGATCGCGTGTATGTTAGCAATGGACTCTGTACGCATCTGCGAAATGCAGCAACACATGTATGCTCCTTCACAAACCACAAAGCGCTTACTGTACGGATATGCCTTCCCACCCTCGGTCGTCAGCCTGGTCGCGGTTATTGGTCGTTGCGTCCCCATCTCCTAACAAAAGAAAACATCGACGAATTTCAGATTAGATGGCAATATGTGACTCGACAAAGACGGAACCTCCCAAGCTGGATCTCGTGGTGGTTATCACTCGCAAAACCGAAAATCCAATCCTTTTTTCGATGGAAATCACGTGAGGCATACCTCCAATACAATTCAGTACACCTACGCTTATATACACAGCTACAGCAAGCATATGATGGTTATTTTCAAAACCCAGCTATGATTACTACGATCAACCGTGTGAAAGCACAAATGCTTGCCCACCAGCGCATTTTCTCGCAGAGTTTTATGCGTATCAACGATACTTTTATCGCAGGGGAAAGCATAAGCACGTTCCAACTGGGCGAAAGACGAAAGAAAAAAACTGTTATCACAGAGTTGCTTAGCGAAAACGACGAATCGTTTGACACATCCGAAGCTATTCAGAACCATTTGCTCAGATACTTCAGGGAACTTTACACGGCTACAGACGAAAACGATGGAGCACGGTATCTCTTCCAATGCGAGAGAGCGATACCCGAAAACGATGAGGTCAACGAGGCTTGTATGGCTGAAATATCAACAGCAGAAATTCTGGCTTCTATTCGCACATCGGCAAAGCGTAAGGCTGCGGGCAGCGACGGGCTGCCCATCGAATTTTATCAACACACGTTCGACGTCATCCATCGAGAGTTGAATCTCGTATTAAATGAAGCTATGACAGCGGATTTCCCATCCGAATTTGCCAACGGCGTGGTCGTGCTAGTGAGAAAAAGGGGAACAGTGAACACCGCACGAGGATATCGCCCGATCAGTCATCTAAACTCAGACTTCAAAATTCTCAGTAGAGTTTTGAAAGCACGACTAGAGCTCGTAATGAAGACTCATCGTATTTTGAGTAATTCTCAAAAGTGCTCAAACGATGGACACTCAATTTTCGAAGCTACCCTCCCTCTTAAAGATCGGATTGCACAACTAATAGCGAGGAAACGGAAAGGCAAACTAATAAGCTTTGACCTTGATCATGCCTTTGATCGGGTATCTCATTCATTCCTATATGGAATAATGCATCAACTAGGTATAAATCCAGCATTGATCGACCTACTAGCTCGTATTGCAGAACGATCCTCTTCTCGGCTGATGGTTAATGGGCACCTCTCTCAAAGTTTTCGCATCGAACGCTCGGTCCGACAGGGAGATCCGTTAACGATGCTTCTCTTCGTCATCTACCTCCATCCGTTACTTCACCAAATAGAGCGAATCATCGGTCCCGACCTCCTAGTAGCCTACGCAGACGATATATCTGTGGTAGTCACCAATATGCAAACGATTGAGCGCATCAATGAACTTTTCGACCAATTCGAACGCGCCGCTGGCGCAAAATTAAATCGGGCAAAGACTGTTACCATAGACGTTGGCTGCATTAATAGAGAACCCTTAGACATACCGTGGTTACAAACAACAGATAAAATTAAAATTCTAGGGGTATACTTCCTAAACTCAATCCGCGCAATGATTAAAATCAATTGGGATACACTTGTATCAAAATTTGCCCAGCAGCTGTGGTTGCATTCACTAAGAAGTCTCAACCTGCAACAAAAAGTTATTCTATTAAATACGTTCATTACGGCTAAAATATGGTATGTTGCATCCATTATTCCGCCGTATTGTATTCATACAGCAAAATTAACGGCGACCATGGGATCTTTCTTGTGGCGCGGAATACCAGCACGTGTTCCAATGGAACAATTGACACGCGACAAACTTTCTGGCGGTTTAAAACTGCATTTACCTGCTTTAAAGTGCAAAGCGCTGCTAGTGAATCGTCACCTACTGGCAAGTGATTACCTACCCTACTACCAAACTCTTCTGAACCAAGCAGCTCCTCCCCCCACTGACCTTCCGTGCCACAAACTGATTTTCCAGCAAATCTCTATCCTTCCCCCATCTATACGTGAACACCCCTCCAGCGACCGGATACATCGATTCCTTTTAGAACGGACAGGAATTCCACGGATCGAAAGGAAAAATCCAAGTTTAAATTGGAAACGTATTTGGAAAAACATCGCCATGAAACAGCTTTCATCGAACCATCGCAGCAGCCTATATTTGTTAGTGAATAAGAAAATTGAGCACCGAGAACTAATGAGAACTATCCAACGAGCGGACGGAGAGAATTGTTTGTATTGTAATGCAACAACAGAAACGCTCCAACACAAGTTTAGTGATTGCCCTCGTGTAGCACATGCATGGGTTTTGGTACAGCAGAAGATAACAATGATACAGGGCTTCAAATGGTGAGTTGACAACTTCGATGGAGGGTGCGACCGACCTCTCGTCCTCACAAGTTCCTACCTCACGCCTCCACGAGTCATATGATCACAAAAGACTGCCAGCTGAAACATGGAGACGCTGGTTGGCGTAGCCTGGGCAATGTTGTCAATCTGACAATAGCGAAGTGAGGGGGTGCGACCGAAGATCTTATACCTTTAAATCATATTGTATATTTTCTATTCTCATTTTATTAATAATTTCAGCACGCTTTGGAATCATCTTTGTATTCCAAAACTATGTAAGAGCCTGGAGCAACATACCAGTCATCAAAGGCGGAATTTGTATCTCAGCATTTCAGCATACCATTTTATTTAAAATTGCACTTCTGAACTTCAACTATTATATTCATAAAAGGCTGGCATGTGCTTATACGTAATGTAGGATTATATTTTAATGTTGTGTTTGTGGTATTATGGTAAGATAAGCCATTTCTTTCAGAAATTATCCAACCGGACTCTCCAATTGCTATCTTTGAAATGTTGCTAGAACAGTATAAAGAAAAATATTACAAATATTACAGTGTCATATAAAATAATATCTTTTTATTGAAATTTTATCTTTTATATTTCGAAGGATCTATTCTGTATTCAGCTTTCCCAGGACTAGTAGGATATTGATACATATCTAACTTTTATTTATTTTTCAGTAACAATCCATTCAAGTTTGAGATTTGAATAAATTAGCATTTTTGTTTATAATAATATCTTAATTTGTTGTGTACAAAATATATTATATACTAAATAACATATAACGGGGAAAGGGAGGGACCATCAGGGCACCCAAGTAAAACGATTTGGATAGGGAGCATGGGACTGCCTCCTCCCTATTGTTAACATTTCGCGGAACGAGGGCGGGCTCTTCAACCCCATCTATTGGGTTTATTCTGTCAATCGAGGGCTCGATTCTAGTGCTGTCTGTGTGACCTTGCTTTTGGAAGGAGATTCTTTTCCCTATATTCGCGGGTTTCGCGTAAGTGTCTCTGCTTACGGGCCCGCCCAAACGTTTTTGGCCCTTCATACAGGAAGACTGACGTTTGATGAGATGCTTCGACCTGTACTATGGAATATAAGACCAACGAAACGAAAGGAAATCCTTAAACTTTTCACTATATATATAATATTTGCAAATGAAGCGAATGGTAGAATCAATGTAAACGAACTAGAATTCTTTATTAATTGAGAATATAATACATCCTTGTAAATAATGTTTTTATAAAATGTGCAATAAACAATAATTTACCACAACAAACCACACAACACCCCCACAAAAAAATCCGTTAACCAAAATATCCATAAAAAACACAATTTCGCAACCCACACTTCCTCCGACACCACACACAAAAAAGGCCGGAAACACCACAAAAAATGAAAAAAATAGCAATAAAAATATGTGAAATCGCCACTTAATTATTAAACACTGTACCAACGAAAAAATACCCATTAGCACTAGAAAAACTTAAAATAGAAATAAAAAAATGATAATTCACTTTCAATCATTCAAAAGTGACCGGTGAAACTTTCAAAAAAAAAAAAGAAATGAAAATTAGTATAAACGCAATAATAAGCTGATAGTTTTCCGTCATTATAATAACTTCTAGCGGTATACATGTGAAAAAAATTCTTCAATTTTTCAAATGTCTCCAATTGAAACCAAAGAAATTTTTTTATTGTTTTTTTTTTTAATTTTTTATCATCTTTTATTGTAATTTGTTAGAAAAATTTGAAGAGTTTTGTCACATGTATACCGCTAGAAATTATTATTATGACGGAAACATTTAAGCTTATTATTGCGTGTATAATAATTTCCGTTGCTTTTGTTGAAAGTTTTACCGGTCACTTTTGTATTATTGAGAGTGAATTATCATTTTTTTATAGCTATTTCAAGTTTTTCTAGTGCTAATTGGTATTTTTTCGTTGGCACAGTGTTTAATAATTTAGTGGCAATTTTGTAAATTTTCAATGCTAAATGTTCATTAATTAGTGCCAGTATATATTTTAGTCGATTAGACGGTATTTCATTTGATGAATTTTAGGTAGAAATTAAAGTTTGTTACTAACAATATCAGTTAAACTTATGCATTGGTTACCGAAACAATATATTAGGGAAAACGATCAAAATATGAATTTTATGTTTGTTATTGTTGTTGTTCATACTAATCGGTATGCATATGCTATCCATGCAATAACATTGTCTGACATCAAAGTATTCGAATCAGACATGAAAAGAAGTAGCCATACCAGCTAATTCTTGAGATGAATGCTGTCCTCCGAGGGTACTTGGATTGACTAGCTCGTAAAATACTCGAAAATCTCGTTAGGCACATCTGAAGTGACGGAGACGCATGGTGAACAACCTTGAGTTTTCATCGTTTCCATGCACGTCATTTTGTATTTATTCTCGAACAATGACTTTTTTTTTATAA
>JAHHFK020003581.1:0-31815 GCA_024533555.2 Aedes koreicus | reverse complement strand
GGATTAATTCAGGTTTTTATGGTTAGATTTAGTTCATCGCAAATACTCAAGTAGTTTGCCAAGTTATTGCTGTTACCATTTCTTTTGTATGTTTTGTGTGCTCTTTGTTTCCGATTTTTCAATTTTTTTTATTTGTTTATTATACCAAACTGGCTGGTTTGACTTACCTTGTCGCCTTATTTTTTTTGAGTGGTACTTATTCAAATATTATTTCAAACAATAATTTATAAAAAACCTCGAAAGAAGTCTCAATATTTGCTTCGTTCTTAAAAATGGTTTGCCAATCAATTCTGATAAGTTTCTTTCTTATGATATCATAATTTGCTAAATGATATTGGAAGACCTCTTCATATCCGAAGTCGTCGGGTCTTTTGTATTCGTGAATAAATAAAGAAAACTCAATTGCTGTGTGAGTAGCTTCATTTTTCCATAATGGAAAAAGTGATTCAGCTACACAGAAATCTTCCTCAATATTTGTTAATAAAAAATCTAAATAGCAATTTTGAAGGTTTTTTACATGATTAACTTGGTTGAACCCAAGACCTGCAGTTTTGTCGAAAATAAACTGCAATGTTTCATTTTCTCCGATGACTGGTAGTAAGATGCACTCGTTTTCATTGTCTAGAATGAAGTCAGCACTACGTTGATTAAAATCACCGTATATGTGAACTTTCACTTCTGGGGAAAGTTCAGACATAATTTCATCAGCAGTTTGAAAAAAAAAGGTCATATGCTTCTTTGCGAGCGTTGTTAGGGGGAAAATACACTGTGGCAAATACATGTATTTCACCTGCCATATGTACTTTCACCCATACATGTTCGAATTCCTTAACTGTAGATGTATCAATGATTTCTGAATTAAATTTGGTAGAAATAGCTATTAAAACACCCCCACCTGACTTCTTTTCAGAAATTTCCAAATTTCGGTCATTTCTAAAAACATTATAAGAATGTCCGAAGACTTCTTCACTCCTAACGCTTTGATCCCAACTGGTTTCAGTTCCCATTATTATTGGGAATGAGCAATCCAATATTTTATTATGAATTTCCTGAATTTTTACCGCACTTTTCATACGGTTAAAATTTTGGCAATAAACTATAATTTCGGTACTAGATTGTGTTTTAGGTGGAAGCGTTTGCAGATTCGAGTTAGTCGATAAATTAAAATTATTAAAACTAATTACCCCTCTCTGATCTAGAGATGTCGTCAAGTTCTCGTTATCGTCGTGCGCTTCAAAATCATTATCCTCCTCTAAGGGTTTCGTCACTACCGATGAAAACTCGAATGCCCATGCGAGCCTGAACATGACTCACATGGTCCTTTTTTTTTTTTTTTTTTTTTTTTTTTTTGTTTTTTTCAGGTTTATGTTTAACTTAACCTATTTTGAATTTTTATAATTAACAATTTACAACACATTTATCCAATGCTTGAAATTTAACCTGTAAATTTTTCTATTATTCCATCTTCTTTCACGAATCATTTTAATGAAGTTTTCAAGATTGTTCTTCTTTGATTTCAAGTTAAAGCTAATTCCTAACGTTGTCAACCACAAGGCAACTTTGCTTTGATATTGTTCTTTTTGAATGTTTCTAAAAAGTAATTCTTCAGGGTCGATAACTGCAATCTTCAACTTTTGCTGAATGCTGCTGGTTATCCAGTCCCAAATGATTTGACTGTTTTTACAAAACTTAATTCTGTGTTCTATCGTATCAATTTTTCCACAATCTTCACATAAATTATTCAAGGTTCCAGATATTTTCTTAACATACAGTTTAGATTTTGTTGCAATTATTTCATTGAGCATCAAGAATAAGAAGTGTTTTTCCTCTGAACCCAAGAAGTTTGAATCAAGATTCTGCCAACAAATATCCCAGGCCTTTAGTGGATATTTGGTTTCCATTTTTGGTGAGATGTTTTGCTTACTCAAAAAATAATTATAAATCATTTTACTTGTAAAATTATTGACAATCTTTTCAATGTTCATGGCTTCCCGTATCCATTCTTTTGCATTTCGACTGATAGAACAACTATGGGCTTGTGCGAATATGAAATCGTCTTTTCTACCATTTTTGTCACGGTGAAGAATGTTTTTAATGAATAAGGATTTCATCTTATTTTCAACATCAAAGAGTGCGAGACCTCCATTAGCAATATCTAGATATAACTGGTTTAAACAAACTCTAAAAATTCCTACGCCTTTGAAAATGAAGTTTCTACTCAAAGTTTTAATCTTGGCTATATGAGAATTGCTTGGAGGGTAAACTTGAGATAGATACCAGAGCTTAGAGAGAATGAGGTTGTTCAGTATCCAAGATTTCTGGAATATATTTAAGCGACGTTTTTGATGCACTGCTATTAAAAAATTTATTGAATTTATAATTTTTAAATAGTTGGCGTCAACAGTATCCTTAAATTTTTTAGCAATTTCTACTCCAAGTATTTGCAAAGAATCAGTTTCTTGCAAAATATGAGGACCTGTGCCGCAATTATTTAGTCTAAGGAAAAATGATTTCTTAATATTCAGTTTAATTTTAGCATATCGGCTAAAATTATCGATTATTTCTAAAACTTTATCGAATTCTTCATCATTACGAATAAAGATGACTATATCGTCTGCATAGGCAATAACTCTATAAAAGTTATTGTCTATGAAACAACCTTTTATATTGTTACTTATTTTTCTAATTAATGGTTCAATATACAAAATAAACAGCGCCATGCTTAAAGGGCAGCCTTGACGAACTGACGATTTGATAGGAATTGAATTTGTTAACAGACCGTTAAATAAGACTTTGGATGTAGCTTCACTATATAAGTTCCGAATGCAATTCACAAATTGAACTGGGAAACCGAACATTTCCAAAATAAGCCAAAGAAAATTATGATTGACTCGATCGAAGGCCTTTTCGAGATCAAGGCTCACGATTGTACCCTTTAAACGTTTATTGTTTTCTGCTTTAAGTATTATGTTTCTGAGATCTTTCAAGTTTGTTGTGCATGACTTTTCACTTAAGCATGCTGCTTGCCCTGGGCCAATAAGAGGCTCAATTAAAGGTTGCATTCGGTTGTACAAAATTTTTGTAAATAATTTGTAGTCACAATTAAGCATACTTATTGGCCTTCTGTCGGTGATTTGGTGAGAATTGTCTTTTTTGGGTATTAAGGTTATGATGCCTTCAGCAAAATAAGTATTTTGAAAAGCACCGCTCAAAAAGCCGTTGCATAATCTCAATAAATCATCCTTAAGCTCATTAAAAAATGTAGAATAGAATTCATAAGTTAAACCGTCGGGTCCGGGGCTCTTTTTCTTCATTGACTGCTCAAGCGCTAGTTCTAGCCTTGACATTCTGATTGGAGCTATCAGGCTATTACAGTCTTCCAGTGACAATCTTTTATCGATAGAGTTGAGAAAGTCTCCAGCACCAGGAATAAAATTATTGTCAGTATCATATAGGGTTTTAAAATGACTTTCAAGAGCAAACTTGAGTGCTTGAGGCTCTGATGTTAAAACGCCATCTATATCTAATTTCATGGGACAGCTGGTCCTGTTTGTGATCCGTTTTGAAATTTGAAAAAGGCTAAGTTTTTCATCTTCCAATATGTTGCAAGTACTGGTTTTTAATTTTAAATTTTCTATTCGTGATTGTTCAATATTCATTAATTTTGATTTAACAAAACTCAGCTCCTGGTAAACATTACATCCTTCGTTTTGCTTGATTGTAATTTCTTTCAAACACCGATGGAAAAAACTTTTTGAATCAGATATTTGCTTATTATAATCATATGATTTTGCTTTATAAAAGGATTTTGCTTTTACTTTCAGGTGGTTCGTCCACCATGTGCAGAAATTGTCATTGTACACGTTTCTTCGGCGGGTTTCCCGAATAACCTTGATGAATTCGCATTTAACGTCTTCATCAAGTAAGATTGAAGGATTTATTTTCCAAAATCCCCTTCCAGAAGGGGTAACATTTGAATTTGAATCCGTCTCGTATTTAATTATTAAAGAATGATGATCTGAAAAAGGAGTAGCTAAAGCTTCAAAACTTTTGACTGCTTTTAAAAAACTATTTGATCCATACACTCTGTCTAACCTAGACATTGAAGCACCTCTGAAAAAGGTGAACGGTGTATTTGAGTCAAGCGAATTCCCAATATCAGAAAGACCCAAACTGTCTATTAGCTGCTTTAGTCCCTGACATATATTTTTAACTGTTCCGTTTGAGTCTTTTCTTAGTAAAATACAATTAAAATCACCTAAAATAATATTAGGAAAATAGTGAGACAAATGAGCAAGAATATCTTGAGCAAAAAGCATGTCACGTTCTTTTCTAAAACCTGAACCAGAGTGTGCGTAGATATTAATGAAATTAATTCCACCGATCCGTATGGAAATGATTCTTCCATTTGGATTCAACACTATATCCGTAAGATCAATGTTTCTGCGGATCAGTACAGCTGTACCTTTATTATCCTCACTAATGTTAACGAAGGCTGTATGAGTTGACAGGAAACTAAAATTTTCAAACGCAACTTCTTGAAGAAACACTATGTCTACATCATTGTTCCAAACAAAATCCCGTAACAATTTTTTCTTTAACGTAGAACAGATTGCATTGATGTTTATAGAAGCAATTTTTCATGAAAACGTGGTAAAGGATGTCCGGAAAGTAATGGGAAAAAAATTAAAATAATATTATTTATTTTGAAATAATGATAAGAATTCTTATTTATTGCTCAGATTCAAGATATATAAGTATACAGAGATGTGAGTATGTTTACTTAGCATTCGACTCCTGATTTGGATATTTTGGTGGTCCATGAGGTGCTGTCCATGAGTTTCTGCTACATCAGCTGCAAGTTTTTTCCAGATCCGCTTGAGTCCAGTGAGGTTTTTTGGTGGCATATGTCTCTTAGAATACTCCTGTTTGCAAATTGACCAAAATTCTTCAATTGGTCTATCTTGTGGCAAATTCGGCGGATTTTTGGATTTCGGGATAAATTCAATATTTTCTTGCCCAAGGAACTCAAGTACTCTTTTTGCGTAGTGTACCGATGCCAGGTCTGGCCAAAATAAAACACTGTTGGTAGAATGATGCTTACGAATGAACGGAATCAAACGCTTCTTCAAACATTCGTTGAGGTAAATCTCTGCATTAATTGTTCCGGTTGTAATATATGGCTCAGACACGTTCCCAAATCGATCCATGGCCTGCCACACAAGGTATTTCTTGAAAAATTTAGATTTTTTCTTCGTTTTTTCATCGTACGAAACTTCTTTGGGATTAGAACTGTGGTAAAATTTTCGTCCTGGCACTTCTTGTGGGTCAAATGGAACATACGTCTCATCATCAATTATAAGAACTTTTTGACGTGACTTGTCGAGAACAAAACGAGCGCCTGATTTCGCACGAGCAGCTTGGTCCTTAACATACTTTGGCACGATCTTTTTTGTTCTCGCCTTGATACGTAGTTTGTTAATTTTAATATCACTGAGTGTTGACTTTGAAATATTCATTTTCGATGATAATTGGCGAACTGAAATATCCGGTTGCTTCTTAAATGCCTTTTCTACAGCATTCACGACCTTTCGCGTTGATACGGACGCTGGACGACCTGATAGTCGATGAAAATCAGCTGTACCAGTTTCGGAATACCTTTTTAGAACATTGTAAATAGTGCTGGATGGAACTCCTTCTGCTTTGAAGTGACGATACGTGGTAGTTTTGCACCCATCAGCGATATTTTGAAAAAACTGGACAATGCGTTTCGCACGCGCTTCCTTTTCGCTACGCTTCATTGTTTTGGTACATGACGTTTATGCACACTTAACTAAATATGAGTACTGCAAAGAAAAACCTACTCAACGGTATGTTACACGCTAAATTTAACCTAAGCATTTGTTACAAAACATAGTGCTCAAATTTTTCCAGTTACTTTCCGGACATGCTTTAGTGTTAGAATTCACTGTGGTACTCATCGTTGGTGTTTACTACAGTGAACACTGTGCGATCTTCTTATTTTTTGTTCCTTTTTGACAACACTCTAGGTGGGTCTCTTGACACTTTTGTCCACTTACCGTCAAGTTCATTTACCTCTCTCAAATTATTCTCATCGATATCTGAGCCTTCCGATGAAATGATTTGCGTGCGTTTGATGAGTGCCCTATTCTGTTCACTGACTTCATCATCCATGTAGTCGTTCTGCGTCTCGTTGATCACATCGCTGGCGTCTGTAGAAGGTTTTTTGCCGTCGAGTGATGCCTGTGATGCTACGTGTTCGGATGTTTTTGAGGTACTCTGAGCTGGTTGTGAGGGTGATGTTGTGCTGCCCAGCCGTGCCACGTTATCGGTGGCGAGGGGTTTCGGGGTATCCTGAGATGTTTGGTTTTTGCAGCTACTTTCGTGGTTCGGTGTTTTGATGTCAGTACAGTCATGTTTGGCGTACCGGGATCTGTTACGTCGATTACCGGCTTTACGGGTCGTCCTAAGGATGTTCCTTTTGATGATTTTTTCTCCACATCCCCAGATGCGGCAGCAGCAAGTTTTGGGCAGTTAGACTTTTCGTGGCCCTCGCTCTTGCAGTAGAAGCATTTATTCTTTAAGCCCTCATAAAAGATGCGTGCTCGAAAGTGTCCGACGTATAGATGTGCTGGTATCTCCTTTGATATCTTCATGTGCACTCCACGCACACCAGTGAATATATTCATATTGATTTCGTTCGGGAAGCGTTCCCTTACATGCTGCCTAATTGTGCCAAATTGTCCAAGAACATACTGAATTTCACGGTCGTCTATTTCAGGTGGAAGGTTAAAGATACGTACGTATCGGAAGATACGACACGCTTGATCAACTTGTACACTGGTCTGCGATCCGTCATCATACTAAAAAATATACTGTTCCTCAGAGTCCGCGATGAACGTGGAGAAGGTTGGTTCGTCCACAAGCTTAACGTAGAATTGTCCGCCGTTTTCATCTTTGTAAATGGTATGAATGTTCACTGCCGACAGTTTCAGATTTCCGATTGCGAATTTCAGCACTTCCAAATGCGACGGTACTTTACTGCTGGGCCCGAACACAAGTTTCACTGTATTTTTCCTAACACTGTTAGCCATTATGCTTATTAACTCTTTCTCGAAAGAAAGATTCCGCTATTGAAAAAAAAAAACCAGAAACAAAAGAACAATAGTCACTCAGGACTATTATTCTCAATATTCTTCGGGAGCAAAACGAAATATATGACTGTATCGATCAAGCACTTGTCCGAGAATGTTGATAGTTAGGTGGCGGCCTGGAAAAACGATACTTCGCTGCCGCAAGTAGGTCTCGATCATGTGGTAGTGGATTGTGTGGATTGCCGATGAGAGGTGTTGAGATTATTGTTGTTGTTGTTGCATTTATTGTAGAAAACAGTTGAGTGTGTCCGGTTGCTATTGCTGTTGTTGTTGTTGTTGTTTTTGTTGTTGTTACTGCAATTTTTTGCTAGATTTGCTAGATACTGTTTCTGCTTCTTTTTAGCCTTTTCAGCCAATTTCTGCTGATTCAAACGACGCAATTTTCGAGCATCATATTCACTCCAATCCGCTTTCCAAACCTTCCTCATTCCCAAAAGTCACCAACCTGAGTCGTCGGTGTCGTGTTTGTTGTTATGATTCAATTCTTTTGCCAGGCTGGGATTTGAATTGAGTGACGGAGTTAAATGTGCATTGGTGTGTGCTTCCCCCATGTCTTGGTATTTACTAGCCTTCTTCTCCCCACCAAGCCCCCCATCCATAGCTTAGAATAATATAACAAATCCCGCCGTCCCCACTCACTGACCAGCTTACCACTTATCTATTTATAGTACCCTCCCCTCACTCACCAGCAATGCATGAATAAACAAAGTCATAGCTATACCAACGAAAAAAAATGAATTTTAATCATCCTTCAACATCCGTCAACCAACCAACTATCTCTATGGAAGGGAGCACCCCTTCCTTATTCCCATGAAATCAATTCCATAACTACCATAAGCTCCGAAACTAAATTTGGCTTTTCCTGGTGGAGAGCAAGTCGATGCATAACCTCCGTGTTTTCACTAATTTGCTTACCCAGGGCTTTTTGTTGTTGTGTGAGAGCCACAACATGGTAGCACAAATGACGACGGATCAACAACTTTTCTGTCTTTTTGACGTAGGGCTACGTCTGTGTTTTCAATACTGGGGTACACGTTCGAATTGCGAAAATTTGGAGCGTCACGAAAAATATATAGGTTTTGAACGTTAATAACTAAGTCATTCAACGATTGATTTCCAAAATGTTTGCACCAATCGATCGGAACATTTTCTACGCTTCGATTTAAATATTTCAAACTATTGATTTTTAACATGCAACTAATAAAATTAACGCAAATATGAAGTGATGTCTTATAATATCGATTTTTCATAGTAAATTTACCAAATACACAGTACTTTCCGCGCACAGACTTCATATTTAAGTAAGGAACGTCTCCTAGGCAGCCATGAATGTTATATAAGGGGTACACCTTCGCATTTTGATTTAGTTTTCCGGCGGTCGTGGAGCTGTGCAGAGTAGGATCTGCAGTTGGACGAGCAGTCGCTGCCCAGAGAGGCGTTGGTGCAGTTGGCTGTTGTTGCCGATGCTCCCGTCAACTTCGTTGCGAGAAAGATGGCTGCTGAAGCTTACTAGTTGGCGGGAAAAAGCCGCCCGTGACAACAAGACAAGAATCAATCATCCCACGTCACCTGCAGATGGCCACCCGCAATGAAGAGGAGATGAACCAAGAAAGAAAGTCCAAGTTCAATCGCGAACTGTTTCTCCCCCGTCAACTAAATCCGTCCTTTTCAGGACGACCAAATTAGTTTGCCAACTAAAGAGTTTATTTGGTTGAAATTTTCTCTTGTGCTGTTTGAAATTAATTTCAATTACCGCGCCCCGGCTGAACATAGCATTCATTAAACGTCGGGTCCCGTAGTAAATGACAAAGAACGTTGAACAACCAATGAACCGAATTCGAGCCGAACTGCGTCACTTCAGACCGACCATGTGGTTGAGTTCGTTGTACTTCCTAGCTATGCATAGCGGATTAGTTGCTGGCGGTGGCAAGCAAATTAGGAAAGGTCCGGTTAAGAAAATCATCCGTCTTGCGTGTAATAATTAAAACTAATTATTGTGGCGCAATAATTGTAGTTCGTCCCGCTTGCACTTGATGTGATTTGAAAAACTACAAGGTACAGCCCAATGGGGTTGTGCGCAAAGGTGACGTAGGACTACGCAGCAATCGAATTCCCATACACGTCAGGGCCATCCGCTAATTGATTTAAGTCAGTCCTGAAAAGGGCCAAGAAAATTCTATTGTACACTCTTTAGAAAGCATTTGGTGGCTCTTAATTATGATACGGCCCCGGTTGTATTTTCTACGATGGTTGAGAGGGCCACTATCTCTAACGCGTAGAAGATAGTTATGGATCTGTTGGTTCATTGGTTGTTCAACGCGCTTTGCCATTTACTCCGGGACGCGGCGTTTAAAGCAATGCCATGTTCAGCCGGGGCGCGGTAATGGAAATTTCAAACAGCACAAGAGAAAAATTCATCCAAACGAACTCTTCAGTTGGCAAACTAATTTGGTCGTCCTGAAAAGGACGGATTTAGTTGACGGGGGAGAAACAGTTCGCGATTGAACTTGGGCTTTCTTTCTTGGTTCATCTCGTGGGATGATTGATTCTTGTCTCGTTGTCACGGGCGGCTTTTTCCCGCCAACTCGTAGGCTTCAGCAGCCATGTTTCTCGCAGCGAGGTTGACGGGAGCATCGGCAACAACAGCCAACTGCACCAACGCCTCTCTGGGCAACGACTGCTCGCCGCCGCCAACTGCGATCCTAAGACCACTGCACAGCTTAACGACTGTCGTAAGACTGAATCAAAATGTTCTGCTAAGAGCTATTAGGTAAAGGCGTCGGATGCTAGTGCACGAAAGAAGGCGGTACCAACGAAGGCAATGTGTTACAAATTGCATCAAAGGGGACGAACTTCAATTATTGCGCCACAATAATTAGTTTTAATTATTACACGCTAGACGGATGATTTTCTTAACCGAAACTTTCCTAATTTGCTTGCCACCGCCAGCAACTAATCCGCTATGCATAGCTAGGAACTACAACGAACTCAACCACATGGTCGGTCTGAAGTGACGCAGTTCGGCTCGAATTCCGTTCGTTGGTTGTTCAACGTTCTTTGTCATTTACTACGGGACGCGGCGTTTAATGAATGCTATGTTCAGCCGGGGCGCGGTAATTGAAATTAATTTCAAACAGCACAAGAGAAAATTTCAACCAAATAAACTCTTTAGTTGGCAAACTAATTTGGTCGTCCTGAAAAGGACGGATTTAGTTGACGGGGGAGAAACAGTTCGCGATTGAACTTGGACTTTCTTTCTTGGTTCATCTCCTCTTCATTGCGGGTGGCCATCTGCAGGTGACGTGGGATGATTGATTCTTGTCTAGTTGTCACGGGCGGCTTTTTCCCGCCAACTCGTAGGCTTCAGCAGCCATGTCTCTCGCAGCAAGAATTGACGGGAGCATCGGCAACAATAGCCAACTGCACCAACGCCTCTCTGGGCAGCGACTGCTCGCCAGTGCTGCCGCCAACTACGATCCAACTGCAGATCCTACTCTGCACAGCTCCACGACCGCCGGAAAACTAAATCAAAATGCGAAGGTGTACCCCTTATATAACATTCATGGCTGCCTAGGAGACGTTCCTTACTTAAATATGAAGTCTGTGCGCGGAAAGTACTGTGTATTTGGTAAATTTACTATGAAAAATCGATATTATAAGACATCACTTCATATTTGCGTTAATTTTATTAGTTGCATGTTAAAAATCAATAGTTTTAAATATTGAAATCGAAGCGTAGAAAATGTCCCGATCGATTGGTGCAAACATTTTGGAAATCAATCGTGGAATGACTTAGTTATTAACGTTCAAAACCTATATATTTTTCGTGACGCTCCAAATTTTCGCAATTCGAACGTGTACCCCAGTATTGAAAACACAGACGTAGTCCTACGTCAAAAGAATCAAGCCAGTTTCCCGAATATCGACTTTTCACCACCGTCTTACATTAATTCATACACTGTGCCAGGCACAGTTCATGGACTATGACCGGCATTCTCCGTAACCACTCAGTATTTCGCCGCTAATGAAGCCTTGGCACGGTGAATGAAACCAACTTGAATTTAATTTGCGTTGACCCAGTTGGGAACAGCGTAGATGACAAGCAGAGGGAAAAACACTGTTTCTGGATTCTCCATGGAAACGCTAATTTTGATTATAAATCACTGAAGAAATGAAGTAAAGGCGCAATTAAAGCAAATTTGAATGTGATATTCAGGATGAGGTAGAATTATGCTACCGTGTAGGATAAACACAATATCCTTCTGCTTATTGGACACCGCATAGTCATGGATTTATAACGGACATTTAATTTTTTCATTTTTCATTTTTCTCGACAAGGTTTGACAGATGGAACTCAATATGTGATAAATCCGCCATGTATTCCAATTAATTAACTCGTGGACAGTCAAGAGCTCCCTTTTCGGCTATAAAATAAATTTCGGCATCCACTCAAACTCTAAATATTAATTAAAAGTTTCCATGTTTCGAAAATTTCACGGTGGTTTGTGCGATATCACAACGCACAAATGCCTCAAAGCAAACTTATTTGAGCTTCCATAAATCAATCATAATGCCTACTATTTATGTGTAAGCCTGCAGCGAAACATCGCGATGCACCGTTCTACAACACCGGTGCCGGGATGCGATGTGACGCTAAACCAACGCTAAGTCAAAATTATCCCAACCTTCTCGCTGGAATTCCCGAATAAGGACTATCGCCTCAACATACAGAAGGAAGGTACTGTTTGGCTGATGGCTCAGGATAACCATCAAATTGATAGGAAGGAATTTACTTATCCGCCGTCACATGCCAAATCCCGTCAAATCGATTTACAAGGCTGACGAAGTGCAACGGACTTCACAATTCGCTGACAAAATGTGCAAGCGATCAGGTGTTCTTCCCTCTTTCTTTCTTATATTAATGGCAGGCTACAAAAAGAATCACAACGGTGAGGACCTTACTGCGCGTGGTGGAGAGAACGCATAACGACTCACTCCGTTCTTTTCCCAGTGGCTCGCAGCGTCGCACATTGGCACAATTCTGAAAAAAAGACGGTCAAAAACATTTTCACCCTGTTTTCATCATTTTATCGACTAGATGCCTTGAGATGAGTTGCTCAAAATGTTATTTCGCATCTTTTGAAAAAAAAACACGCCTAACCTTTCATAATGGCTTAACTATACTTTCAACTTCTAACTTTTTCCAGCTACGAGATAACGGGTTATTGTCTTGGACAAAGTTGTAGAGCAAGTAATTTCAGGAAAAGTTGCTGAAAACACTAAGTTTCTAGAGCCTAACGTTAAAGAGATATAATTGGTTTTCTTTCAGCACTACTTTAAAACCGGTTTTTTGAGATAATTAGTACTTTTTTTTGAATTTGACGATTTTAATGTGTTCTAAGAAATTGTAGTAATTATTATAATACACATTTTTGCAGAACACACCAATGCTCTCTGGTGACCACATTTTGATATATGGTGATTCAAGTGTCTGTATGACGTCATAATCAACCGCCTTAAAAAGGGTGGGCGGGTCCTGGTGGGTCTAAAACAGATTGTATTTAAAAGATTATCTTATGAACTAGTCTTCCTGCAATTTTCAGCGTTGGGCACTGAAGTGTACCTAGTAAAACCTTAGTTTGAAATTGTACATGTTATAAGCCAGTTTATGTCACATGTGACGTAATGTTCAACAAACTAAAAAATATATATGCGGGAACTGGCGGCGTCTCAAATCAATTGTAACTAGTTATCCTGAAATTTTCAGCGTGTGGTTCCCTAAGGGTACCTGGTTTATTCTTTTGGACCCGCCTACCCTTTTTAAGGCGGTTGATTCTGACGTCATACAGACACTTGAATCACCATATATCAAAATGTGGTCACCAGAGAGCATTGGTGTGTTCTGCAAAAATGTGTATTATAATAAATACTACAATTTCTTAGAACATATTAAAATCGTCAAATTTGGAAAAAAGTACTGATTATCTCAAAAAAAGCGGTTTTAAAATAGTGCTGAAAGAAAACCAATTATATCTCTTTACCGTTAGGCTCTAGAAACTTAACGTTTTCAGCAACGCTCTACAACTTTGTCCAAGACAATAACCCGTTATCTCGTAGATGGAAAAAGTTAGAAGTTGAAAGTATAGTTAAGCCCTTATGAAAGGTTAGGCGTGTTTTTTTCAAAAGATGCGGAATAACATTTTGAGCAACTCATCTCAAGGCATCTAGTCGATAAAATGATGAAAACAGGGTGAAAATGTTTTTGACCGTCTTTTTTCAGAATTGTGCCAATGTGCGTCGCCATAGTAACCAGGCTGCCAAATGGTCTGTACTAGGTCAGTCACAGGCTCTCATCGCAAATTGGTCCCATTTGATGTTTTTTTTTTCGGGCTTTCCAGAGGAAATGTTCCTTCAACATTCTGGAGCAGTTTGCGAAAACGTGAAATGGATTATTTCATCACATTCTAATCAGCGCTGCCGGAAGACTTGAAACAAGCTTTGTCCGGTTGATTCATTTGTGTTATGGATAGGACAGGCTTGCCATGACCGGCAAAGTAACTGCTCACTTCGATGTTTTCTTTCTTGCTGTTGACACTATGTGTTACTTTTATTATCAAGAGGGCTGTAGAATCGGTTTTGAAGTCGACAAGAAATTACCGAACAACAACAGGTTTTTCTTAGAGCTTTGGTAAATTTGGTAAACTTAGAAATGAGGCACTTCATTTGAGAGTTAGTGGCGCTCTAAGTGGTCGGACATGCAAGTTTTTCACAACGTTTTGTTGTTTGTAAACAGTTCTGCTGGGTATGTTTCTTGCACAGTTTCAAACTAAAGTGGTTCCAAGATATTCATCATGGAGGAAGAGAAAAGAAAAATAATTGTGCACAGTTACCTGCAAAATCCATCTGCGTCAACTCGGGAGCTGGCAAAACTTCTGAATTATCTTAAAATTACTGTGCCCGTCAGTGATTGAAAATTACAAGGAAATCTTATCTGATCCCAACATCTTGGAATATGTTTTGGCGAAAAAAGCTGAATGCCGACCGTTGTACATACTGTGCGGCAAAAAATGTTACCGAGCAAGTAAATAATCCAACCGAAGCCGCAAACAACAAACGGTGGCCAGAACTCGGGCCTGTAAGTTGATCTTATGTAACTTATTGGTCGTTCTCACCACAAAAACGATCAATGAGTCCCTACGTTGTGTATTATTTTGTAGTTCAATTTAACTTCCACCCACAGAAACACAGCAGAGGGGCGATCGATTCACAAGGTAGGACAATTTCTTCACAGGATATCTTTAGTACCGACGGTAACGGATGGTAAGTGTTTCCTTTCTTCTTTTCAGGACACTTATGATGATCACGCGGCACAGGTTTATTTTCAGAATCAAGGCAAGTATAGTTTATTTCATTTATTAAACACCAAACAAACTATACAGACTATCACTACACAACTGAGAACATAACCACTGTTCCAGAAAGTATAAGCACACCTTATTTTAACGGTCACTTTGAATATAATGAAATATTTCAACTTGTCTTGGCTGCGTCCTTTTGGTTGCACATTTCTGAATGACATAGCATCAAAAAAGTGCTCAGTTTTGAGCTACCTATCAAAATGCGCGGTCTTACTCCGGAACAACGCAAAAGTATCGTGCACAAATGGTGCACTGTGAGCGGACTCTCCTTGAGAAAATTGGCCAAGGAAGAGGGTGTAAGCGTCGGAGCGGTACGATCTGCGATTCGAAAATATAGAGAACAGTGTACGTTTGACGATGCGCCGAAGAGTGGTCGGAAATCCGGTCCTGTTAGTCCGATAAGATCGATAAAAAGATCAGGGATGCCTACAAGCGAAAACCAGCGATGTTGCGAAAAAACTAGGGACCTCGTCGAGTAACGTCATGCGTGCCAAAGAAAGACTTGGGCTAAAAACATACCGGAAGCAGAAAAAACCCAAAAGGAACCCAAAACAGGCCGCGTCCGTGAAACCACGGGCCCGCAAACTCTACGATTCGTTATTGTGTAGAAATTCTGGGTGTATAATAATGAACGATGAAACGTATGTGAAACTAGATTACAAAACGCTTTCCGGACCACAATTCTATACTGTAAGCGAAGACAAAGACATCCCCGAAACGGAGAAGGCAATTTTTACCGAAAAATTCGGTAAGAAGGTTATGGTTTGGCAGGCAATATGCGAGTGTGGTAAAACATCTAGTCCGTACATCACAACGGAGACGATGAACACTCAGAAATACGTTAAGGAATGTCTCCAGAAGCGATTATTGCCAATGATCAGGCAGCACGAAGGTCAAGTAGTGTTTTGGCCTGATTTGGCGTCATGTCATTACGCAAAGGACACTTTAGAATGGTCAAAATGTATGTTTCGTGCCGAAAGACATGAATCCGCCGAACTGCCCGGAGGCACGGCCAATCGAGACATTTTGGGCTTTAACCAAAGCAAAGCTTTGAAAATTCATAAAACCAGCGGACGACATCCAAAAATTTAGAAAAGATTGGCCAAAAGTGGTCAAAATGGTGGGAAGTACCACTGTGCAGAAGCTAATGGGTCATGTTCGAGGAAAAGTTAGGCTATGATTAAATATTTTGATTAAACGAGAGTAAAATATCATATAAAACACAAATACAAATATGATTTGCCAGATAAAATTATTAAAACTAAAAAAAACATGACTTTTTTGTTATTTTGAAAGTGTGCTTATACTTTCTGGAACAGTCTATAAAAAACATAACTTCTCCTCCTCCCCCCCACCACCATACTTTCTCTTCCCACCTCTTCCGGATACCGCCCCGCATAGCTCCCCCATTTAAAATTTCCATAAATCCCCATTTCCAACGTTCCACCGCCCCCGTGTCCCCCGCCCCCCACCTCTCCCCCCCACCCCCACCACGAGGCCCATAGCCCCGGAAGCCGTAAGCGGTCGTGACACGGAGAACAGGTACGACCCTGGGGTAGCCGCCCCCAGACGTTCCTACCCCGGTCCTGGCCCTGGCTTTCTCGATCGGAGGAAGGACAATGTGACGCGCGGTTCGGCAGGTACCGTAAGTGGTCGGGCAGGGAGATCGCGGACGATCTGGCGCGGACGTCCCGAACCCTGCTTGGATCCAGGAGCATCTCGATCGAATCAGCGTCAGGTCGGTGAAGCTAACTACTAATGACCTATGTAGTTAGACATAGTGGGTGAGTAGAGCACACTAGCCCCCTCCCTGAAGTAATACCGAAAGGTGGTTCCGGGGAGGGCCGGGGCTGGAGGCAAGGGCGGTTTTTTAGTGGGTCGAGGAGTTGGCGCCCTCATCCCCACACCCTGAGTTCTTCAGAAGTCTGTTTGCAGATTTTCCATCCCGTCTAAAAAAAAAAAAAATACGTTACGACGTTAAGATTGATCACTTATCTTATGAGTTGTTCGACCAAGTTCTGACGAAACTCGATGGATAGTGGGTCAAAAATCAAATGGTGCAAAAACCTTTCAACAGCACAGTGGAACAAAATGAAGAAATGTCTTTTAGCTGGGCTGAATATGCAAGAAGCTCGACAACAAATACTTTCTACAGATGTTCCTCAAACTCCGCTGCAAAGCGATCCAGAGATGGTGACCAAGACGGTAGTCGAGAAAAACCGGTCGTAAAATAGACGAAAATGAGTCTTTGTCTGGAACTGCGTGCAGGACTGGTGGACATTAATAACCAAGCCAAATCGATGAAGGGGACTGGCCAACGACCTAGAAAAGCACTCCCGAAAATTTGATTTATGGTTTTTACCACAATTTGAACATTTGAATTTTTGAGGACAGTCGTCCTTAGTGTGCGATTAATCACCACAATTCATGCATTTACCAAGCATATGGCAATGCTTTAATCCGTGACTCCATCCCTGGCACTTACGGCACTGGGTGAGGCTTTGGAAATTTGCTCCAGTCTTCCTGAAATGTTCCCACTTCACTCGGACATGGAGCAAAAGGCTTGCTTTTTCTAAAGCCTTAAGGTTATTAAGTTCACTTGACTTGAAGTGAACTAAGTAGAAATCGTTTGAAATCCCTTTGCGAGAATCGCCAGGCCGGGATTTCATTTTCATCTTAATTACTTGGACTGGGCTAATTCCAAGTAATTTTATTAACTCGTTTTTTATTTCATCGATAGATTCACCACTGGGCAGTTCTTTCAAGACAACCTTGAAAAGACGCTCAGCTTTGGTGTCGTAAGTGAAGAAATTGTGGTTCTTCTGAGTAAGATACTCAAGAAGACGTTTGAATCCGTCCAAGGTTTCTGCATGCAAACGGCATTCACCTCGTCTGGAGATTTGAAGGGAATATTTCACACCTTCAACAAATGTTAAGATTTCCTTGCGAAAAGCATGGAAATCCGAAATTGTCACCACAATAGGGGGAACTTTTTCCTTTCTCAATCGAGAAAGTTTTTTCAAATTTTGATTAGATGATGGATCACTCTCATCATCTGTGAGCATATCAAATTGATTACTCACATTAATTTGATTTGCAGGCGAATCAATAGATTGCCCTTTTCGTTTGCGCTTATTTGCCATAGTGGCAGAGTAATTTTCTCCAAATCGACGACCAAGCAGATAACTATAAGAATCCGAGGGCCCGAAGAGGAATTTTCCAATGCGATATCCAAGCCGGGTTACCCGAAGGGCCTAACAAGGATCGAAAAGGAATAAGAGGAAATCTAAAAGTTGTAGGTATTATTTAGCACTGAAAAGTGCTGTTTAAGATTTGTGGTAGCGTTAGGTAGCAATAGCACTTCCTTCAGCAAATAGAAAATAGAACCGCACGGCATGAGAGCACAATGCAGACTGACTATAAATGCGTTTGATTTTACCATGCCTGCGATTAAATCGACCATGGTGCGGTTGATATCAATATGAGGTCTGTCAATATACCACAAATGTTGAAGGTTTTACCATAAACGTAGTAAATTTGACTGAAATTTCATGGTAGTTTTAAAGATAGGCAAAGTCGGGTAAAATAGTAGTTTTTACTACAATAATTTTGTCTGTGTATATAAATCAATGTGGCCCTTTTATATGGGACACGAAGTACGGATAGTGCCGTGCGCACCGCATCATTACAATGTTGCATGGATAGATACGGATCGCCGACAGTGATGTTCCACGCTGCCCACTTTAGCTACACGCAAAAAAAACCGCAGTAGAAACTACCATTTCGAGGGTTAAATTAAGCGCAAACGCCAACAATTTTCAGCTGACTATAAATGCGTTTGATTTTACCATGCCTCCGATTAGATCGACCATGGTGCGGTTGATATCAATATGAGGTCTTTAAAATATACCACAAATGCTGAAGGTTTTACCATAAACGTAGTAAATTTGACTGAAATTTCATGGTAGTTTTTAAGATGGGCATAGTAAAATGGTAGTTTTTACTAGAAGAATTTTTTCTGTGTACAATAATAGCACCCGGCTGTTTGCTTGTACAAACAATACACGCTCCTGTGGGGACGCGTGTTTGGTGCTATTCAACAAACAGCAAGCACGCTGTGTGCTTTTTGAGATCGAATAGCTATAGATTTCAGTAGAAAATCAACAATAATGATACTAAAAATCGTGGAATGAATACACAGGAATGTGTGTGATTGCCATATGACAATTCGGAGACTTGATCTTGAAACTATGACTCCGGAGCAGGTTCCCATGGGGTCAAGAATGATCAGAAAACTATTTGTATTGAGCTCTAGCAATATGGGTGTCAATATTCTTGGAATCGTTCGAGAAGAAAGTTTGCCATATTTATCAGATCATCCGGTCGCTTGGCTTTGGAGTGGTCAGTTCAGAGTAAGTTTCCATTTTGGATTTGGATTGAATCCTAGCAATATGGGTGTCAAAATTCTTGGAATAGTTCCAGAAGAAAGTTATTGAAGAGTACTTACTGAAAAACATTTGTTTCTTACTTCCATTATTTGTTTATATTATTATTTGTTTATAACTAAAATATAGACCCGACAATGTGAATGCAAAGATTTCATAAAAGCAAATCGGGCTCGCGTTTTTCACTCTGGACTGGCCACACTGAAGCTAAGTTATCGGATGAACTGATAACGTTAAGAAAGTTTCTTCTGGAATAATTCCAAGAATTTTGAGTGCCATATTGCTAGGGTTCAATTCAAATCATTTTCTAGCCATTTATGACCCAATGGGATCTGCTCCGAAGTTATAATTTCAGGATCAAGTCATATGGCAATCAGACACATTCCTGTGTATTCTTTGCATAACTTTTATTATAACTGGTTTTCTATTTAAATCTTTCATAACACATCGGTCAATAAGTCCCAGGTCTAACTACCAGATGGCGCCACTAATTAAATATCCGTATGATTTTTCAAAAGTACTAACCTTCAAAAGATTACTGTAAAAATTTCATGACATTTATGGTTTATTATTTATCGAGTTACAGTGGTTTAAGTGACGCTACTTTAGTGATTCTTAAAAACGATTGATTCAAAGCAATTTCGTGAGTTGATATACCATTGCTTTTAGATGGGAAAAAATACCGTTCAAGCCCAAACTTGGCTTGAAAAATGTTATCCAGACTCTGCCCCATCGAAAACGACCATCAAACGATGGTTTGCCCATTTCAAACGTGGTCACACGGACACCGATGATGCCGATGAGGGTCGACCAAATGAGGCAGTTATTCCGGAAAATATTGAAAACCCTGAAAATCATCATGGGCAATTGCAAAGGGGCTATTCATAAACCACGTAGACTTTTCTGGGGGGAGGGGGGGTCTTTGACCAAAGTCTACGCTCCATACAAAATTTCAACAAAATTGTATGGAGAAAAGTCCACTTAGGGGGAGGGGTGGGGCTTGTTGAGATTTCCAAAAATGAGTTTACGTGGTTTATGAACCGTCCCAAAGTGAAGTTGCAAGAGATAGCTGACACTCTGAAGCTATAAAAAGGTAGTGTTTACACCATCATACACGAACATTTGGGTATGAAAAAGCTGTTTTCCAATTGGGTGCCGCGTTTGCTCATACCAGAGCAAAAACAACAACGAGTCGATGATTCAAAGAGCTATTTGGAGATGTTCACGCGAAATAAGAAGGATTTTTTGCGTCGATACATATGGATGAAACATGGATTCACCACTTCACTCCGGCATCAAATCGGCAGTCTGCTGAGTGGCGTGCAGACGGAGAAAGCCGACCAAAGCGTCCAAAGACTCAAACATCGGCTGCGAAGGTAATGGCCTCTGTATTTTGGGATGCGCATGGAATTTCATTCATTGACTACTTGGAACATGGAAAAACAAATCAACAGCGACTATTATATCGGTTTGTTGGATCGTTTGAAGGCCGAGCCCATAAAAGGCCTCATTAGAAGAAGAAAAGGGTGCTCTTTCACCATGAATTGGGTTTCGAATTGCTACCGCACCCAATTCTCCAGATTTGGCCCCCAGCGACTACTGGCTCTTCGCAGAACTCAAAAAGATGCTCCGTGGAAAGAGATTTGGTTTAGATGAGGAAGTGATTGCTGAAACTGAAGCATATTTTGAAGGTCTCGGTAAATCGTTCTACACCGGTGGTATCGAAAAGCTAGAGAAACTTTGGAATAATTGTATCACTCTAAAAGGAGATTATGTTGATCAATAAAAATGAATTTTGGCAAAAAAAAAAATGCCTTTGTTCATTTGAGACAATTTTGAGAAAGTGGTAAAGTTCTTGAATCCAAAAGTGCTAGAATATTCCAAACCAGTTGGATATTTCCATAGTAATGGTAATTTTAGTTCGGTGGGTAAAAATGATTCCTATCGGCCTTATAAATGTGCTTTTTTTTGTGTTGGACACACAAACGAAAAGTGACAATGATGGGAGATGAACCAGCTCGAGGTCATAGATTTTTCATGCTGATCTTCGAAATCACTTTCGGAAACTCTACGTCTGATTCTGGTAGGGCCAGGACAATTGAGGACAATTTTAGAACCTCAGTTTTTAGTATAAAGCATTTAGCATAAAAATATCATAAAATAACATGCCATGGACCTATCGCCTGTTAGAGAAGAATTTGAACCGCTCAAACGAATTTTTTCATTGGCTTTTTCCGGATTCTGTTCGATTAGATTCAGGAAATTATGTAAAAATAAGCACTGGTGTCTGTTTTCCTGCAATTTTACTTCAATCGTAATAAATTTAGAGCACAAAATCTCAAACCCATCTTACAGAAAATACTCTAAGTCCACGTAAACAAGCTCCATGAACTGTCAAAACTGAATTGATGACGCCATCGTGCAATGATCAATACAGAAGAACACAAATGATCATAATCGAGAACGTTCAGCAGCAGAATTTACTTTGACCACGTATTTGTCACTGAAGACTAGCGAAAAAAATCCTTCTTGTCCCCTTTTGTGCGATGATTCCTAGCATATGGGAATAGACAAGTCTCGCAAGAGTAAAAGATGTATCTATTATCATTCAGGAATAAAAAAGCATGCGAACCATTCGGTGATATACGAAATGGGCAAACACTGCTTAGCACAGGTACTGGACTCAAGAATGGACCAGACGGAGTAATCCATTCGATTCTGGCTGTATTCATACCGTTAAATGAACCATTCGGCAAAAGCTAGCGATCGTTTTGGTGGTTGTGGTATTGCTCCACAGTAAAAAAAATTCTAGACGGTGAATAAAATTGTACGATGACGTCCATTACCGAAATCATTATTTTCCGGTACCGATTGTCTTTCATCCTGTCATTTAGGTAGTGGTTCTTTGAAAACTTATGAGAACGTTATCCTACATCCGCAAGAAGAATAGTTCGTATTGATTTGAGGTTACCAATGATTTCGCCATTTTCTAGAATTCCGATTAACCCTTTGACGAAGTATTCTTCGGTTCTGAGGGGTCTTCACAGTTCTTTTTCTGCCGCTTCCTGAACGATCCTTCAAATTTCCAAGCTCATTTTTCCGTTTTATAGCATCTCGAACTGTTTGTATTGGCATTTTCAATGTCCTTGCGATAAACACTAGTGATCCTCATAGTAAGAGATATGCGGAAATTCGATTCAACGATTTGGCAACGGTGTTTATTTTATTCACAGAGGCTGATAACACTTGCCGCAGTGCAAAATTTGCACGATTGGATCAGATTTGACAGCTCTCGCTGCTCAAAAATTGCTGCTTCCGCATATCTCTTTCTATGAAGATCACTAATAAACACAGGAGGGTTTCCTTGCTTATGCAGCTCAATAACCGCACTTCGTAATGGATTTGGCTTCATTGTGACACTACGCGTGAACGAATTCAATTGAAACTTTGTGCTTTTTTGTTGTAATGAACCAAGGTAAAATACGCCATACGTGTGCTCATTTCAGCATCTATCAAATCCGAACTGAGAGAAAAAAAAAACGGATAATATTTCCTCACCCTGTAGAGATGGCTGCTGCGCTGATGTTGACAGTCACATGCACTGCGCGAGGGATCGGTAGCTGCTAGGGGATTCGAACAGGTGTGGAGACCAAAGTCCTAGGGGGTAAGGTGAGCATTGTTTTTCTCGTCAAGAAGTTGTCGTTGTAAGAAGTTTGCAGGAAGAAAGATTCTATTGAACTATTCTTTGAAAGTAAGTATTAATTACAGTTATAGGCTATAGCCGAGTTAGCAAGCGCCCTGTTAAAAAGCAGCCCAATTAAAAAGCATCCAATTAGCGAACAGTTGATGTACGGGTAAAATTGTACGATACGATTGATACGAGGAACACCGCATAGCAAAGGAAATCGGTGCATTTGGAAAAAGTTTACCGAATGTTCGAGACACTGAAGGCTTTTGCCGAAGTAGGAGCACCTAAGACGCCAAGAAAGCGAAAGGTTCCAAAACGACCATCAACCACCGACTACTCGTTTGATTGAAGAGATTCATGAATTTCAATACGTGGACATCTTCGAAAAAATTCTAAAATCTTTTGATTGTCGATTTATTACCGCATCTTTCAAATTTCTTAAGGAAGTTGAGCAGTTCCTAAATACTGGGCGGTGACAAAAATAAAGAGAAAATTGTAAGCTTTTATGAACGCGACATCGATCCGGAGCGGTTAAAGGTTCAACGAGATATGTTTTTGCAGTTCCTGAAATGAGGTAAAAAATCCATCAAAAGTGCCTCAGATGTTGTAGACTATCTGAAGGATAGTCCATTTCGAATGTAAGATATATTATCGGTCTTGATCATATACCAACTTCTTGGCATAGAGTACAGTAAAAATTTTGTTCGTGAAAATTGCCATTTTTGTATGGTAACTGAACTTAACCGCCAATCCGGAAAATTTTTATTTGGCCTTTTACCATCTGACATATTGTTTAAACTATACTGCCGATGGAAGCATATGACTGTCCCATATAACATTTGGATATTTTGGATTTTTTTATGCCAACCACAACACTTCGATGTGTACTTTCAAAATCTAATTCAAACAGATGTTGTTAATCCTAGAAAAATCGTAAATACGGTGAGTGATTTATTACCACCTGAGATATGGACCCAGTAAAGCCGTTGGTCCCGGCTCATATTCATGAGTCGTTAGGCAGGGTCCAGGTGGTGGAGTCGTCTTCCTGGCGTCGGTGATTGTCACCATGTGATGAAATAGGCCGACGTAAAATAAAAAAAAATAAAAAATAAATAAATATGGGCGCATACTTGTCCCACTAGGAGCAATTTTTGTTCTAGCGGGACAAATATGCGTCCAATTTTCAAGTGGGACAAATCGACTAGGCATTTTTCCGAAATTGATTATTTGTAAGATGGGACAGTAATGCGTCCACCGGCAGTATATAGGAGATTAGTAGTTCGCAGACAGACGTCCAAATTCATCTCATTTACCTGTGTAAAAACATGGCTTCCCTCAAGATATAGAGTAGCAATAACCTACACGCTAAGATCAGTTTACCCAAATATGAGTGAAATTTACCAATAATCGCGGAAAAGTGCACATACTCATTTTATGGGTAAACTCGCTTTACCCATATTTGAGTACACATGGTGAACTAACAATATAGGTAATGTTTACTTATTTTTGGGTAACCAATCAAAAGTAAATTGCACGCATATTTAGGTAAATCTAAAAAATTATTTTGAAATTAGACGCAATTATGGTTATATATCTCTAATATATTTCTTGAAATTTTTTTATTACAAATAAAATAATCGGTAACCTTTGATTCAATTTAATATGTTTTTAATCAATTCTACAACACAAATATATCATTTGCTCTTTAATTGAACGAGCTTATGATCATTAATTTCATAACTAGCAACGCAAATATTGCCGAGAAGTGATGAAGAAGAAATGATCAACAGTTGGTCAAAACAATTATTGATCGAATGGTAGAACCCATCAGGTTATAAAATATGAACGGCATTACTTTTTCAGATTTTGTGATTCCTCCCACTCCCCCTCATCTTGGTGTTGGCAGTGTATTCCTTTATACAACTCCAAGGTCACAACTCTGTCAAAACCTACAATTCACCGTTAATTTTTGGAACGAATCCGGATCCAAATGTTTTTTTTCAGCTCTTCCATATTCTACTCTGCAATTTCAACTTCCGTGATGGACCTCAATGGAACGATGACCAACCTACTCGATCAAATGAAATATACGAACTGACAATGTTTATTTTTTCATCCATTTATGGGTAGAGTATTTTTACTCATACTTAGGTAAAATCACTTAACTCATATTGTAAGTGAAGTTAACCCACTTTTGTGAGTACAATTAACCCATATTATAAGTATTGCATCAGTTACCCATATATGGGTGAAACAATTACCTTTTTATGGGTAATTGAGTCTTAGCGTGTAACAGATATGGCGCCACAGATTTGTTTTTATTGGTAAGGAAAAACTAGGTTGCTACACTCTAAGAAAATAAAACCGACCTCGGTTGAATTTCAACCGAGTTTTCATCTGCTGATCGCTCGGTATTCTGTTCGGTTCAAATTGAAACAACCGAGTTCTCGTTAAATTTTTACTTTCTAGCAATCTGTCAAATTTACCGAAAAACTCGGTTAACAAAAATAAATCCAATCAGCAATAACCGATCATCGGTTTACTCAAATATTACCGAACGCTGTCAAACAAACCAACTTTTTTGTTGCAGTTACGGAATTTGGTTCTTTATGGCAGAGCTGGAATTTTGGTTGAAATAGCTTCGAATTCAATAGTAATAAAACAAGTTTTGTCAGTTACATTGTTTATTGATGCAAACAATCCTCAAACATTACTAACAATTAGCAAACAATCCTCAAACATTCCTGTTGTAGTCCCTCGGTTTTTTTTTTTTTTTTTCATTATCACCTGACAAAAAACACAGTACGGAGAGTTTTCGCAAACAAACATTCTTCACGCACACGCGAGATACAATTTCTGACGATTTTTCAGGCCTTATCGAGTCAGCTAAAATAACTGAGTTTTTCGGTAGACATACACACCAAGTTTTTTTACTGAACTCAGTGAACATTTTACTGAATTTTAAACAGCTGAGTGTTCAGTAAGCAGTTCAGTAAAAGTATTTTTACTGAACGATCGTCAAACTAGTCATGAACTCTCAACCGTCAAAAACTACTGAAAAACTCAGTAAGAGACACGGAAGTTCAGTACAATTTACAGTAAAAAACTGCGAATTTGGAAGCACGATAGCTACCAAAAATTACTGAATACATCATCAATCAATACCGAATTTCGGAAAAAATTACAAAAACATCAGTTTAAAATTTTGTTTTTTCCTGCTCTTAAGTAAACGCATACATCGGGTGGGTTTTTTTGAATAATCATTTTTCTCATAAAATAATCCTGTGAAAGATGAGCTGTATTCTCAAGCGCCTGAAGAGATCTGGTCTCAGGAATCCGAAATAATAGCTGCAAGGTTTTGATTATGGGGATATACATGGCTCATCGACGCGGACAGTTTGGTTGACACCATCTATACCGCGTACGACGGCATGGCTTCCGATGCATTTAGGAATTGGCTGAGAAACAATCACAGCTAACGATCTTAGAAACATCTGTTGTTGCCTACATTTTAACACTTGCAAATAAGTCTGGTGCCTTTAACTCGGTCAGAAAATGAATGGAAAGAATCAAAGAAAATATTATCTTGATCAGCTGCCACCGCTTTAGCACGTGAAAATGGCAGAGGTTTGACAGGTATGTGCTTTACACTCTCGCGTTCAGTAAAGATTACTGAATTCCAGTGATTTTCACATTTTGCGTCAGTATTTATTATGGTTTTACTGAAAATTGGTAATGCATTTACTGAACAGCAGATTTTCAATGACAGTTCAGACAGTACAAATGTTCAGTAATATTTTCATACGAATTGCTGAGAACTTGTAGTTAATTGACGAAAATCTATAAATTGAAGAAATTTTACAGATCATTCAGTAGAAATTCTATTTAACTGATGAAAACTGTAATTTTTTTACTGAATATCAAAATTAGGATTTAGTGTGTAGGAGAAGTGTTTGACGTTTAAGAATATTTATCGAAGTCTCGGTTCAGTTTACCGAGTTTTCTCGGTTTTCGTGTACCGAACTCTTGAATATCCCTGCTTTACCGTCTTTCATTTTTATCTGTCAAATATATCATACACACTTAGATTTTTTTACAGTATAGTGTAATTTTTTACCGAATATGAAATAGCTGAACATTTGTTAATCGGTTCGGTAGTTTTTTAACTTTACAATACAGAAATTCACTATTATTGATTGCTTGAATTCTGTAAAATGTCATATTTTACAAATTGTTCGGTGAAATTTCTGTTTTACAGACCGAATTCAGCAAAAAAAGAGTACCGAACATGATTTTGGAAATTTGGTGTGAATGGCAACCAAAACCTGGGTTTGACTCTAAAAATACACCCGAAAACAGTATATATGAACGATTTATTCGGTTTCTTGTTGGAAACCGATGTGGTTCGGTAGAAAATTTAACCGAGTTCGGTGTTATTTTCTAAGTGTGTTGACTACACGGTAAGAATTTAAAAAACCCATTAATGGGTAAAATTTCACCCATTTCCCCAAAAAGGAAGTCAACCCATTAAATGCGTAAACTCAATTTACCCATTTATGGGTATATGACAAAAATGAAAAAAAGGGGTTTTATTTTACCCATCTTTAAAATTGAAATTTTGTGGAAAATGGGTAAAGAAATACCCATTATCTGACATTTGCGCGATATACTCAATAATGGGTAAATGAAGTTTATGGATACTCTCTGTTTTGTTAAATGGGTAAAATTTTACCCATTAATGGGTTTTTGATTCCTATACCGTATAAGGAAAAAACACAAGCAACAATTTTATGAAACTTAAGCTTTATTTCTTTATTTCCACACAATTTACAAATAAATTGGACCGGATTCTTACGGCCCGTTTTAAAGCAATCGTTTGACATGAGTTTTAAGCTCATCAATGTAATCTTGGATGAAGGCATCGTAGTCGGACACTGGATCTTTCAGACCTGCAATATAAAGAATCTTCTACCGTACATATTTATAACACCTAGTTCTACTTACCAGAAGCATGCATTGTCCGCGTATTATTGAGTTCAAATCGGGGCAAGAAAGAGGTCAATCCGTGAACAATCACTTTTGGGAAACCGATGAGAGATAAGATGGATGGTGAATTGCAGGGTCAAACAAAAGAAAAGTTATAATATTTGCAATACCCATTTATGGGTAAAAAATACCCATATATTTTTCACAAACAAATTATCGAAATGGGTTATATTTTACCCATTTTTGTTTATTTTTATTTACCCATTTTTTGACAGCTGCATATAAGAATATCATATTTACACAAAAAAAAGAACAATATCACTAAAAAAAAGATATAAAAAAAAAAAAAAAAGTAAAAACCACCAACACATTTTTTATTTTTATCAACATAAAAAAAAAAAAGACCCATTATAAAAAAAGAAAAATGATCAATTAATAATATTAGTTATTATTACATCAACGAGGTTAGAAAAAAACTAAAATACCAAATTGTCCTAACCACCCCCAAAAAAAAAAAAAAACAATAAAAAACCCCCCTCTGTGGAGTTTTTAAAAAAAGGAAAAATTTTTACCCATTGATTGTTTTTTGTTTCTACCGTGTAGGCGGCGCTACTGTACAATAAAATTCCAACGTTATTTATTTATTTACATGGCATAACGTCACAATACTATAACATAGCCTGATACACAATATCCCTCCATAATGCCCGATTCGTGGCTCCTGCTCCTCTCCAAAGATTCCAACGTTATAAGATATGAAATTTTACACAACAAATTTGATAGATCTTCTGCTACAGCCAACCCCCGAGCATCTTGACAGAAGAGCTTCCAACCCAAAAAACCCCTTATAAAAAAAACAAATTTTTTCATTGCACCCCTAATATATTCAATTTACAAATAAAAATAATCACTAAAGAAAAGAACAGGGAAAGTGAAACAGAGAGAGAAGAGAGAGAAAAGGGGGAGATAAAGAATTTTTATTTAACACGTACGTCCCCAACCTCTCTGAGAAAGAAAAAATCATATTTAAAATTAATGATACTCCATCGTTAGCCATCGGATTTTGATGCGGTTTTTTACAATAGATCACAAAATTATCTTAGTTTGTGGATCTGCACTGGTAATTCCGAAAATGTCCGTAGTTTTAGATTCCAAGGTGGGAGTACTGGGGTAAGTACCTGTCCAGGGATTGTGGACACAATATTTTTAGATGCGAAACAAGGCATGCGGCATATCAAACTTCATGATTTAGCAAAACTAGGTCATCAGAAGACATTTTAAGGATTTCTGACCATACTGGCCACTAAAAGAGGCCCTGCGGTATCCGAGTTCCTCCGGAAAAGTGGCCATATTCAAATCTTATCCAAAACCTGGCCTCCGACATATCAAACTTCATTTTCCTAACAATTAATTTTTAAAAATATATCGAGATTTCCCCCCACACCCCCCCCCCCCCGGCGCCCCCCCGGGGCCCCGGGTCCCCCCGGAACCCGCCCCAATATAAATTTCCCCCAAAACCCCGCTTCCACACCACCCACCCCCATAATTTTAAAAAATTAGGTCATGAAAAGATGTTCTGAGGATTGATGACCATACTGGCCACTTAGGGAGACTCTGCGGGATCAGAGTTTCTCCCGAAAAGTGGCCATATTCAAATCTTTTTCAAAACCAAGCTTGCGACATATTAAACTTCATGATTTTGCAAAACTTTGTCTTTGGAGGACATTATTTGAATATCTTACCATACTGGTCTGTTGGGGTAGCACTGCAGGATTTTGAGTTTACCTGGAAAAGTGGCCATATTCAATTTTTTACCAAATTATGGCTTGTGACATATCAAACCTCATGATTTTGCAAAACATGGTTATCGGACGATCGGAAGATTTCTGTCTATACTTGCCACTTAGAGTGGCTTTGCGGTATTCAAGTTCCTTCGGGAAAGCTTTACGCATTTTATGCCTTTCACATATCGGTCTGTTACAAACAGCACAGCTTATCATGGGTTTCACATCTTGATTGCGGGGACAAAAACTACAGCGTCTGGACTTTCTTGTAAGATGCTGGATATTCGGAAAATCGGTGACATGCAGGAGCTGTCGCAAGCCAGGTTTTGGCAACGGTTTGAATATGGCTAATTTTCCGGACAAACTCGGACTCCGAATGGTCACCGTAAGTGGTCAGTATGGTAAAACATCCTCAGAATGTCCTCCAAAGAACTATTTTGGCAAAATCATAAACTTTGATAGGTCGGAAGCCAGCTTTTGGTAAAACATTGATTATGGCCATTTTCCCGGAGGAACCCACTATCCGGCAGGGCCACCCCAAGTAGCCAGTATGGTCAGACACACTCAGAATGTCCTCCGAAAACAAAGTTTTGAAAAATCATGAGGTTTGATATGTCGCAAGCCAGGTTTTGGTAAATATTTCAATACGGACACTTTCCCGGAGGAAGTCGGATCCCGCAGGGCCTTCCTAAGTAGCCAGTATGGTCAGACACCCTCAGATTGTGCTCTGAAGACAAAGTTTTGCAAAATCATGAGGTTTGATGTGTCACAAGCCAGGTTTTGGTAAAGATTTGAATATGGCCACGTTCCCGGAGAACCTCGGATCCCGCAGGGCCCCGCTAAGTGGCCAATATGGTCAGGAATCCTCAGAATGTATTCCAAAGACCTAAATCTTAAGTGCTTAATTTGTCGAACAGAACTGTTTGAACTGTATAACTACATGGAAAACAAGTGTGAAAAGGCGTAAACCACCCTACAAGAAAACTGACCGACAACTGAGAAGGGACGTTTTGAGGTGTGTTACGTCCAACCCTGGTAATACGGAATGTTGCCAGAACGTACCATGCCAATCTCGATGCAAGTCTCACAAAGCCACTTAAAATCGGTGCAGTTGGAACAATACATTGATTTAGTGTCACATAGAACTGAACATACCCTGATGAGCTTTACAATGTCAATGAAACCGGTACAATGCAACCAAAGAAATGTTTTGAGAATAACAATAAGGTTTATGCTTTTGTTACAAATTGTTTAAATCAGTTGTGGGGTTTGTTATGCGAATAGTTTCAAAGTTGAACAAAATAGATGGGTTTTGTTTTCCATGTTTCTGTCTATTATTATATTATCTGTCCTAAATATGCAAGCAACGTTGAGCTAATTCCCAAATGGAAAACAAAATCACCAAAAATCTACATGGGAATGTTTTGCAAATAGCGGGTTATTTTGTCCCTGTCGATTTTCTTTTAGTCAGCCTTCATACATAAATAAACCTCACAATTACAACGTTGAGTCTCTTGTCTAATGCAGCATGGGAATGCGTCAACATCAATTCGCTCCATGAACGAGATTCATCACACAGTTTATGGGATATTTGTTCCGTATGGCTTAAAATTTTTGTCTTGAAAACCTGAAGTGATAACAAATCTTATCCTTAAGATCCTTTGATCCTTAAGAGCTAGCTATTTCTTATTATTTTACATTAAAGCTACCCCGCGACTGCAGCACAGCAACAAGAGAGGCAGGCTACAAGACACATTCATTCTATCAATCTAATCTAATTCAAACCCTCGGGAAAAATGTTTGTTGATATTTGGGCCTCTGATATACATTGAGCAGCATGGCTGAGCAGTAATATTCCTAGTAATTATAATAAGCAATGACGAAACAAAATAGCAACAGAAGCGGAAATGCATTGGAATTGTAAAGATAAACCAACTAAAATAAATAATTTTAATATTTGTCTATTCAACTTAAAACGAAGCAATACTCCTGCTATCACAATGGCTTAAAAAGAAAATTGTACAAATCACGGTTCGTCTAGCATGGTCCTGTAGTACTAAATTCAAACATACGCTTCACCATCCATTGCCTAGGGCAGCCCATGGAGGTCGTACTTGGTGTATAATGTTTGCGTCCGGTCGTATACTAGCCGGGCCACAGTTAGCATCTCCGGAAGCAGTTTGATAGCCATACTCGCATCCAGGCAAACTTTCTCCAACAAATGGTCCCGGTTTGGCATTGCATACATGGCCATGACGGCACCCTTCCGGATCAACCACGGATGAAACTGGGCCAATGTCTCATTGTAAGCCGATTGGC
>JAHHFK020003580.1:0-61052 GCA_024533555.2 Aedes koreicus | reverse complement strand
TCAAGGATGCCAGATAGCTTTTCCAAATGTCTGTAGGGAACATTGAAAAATGTCTGTATTTGTCTGTATTGAGGATTTTGTCAACAATTTACGAAAAGAATATGGGTGAGGAAAGTATTTTATTTAAGAGCGAGATAAGGAATGAAAAAATATGGTAAACTCATTCTGTCTTATTCATTTATTTGTTCTCTTTTTCAACTTTCTCAAGAATATGTAATTTTTAAGGATTCTTGGCCTATTCAAATTTACACTTATTATAAAGGTCTAATTTTGTAGCAATTAACGCATGCATTAAAAAAATGGATTATTTTAGCGATTATGCACGTGATTATCCTGCCATCAGGTTATGAATCCACCTGTGTATCGCCAATCGTAGCAACCCTGTTGTGTTCAGAACCAAATTGACAGCGTTATCAATCACCCAAATAGAGTGGCTGAAGGTACTGGTTAAATACATCTTTTCGGCAAAGGGCAACGTTGTGTTCATAATGGATGACGAGAGCTTGACGTCAAATATATCTTCCATTCTAAGTGTCCGAGGAAGGCCTTTCTGTAGCTGACGATCAGCGAGAAGGGAATTTCCAAGTCACTAAGGTTGTAGACCACAACTGTACGGCCGCTCCGCAGAGCGTCGAAGCATTTTTGTGGAAACTTCAATAAACGTGTTCTGTTACGAAACTTTGTTCCATTGAATTACCTTTTATAATGAAATTTATCAGAAGGAGATAATCTCCCATCAACATGAGAGGCTCTAGGAGTAGACAGTAATTTATTGCTAGAACGAAGAGAATTGAAGAGAAAGTATTGATAGTTCCATTTAGCGTAATGGCAGGCTATGAAATTGAATGCTACAAAGTTGAAAACGAGCGGGGGGCATTTGAACGGTAGTATACAATCGGGCGCATAGTATTTTACCAAGCTACTCCAGATGTAGGGTAGGCAAGGAGGAGGATACCCCCTTGACTGGTAAAAGAATATGCGACCAACCGTGCTCTTATACTACCTATTGCTTTGATCTAGTTCTAGCTATATGTTTGTTTCCCTCTTGCAATGCCTAACATTTTTACTCTCCCATGCGCAGAGTAACGATCTATGATTAAATTTATCAGAAGCAGATAATCTCTCATCAACATGAGAGGCATGCACCACTCAGCACTCAAATAATATACCAATAAATGTGACGGTTGGCTCATGTTGCAAGCGTCGAAACTTTGCCTCGGCCTCAAGCTCTGGAGAGGGAAGTATACGCTCAAATTCACATACCCGATGAATGTATTGTTGAAATAACAATGCTTTGAGTTTGATTCAAAAATTGTTATTTTCCTTTGAAACAGGTATTCTATTTACTTTGAACAATTCTTATGTTTCAAGTTGAACATCGATATTTTTAATTTAAATGGACGAAATGTGTCTCCGTGTTGAAGCGGGATTTGGACAAGCAATTCAACACCAGCATCGGGATGATGATTCAACGGATCTAAGCTCGGAACTCCCTGAAAACGTAGAAGAAAAAGAAGGTGCCGAAAAAGTCCCTGGAACAGCAAGCTCGGGTGAAAACAAGAGCACGAAAACTATATAACCAGATCCTAGAGAACAGAGACGGATGCATCCTGATCGACGACGATCGTGTCCTGTGCGGGCACTCATGGGCTCCATCAAGAGGAAGGTTCGAGATTTAGTTCGAACTGGAGAAATGTAACCATCTAATGCTGTAACTTTGAAGTTTTAGTAAAAGCAATGTAAAGCAACCATTAATGGACTTTTTAAACTTATTTAATCACAAATTACAGGTATTTTTGTGCCAGTTTACGTTTAGTCAGCCTTTATACGAAATCGGTGACCAGGATCTGCCCAAACCGCAGTATTAAAGGGTGACTAAAAGTAAAATGTTTCGCCCCTCGCGCACAGCTAGTACGCCTCTAATGTTGGGAATCGAAAATGTTTGACAGTGGTTTGTTTATGCTTCTATAAAGAACAACTGGTGCAAGTTTGATCAAAGCAGTCGATCGCGTTCAGAAATAACGTCAGATGCAACTCGAAAGAAGAAAAAAATATTGTGCACAAATACCTGTTTGTCGAGTGCTCAAAACCTACAAGGAAACCCTGAGTGTGGAAAGGAATCAGCGGACCTAAAAAAATTGGAACAAGGGATCGTCAGCTGCACAGCAAGGTGTTGAGGTGCGGTAAAGCCAACCCCGGTCTTTCAATCCGAGATGTTGCCAGAAGGTACAACGCCAACTTTCAAACGGTTCGGAATATCCTTGCCAAGGAAAGATACAAATCGTACAAAGCCAGTAAATATCAACAGTTAACCGGCACATGAAGCAGAATTCCGTGGCCAAAAAGCATACTAGGCTCTTGTACGACCGTGTTTTGACGAAACACAAGGGTTGCACTTGGATCGATGACGAAACATACGTCAAACTCGATTTTAAGCAGCTTCCCGGTCAAAAGTTTTACATAGCGACAGAACGCGGGGATGTCTCGGGATGATTCAAGTTCCTGTATGCCAAAGAGTTCACAAAGAAGGCCATGATTTGACAAGCGATTTGCAGTAGTGGCCTGAAAACCATTCGTCACATCCTCGACGATGATTCTCAAGTTTACATCGAAGAATGCTTGAAAAAGGTTTGGCCTAATTTGACCAGCTGCCATTACTCCAAGGTGGTTCTGGAGTGGTATGCTGCCAACAAGATCGATTTTGTCCCCAACCTAATGAATCCTCCGGATTGCCCGGAATTTGGACCAATCGAAAAATACTGGGCAATTTCAAAGCAACGACTTTGAGGAAGCGGTGGAGCAGTCAATGACATTCAGCAAATGCGGGCAAAATGGAAGAAAAGCGCCGATTCCGTGTCCATCAAGAGGAAGGTTCGAGATTTAGTTCGAACTGGAGAAATGTTACCATCTAATGCTGTAACTTTGAAGTTCTAGTAAAAGCACTGTAAAGCAACCATTAATGGACTTTTTAAACTTATTTAATCACGAATTACAGGTCTGTGCCAGTTTACGTATAGTCAGCCTTTATACGAAATCGGTGACCAGGATCTGGACGACGGTGACACCACGGTGTCGATAGAAAAGTTGAGGTAGAAGAAACAAGTTTGACAATCGATTTGTACCTGTGGTTTGCGGTCGTAGATTTTATTCGATCACGAAGGGTACAATTTACGCCAAGGTCTACAAAGAAGTATGTTTGAAGAAGAGATTGCTGCCACTGTACAGAAAGCAGCTCCTCCTCTCTTCTGGCCAGATTTGGCTTCCGCTCACTACGCCAAGTCGGTTCTACAGTGGTTAGAAAACAATAATTTATCACTAGTCGGCAGTGTTTCACTCCCTTCAAGTATATATGTTGAATTTTATAGATTTTGCCACGCTGAATTCAAATATGGGCTCAGAAATGCTGTAACACGTCCAGTTTTTGAGAAAAATAGAAGTGATTAAAATTCACAAAAACACGTATTTCCGTAGTAATATGATCTACCTCATCAACAACCAGAATATTGGCTCTGCCCTTTGCAAGTTGGACTTGGATTTTATGGAATGGACCTCCCTGAATCCATTCGTGAACACAGATTTTTCGCAACACGTAAGATTGATGAAATAAACCGGGATTTCATTCACAAAATTACGAATTTTCATAAAAATCAAGATTTTCTATTTTGAAAACATGAATTTCAGCTCCGCCCTTTGAATGCTGGGCTTGGATTTTATGAAATGAACCTCCCTGAATCCATTCGTGAACACAGATTTTTCGTAACACGTAAGATTGATGAAATAAACCGGGATTTCATTCACAAAATTACGAATTTTCATAAAAATCAAGATTTTCTATTTTGAAAACATGAATTTCAGCTCCGCCCTTTGAATGCTGGGCTTGGATTTTATGAAATGGACCTCCCTGAATCCATTCGTGAACACAGATTTTTCGCAACATGTAAGATTGATGAAATAAACCGGGTTTTCATTCACAAAATTACGAATTTTTACGAAAATCAAGATTTAAATTAAACGTCAAAAGCTCTATAAAATGCCGCATTAAGCTAGTGTTGAGGATTCTTGCTTTCTTTTTTAACATATCTTTTCCTTATTCTCTCGAGCAATAGTGACTAACACAGAGTCTTTTGTCTCTGTCTATTCTTTTGTTTTTTGAGTGTTTGCGTGTTTTAATGCTGTCTTGCTCACTCCTATCCTAACTTAAAAATACGGCACTGCTGAATAGAGTATTTAATGAGGCGTTTCTGAAGGGCTCTGTGCAGCTGACTTTTGAATTAATGAATGAACTTTGAAGGTCTTCAGTTCCCAAACTGCTGTAAGAAGCAACATCAATATACTCAAATACTCAAAGAGGCACAGCTAAAGGGATCGTTCATAAATTACGTTATGCTTTGAGAGGGAGGTGGGGGGGGGGGGTTAAAAAGTGACGATGCATACAAAAATTTTCAAAAATCCATACAAAAAAAGTGATAAAGAAAGGAGGGGGTTAAAAATCTGTATTTTTGATCGACGTAATTAATGGACGGGTCTTGATTTTCATGAAAACGCGTAATTTTGTGAATGTCAACCCGGTTTTTACATCAACCTTACGTGTTACGAAAAATCCGTGTTCACGAATGAATTCAGGGAGGTCCATTTCATAAAATCCAAGCCCAACATTCAAAGGGTGGAGCTGAAATTCATGTTTTCAAAATAGAAAATCTTGATTTTTATGAAAATTCGTAATTTTGTGAATGAAATCCCGGTTTATTTCATTAATCTTACGTGTTACGAAAAATCTGTGATAACGAATGGATTCAGGGAGGTTTATTTCATAAAATCCAAACCCAACATTCAAAGGGCGGAGCGAAAATTCATGTTTTCAAAATAGGAAATCTTGATTTTCATGAAAATTCGTAATTTTGTGAATGAAAACCCGGTTTATTTCATCAATCTTACGTGTTGCGAAAAATCTGTGTTCACGAATGGATTCAGGGAGGTCCATTCCATAAAATCCAAGTCCAACTTGCAAAGGGCAGAGCCAATATTCTGGTTGTTGCTTAGGTAGATCATATTACTACGGAAGTACGTGTTTTTGTGAGTTTAAATCACATTTTTCTCAAAAACTGGACGTGTTACAGCATTTATGAGCCCATATTTGGATTCAGCGTAGCAAAATCTATAAAATCCAACCAGAAATGCCGACGGGAGCGAAAAAAGTTCCGATTTTGCCGACTAGTGTTTTTTTGCCCCCCTCTCCCTCTCCCCCCCCCCCCCTTTTTTTTTTTTTTTTTTTTCTTCCCCCTCCACCGCCCCCCCCCCTCCTCCCCCTCCCCCACCAACCCCCCTACCCACACTTTTTCCCCCCCCCCCCCCCCTACCTGAGGAACGATTACAATAACCCTTCCCTTCCCTCCTATTGATCGTCCGCGGGCCCGGGGTTTCTCCCCCCCCCCGGGGAGCCACCAAAAAAGAACGCTGAGTATAATTCCTCCGTACTGCGTTTTAATCTCCCCCCCCCCCCCCCCCCCCCCACTTTTTTCTAATCAAAAGGCCCCCGCCGGTGCACCGTTTGTGTACAATACGATTTCTTTGCTCTGGAGAAAGACCACGCATATTGAAACTTCTGTGCGAAAAATGGAATAAAATTACAACATCATTTTAATTTGAGTGTTAACAACAGGACGTAGCCAAACATTGGTTGAATACTGTACGCATTTTGAATTGACGGTTTATCATTAGTGTATTTATAATTATCGGAACAGTCTATAAACAGTGAAATGCCACAAGAGATTATTTATCTCCAATAAATCGAAAACTGAAGTCAAAATATGTTTTTTGTTCTCTCTTTTATTCGAAAATCAATGTTACTAACTACTTCTCGATAAACTCTTTAGTTATGCGTTTCTCATTTAAACTGAAAAAAAAAATATATATAATAAATCAAAATCCTCCTGTTGTAAATTATTTTATAGGGCTGTGGAAGGAATTTCTCAATAAAGTTAGGTACGTTTGTCTGTGGTTCGAGTTTGATAGGTTTATTGGATTCTGAAACTAGCCAAAATCATCTGGCTCTTTAATGCATTGAAAATGTTGAATGCGTGCGTCGGTGTTTAGATAGATTAGGTATGAAATTGTGGTGCCAAAAGTGGATTACTTTTTAATACATTAAATGAATAAATAAAGCTGCTCATCAGCTCTCAAGTCACAAGAATGTGAATAGTATAATGTTTTTAAACATTTTAAATATATCGCTACCAAATGCTGTCAGCCTTACCTTGCCCCATTCTTTTTAGCATGTTTTAGTTTCATGGTGCTTCGTTCTCGGCTCGAAGAGCTACCCAATCCAGTGCCACAGCTACATTTTTTAAACATCCTTACATTTTTAAGCTGCTTTAACATAAAATTCACAAAAACTTCCACGAAGAAAACCACAATTGCCACCACTAAAAATCCAACTACTGCTAGGAAAAATGCTCTCAACGCTTTCAAATTGACGGTTTCCATTTGTTTTTCGACCGGAGTGAATTCCCTATTGCGGTATCGTGCAATGTACGCTAACTGTGATTTATATTTCGTAGAACCTATTCCGAACTCGATAATACCACTTTCAAAAAACTGCAACGTCATACGATTAAAGGGTTCCACATAATGTGATGACGCTGGAACGTACATTGCGGCATAGAACTGGAACGCTACTTCAGGGACCACATACAGCTGGTCCTCACCCGTTTTCTCATCGTAGTAATTTGGAATGAGCTCATCTATTACATCGTGTGCGAGGAGAACAGCAAAGGATCTTGTGGATACGAGTTGGGACAAAATTATTTCGGGTTCCATTTCTAATGGCAAAAAGCGGCTTCTAAGGTTGTACTTTTTTATCCACTCATCGCTAAATTGAATAAAACTGTCCATTGATGGATCTATAGAAATATTCAAACCACTCTCCATCAGATCTTGAATGGTTTGAACATCACGACTATTATCGGACAGGTTGACCTCCTTAATCATATTACCCTGAAACACACTGTAAACGATTAGTTGAAACCAAATCAAAGTAATCCAACAGATTCGTTGAGACGATGTTTTTGGAATACCAATTGATAAATTACACATAACAGCGAATGTGGTAAAGAACAATGAGATCCACGATGCAGTGGTACGACGATCGAAATGTGTCTGCTTGGAGCGGCAAAATTCTAAAAATTTCAATCCCAATGGCCACCAAATCAGAAAACTAAAATACAAAACCAAAAATTCAGGCGACAATGCAATCACTCGCACTCCTCGTCTCGCATGGTTGTAGTAGTTTTTGGGCACTACGAACTTAAAATATGGCACCATGAACGGAGCAAGGAATCGAATATTTGAGGCACCTGTTAGCGTAATGATTCTTGAATTTGCCAGTTCAGCCCTTTCGTACTCAATTTCTCCGAGAGCACCTGTTAGTGTTCCATTGGGCAAACGGTATCCAAAATTCCTATAATCGCCAACGATCATAGGAGTTAAGTTAAGGCTTCTGGTCATGGCATCAAGTATGGGAAGGCTTACTAAATAATCCATTTGGTATTTCTCAACAACGTCGTTGTTAGTCTCCTCTAAGAACATGGTGACCTGCAAATTATTGGTTATTTGAAACTAATTCATCTTTTTGAACCTAGATGTTATCGAACCTTGAATGTTTCATTATTATGTTTCGTGAAATGCTTGGTGTTTTCCAAGTTTTGATCCAGTCTTTTAACATCGGAAGCGTTGAAGCGTTTGACCTTGTTCTCAGCATCTAACACGGAAATTGTCGGCTCAGCACCGTCACCAATGTTCAAGATAATTGAAAGATGAAACAAGTTCAAAGCTCGTCGGAGTAAATGGTCGATGTTTCTTTTCACCACCATCATGGCAAGTCTTTCAAATGGTATTTTTTCGATTAAATGTTCCATGACTGAGATCGTTGCCTCTTGAGTCCCGGTGAGCAATACGCCGTCAATGTTCAGTTGTAACTTTTTGTTGTCTGTTAGATTCAAGAATGGATTATTTTTCACTTCATATGGGACAAAGAGGTTTATCTTACATTTTTCCGGTGAATCGTACGTTGTGAAACTTAATGAATCACCAAATACTTGGGATCAAATGATACACATGGACCATTCAGTGAACAATGGGAATATAATTATCTCTGAAACATTCTGCAAGTAATGATTAAAAAAATTCATAAATTAGTCATTTAACAATATGATAGGTATAGTGTCTTTTCATACAAAATAATAAGTGAGGTGGATTTGAAATTTCAGCTGAAACATAAAGATCAAAGCAAGCTAACGAAAGTGTAAAAGGAATCGCGTGGGACCGAATCCCGTTCAGCACCGAAGTCCGTAAACGTAGTAAAATTTGGTAACTTAACGCTTGTTCACGACAAAATCTGGAAACACATATCTTGTGTAGCATTTGAAAAGGGTCTACCTTCGTTGACCAAAGGTCGAACTGAAGTTGTAAGCAGCTCCTAGCAGCAGGAACGGAAAGATACACCACGCACGTCCGTCGCACGCATCCAACAAACCGAGCAAGGTCCGCTTGGTCAAGTGCGAACAAGTACAAGTGTAACGGCTTTGTGGTGGCACGCTGGAACACGGGATCCTTGCGGGAACCATTGCGCTATCTTATGCAGGTAGAAAATTCGTTAACAGCAGTATAACCGATGAGTCCAAAACGTGGAATTGTGATTCTATCACAAGTAAGGCTAGATTTCGTCTAACTACGGCTCTGTATAATCCTTTGGCCGATCTAAACGCTGTTCTACTTTGTATGGGCTGTTATAGTTTATAACTAGAAGTGAAACAAGCCATTCCCAATACTGTGTTGCAGTTCAACTTTTCGAGCGAATTTTTACAACTGATTTACAACTGCATTGCAGAAAAAAAAATGACGAAAACCTGATTGGCTATCTTTGGAGATTAATTATATTGCGCATTGTGCACATTAAAAGTGCGCTCATAAGTGAAGATTTTTTAACACTTCTATAAAGAACAACTGACGCAATCCTGTTGAGTGTGAGCTTTTTAGTGGAATAACTGTAACTAGAAAATACACATGGCTCTTTAACTTATTACCTAAACGACAACAAAGAAGACGCAGCGGAGCACTCGTTGCTGCTGAATAACAAGGTTAGGTACAAGGGAAAAGGCGAGGTAGATATTGCACTGAAAATTAATTTTCGTTTATATTACGAAATCGAAGGTAGGACCAAGGAGGCCAGTGAGTTTTTCAAAACGTCTGTAAGGAACATTGAAAAATGTCTGTATTTGTCTGTATTGAGGATTTTGTCAAACATTGGCGTAAAGAATATTAATGAGGGGAGTATTTTGTTTGAAAGCAAGGTGAGGAATGGTTATTACACAAAAATGAGGTAAATGATGAAATACGGCTTGAAATTCGCACGAATTTCAAGTAACTGATCGAGGCTGTACCGAAAACTCCAGTTTCTGTTCCAAGTGGAAATTGGCCAACGTTTTTTGGGCCCTCTAAGAGGAAACGAGAGAACGACGGGAAATTTGAACCGTCTTCGAAAAGGACATCGCAACTCCGTCGAGGAACTGAATGTTCAGGGCAATCTGCAATTACTTGCGCCACAGCAGACAGCATGTTTTGGTTGTATCTGTCCGACATATCGGTTGAAACTCCTGATGACAGTGTAACAGAGTTAGTATCACAACGGTTAGGCTCCAATGATTTAAAAATCGTGAAGTTGGTTCCGAGAGGAGTGTGCGTTCCTTGAACTTTGTGTCATACAAAGTAGGGATGCCTATACAACTGAAGGAGAAGGCTTTGCAGGATTCCACTTGGCCCAGTGAGATCTCATTCAGAGAGTTTGATGAAAGGAGCATTCCGAGAAAGGTTTTTTGGAAGCCAGTCGTCCTACCAATACCCGAGACAGGATCCAACAACCCGAATATTTCGACCAACGCAGAGACGAACGTCATAATGGATCAATAACGATAAACGAAACTGCTTTCAATACCTCGACTTGTCCCGAATTCTCGAATGAAACCGACCTGCAATATTTAACGGTATACTATCAAAATGTGAGAGGCATTCGTACTAAAACTAACGAGCTCTTTCTGAAGCTTTCTGCCTGTGAATACGAAGTTATTATACTCACTGAGACGTGGCTTCGTTCTGATATCGCTAGTTCAGAGTTTGCTGCCAGCTACGCGATATTTCGGTGTGATCGCAGTGCAGCTTCTAGCAACCTTTAGTGAGGGGGTGGAGTTTTAATTGCGGTTAAAGAAAACCTCAACTGTACGTCGGTAGACCTTGTTGATTGTGGCAGTATTGAGCAAATCGCTGTGCGTATCAAACTAGACAAGGCGACGATCTTTGTTTGCGGAATCTATCTTCGACCGAACTCGTCTCCGGAATTGTACTCAGCGCATTCTGCAGCAGTCCAGCAAATCTGTGAAAGTGCGTCGGATTCTGATAATATTGTCATCGTTGGAGATTACAACCTACCTCAGTTGGTATGGTCCTACGATGAAGAGATCAACAGCTTGCTGCCGTCCAACGCATCGACTGAACAGGAAATCGCTCTGGTTGAATCAATGATTGCCTCCGGACTACATCAGATCAACAGGCTGCTAAACTCGAATGGTCGTACACTTGACTTGGCATTTGTTAACGAACCAAACGATGTTGAACTTATCGAACCTCCGTCATCCCTCCTCCGAATTGACAACCATCACAAGCCATTCGTTCTTCGCATTGACGTGAATGCCTCCTACGTGCAACCACCAATTATTGATTTTTTTTACGTTCCCCTTCCCCCCACCCACTAACACACACCCACCCCCGCCATAGATAAATTTTCCCGCCAAAAAAAACGAAAAAAACGGAACCTATATTTAATGAAAATTTTATAACTCTCCTCCCACAAAAAAAAACAAATGTGAGGGTGAAAAGCCCCCCACCTCCTAATAATATTATTCTTCGTGGGCGGCGTTTTGGTTTGGCGAAAAAAAGCGAACACAAATTTTTTTTCACAAAACTTATATGCCCGTTTTACATATTTCTATCCACCTACAGAAGGCTATTGGCGACATTGGCCACCCCCCCGACCACAGGAACCACCCCGGGAGAACCTTTAGTAGGTGCCAATTAAGATTTTACTCCAAAACATGCAAACAAGCTACCTGAACTGTCAAATGACGTCATGATGCAATGTTCTACACCAAATCCTTTTTACACGTATTTTTTTGCTCATATTTTACGCGAGTTTTCGAAATAACAAAACATGTAAACAAGCTACCTGAACTGTCAATTTTTTTGCTCATTTTTTACGCGAGTTTTCGAAATAACACAGTTCACGATGGCTACGATTCTTACCGAGTTTCAACGTGGCTTGATCGTTGGTGCGCGAGAGGCAGGAGCTTCGATTGCCAAAACGTGCAAAATAGTCGGCGTTTCGAAAACCACCGTTTCACCCGGTAAAAGTACTGGACGGAGACGAAAGCTTGGTAGTCGACAGCAACGGGCGTTGAAACGGATTGTTAAGGCGGATAGAAGGATTTCGGCTTTTAAAGCAACAGCAGCCTTGAACGACTCAATTGAAGAACCTGTATCAACAAGGACTGTCCGGAGAGAGCTGCACAGGATGAAGCTGCGTGGGCGGGCAGCAATTGCCAAGCCGCTTATAAAGCCAGCGAATGCAGCGAAGAGGAAGCGCTGGTGTAAGCTCTATGCCGCTTGGACAGAAGCCCAGTGGAGGAATGTAGTCTATTCAGATGAATCCTCTTTCACGCTCTTCCCAACATCCGGGCGGGTATACGTGTGGCGTTCTCCTGGAGAGGAGTACGACAAAGATTGCCTGCTTCCCACTGTGAAGCATGGTGAGGGATCGGTAATGGTCTGGGCGTGATTTCCTGGCATGGGGTTGGTCCAATTGTCGCTGTAAAAGGCAAAATGAAGGCTGACCACTACAGGACTATATTGGATGAGCAGGTATTTCAACTGTTGGTGACAAATGTACACTACAAAGAGTTATTATTTTTAAATTTCAACTAGGTGCTTCCCATGATGCGATCCATTTTCCCAGAAGGGAACGGCGTCTTCCAGGATGACAACGCTCCCATCCACACAGCGAAGTCCATCAAGAAGTGGTATGAGGATCACGCAAGTGATTTCGATCACCTTGAGTGGCCTGCTCAGTCACCGGACATTAATATTATTGAACCATTGCGGTCAACATTGGAAGCAAGGGTGTGAAATGTTTTCCCACCACCTTCGTCTTTGAAGGAACTGGAGAAAACTTTGATCGACGAGTGGTATAAAATACCTGTAGACGTAATCCAAAACCTCTGCAGCTCCATCTCAAGGCGGATTGAAGTCGTTCTTGATGCGGACGGAGGACCCACTCGCTACTAATAAAACCCACTCTTCTCTATACTTCATCAAATTATTTCTTGCATATCCGAACCAAAGCTAAATAAATTGATCCTAGAAGCTACCAGGAAGCTGGTTCAGGCTAGCTAGTGAATCTTATAGTTCACATTTTGGAGTAAAATCGTTATTGGCCCCTGCTAAAGGTTCTCCCGAGGGCCGTTCAAGCGATCCAGGGAATGGCTAATGTAGCCAATGGCCTTCCCAAGTCCATCGAAACCATGTTTACGAAAAATCATGAAGATAGAGCTGCTGTACGGCATGCTCTGGAGTAAAATCTTAATTGGCAGCTACTACAGGTTCCCCCGGGGTCTTTCCGGTGGTCCAGGGAGTGGCTAATGTAGCCAATAGCCTTCTCAAGTGTATAAAAATCATACTTATGAAAAATCATGAAGATAGAGCTGCTGCACGGCATGCTTTCGAGTAAAATCGTAATTGGCCCCTACTACAGGTTCCCCCGGGATCGTTCCGGTGGTCCAGGGAGTGGCCAATGTAGCCAATAGCCTTCTCAAGTGTATAAAAATCATACTTATGAAAAATAATGAAGATAGAGCTGCTGCACGGCATGCTTTCGAGTAAAATCGTAATTGGCCCCTACTACAGGTTCCCCCGGGGTCGTTCTGGTGGTTCCGGGAGGGGTCAATATTGCCAAAGATCCACTTTTCGTTTATAATAAGCTTTTTGGTAAAAAACAAGAAAAAAACAAGAAAAAAAGCTGTGACATAGCATGTTTTGAGTAAAATAAAGAACTGACCGCATCCAGGACCCTTCATCAGAACCTGTTTCACGGAAACGGCCATATCTCGGTCAATTTAAGGCCGATTCCTGTGATCGACCTTTCATTCGCTTGAGAAATGTTTTGTTTTTTCATGTGTTTACTGAAAAAAAATGTTTGACAACGTCATCTTGTACGAAAATTCATCGTAAAGTCAACATGTAAAATAGCCCCTCCGAAAACCCGGAACAACTCCGGTATCCGGTGACCATGTTACCGAGACATAAAATTACATTGAATTCCCCGTCGAATGCTTCTTAGACAATTGAAATCGGATAATATTTCATGAAGTTAGAGCACTGCAAAGTTGATCAAAAATTTGCATGTCCCGATCATTTTGTCTATCCCCTGTATGTTTTATGACAAATTCTCGAGTAATTCATGTTGAGGGCCTAAAAGCCATTTGCAAACAATGACTTTAAATGTCGATTTCTCTTAAATCTTAAATTAATCTCCTGAAATGAGTAGCATCTAGTAGAAGAATGTTAGTTCTACCATATGGAGTAGCAGGATATAGTGGAATCTTCGTGATTCGTGAGCTATCAACGTTTAAAGTCATTGTTTACAAATGGCTTTTAGGCCCTAATCATAAATTACTCGAGAATTGTACGACATTATGGAGGAATATGTTCCACGTCGAACAAGTCGGCCTCATTCGTTTAAGCAACCATGGTGGACAACTGAGTTACAGCATCTCCGTAACACTGTGCGAAAAGGTCGTAAACGCTATTTCCGATCACGGACTACTGTGAACCGGATCAATCTACAGTCGCTCGAAACCCATTACGCCAATTGCCAGGACGCTGCTTTTCGTTGCTATATAAGGCGATTGGAGCAGACTGCGAAGCAGAACCCGTCATCCTTTTGGTCGTATATACGAAGCCGTAAGCAATCTAACCGAGTCCCTTCGGACATGACTTTTAAAGAAACTTCGGCCGATTCACCTCATGAGCTAGCTAATCTGTTTGCCGATTTATTCGAAAATGAACACACTCAAACGTCACCAACTTTTTCCCAAGACAGTCTTAGATCCTGGCCTGCTTTCAATTTGAATTGTCCTGCTCTAGTTGTGAGCCAACATGAAGTTTTGTCAGCCCTGGAAAAGTTGGATGTGTCGAAAGGGTCGGGCACTGACAAGATACCACCGTTGTTTTTAAGAGAATGTGCTGACTCACTTATGATGCCTTTGACGAATATTTTTAACAGGTCACTCAGTGAAGGTACTTTTCCCGAAACATGGAAGTTAGCCTCAATCACACCGATTTTCAAAGCTGGTAACAACATGCTGTTGAAAATTACATAGGTGTTTCGATTTTAAGCTGTATGGCCAAGGTGTTTGAACAATTGGTTCACAAAGATCTTTACGCTGTATCTCGACCGCTGATTTCTGAATTTCAACATGGTTTTGTTAACAAGCGATCCACGACAACGAATCTGATGTCTTACGTAAATTTCCTATCAACAGAAATTGAGAATCGTCACCAAGTTGATGCCATATACTTCGATTTTTCAAAAGCGTTCGACAAGGTTCCTCACACTCTTGCAATTGAAAAGCTGAAGTATCTGGGCTTACCTGATTGGATCACAACATGGTTGCGCTCTTACTTATCTGGTCGGAGCGCTTTCGTCAAATTAAACGGTAGTCGGTCACGCGTCTTCTCCGTCACGTCAGGTGTACCGCAAGGAAGCGTTCTGAGACCACTGATTTTTATATTGTTCGTGAATGACTTGTACTTTCGGCTGAAATCACGCTTTCTCCTCTACGTTGACGATCTAAAAATCTACAAGGTTATTTCATCGCATCTCGACGATTGCGCTCTTCAGACTGACATCAACGAGATATTGTTGTGGTGTTCTAAGAATGGAATGGAACTGAACATCAAAAAGTGCAAAGTTATTTCGTTCACCTGCCGGCAATCCCGAACAGAGTTCGAATACTCCATCAACTCAGAATCTATAGAGCGTGTTCAAACAATTCGTGACCTAGGGGTTACTGTAGATACAAAACTCCGGTTCAATGAGCATATTAGCACAACTACCACAAAGGCCTTTGCAGCACTGGGATTTATTCGTTGCAATACAAGTGGTTTCACCGATATAAATGCTCTCAAGGCGCTGTACTGTTCGATCGTTCGTAGCATCATGGAGTATGCTGTTAGCGTGTGGTCGCCTTATCACTCAGTTCAGATCATCCAGATGGAAAGGGTTCAACGCAATTTTGTACGGTATGCTCTTTGTCAACGTTCGTGGAATTACCCAGCAAATCTATCTGACTATCCAAGTCGTTGTAGACTGATCGATTTAGAAACTTTAACGCACAGACGTACTAACCTACAGAGGTTATTTGTTTTTGACATTGTCGAATGTGGTGTAGATTGCCCGGCGCTGTTGCAAAACATCAATTTTTATGCACCTTCTCGCCAGCTTCGTGACCGTAGTTTACTTGTAGTCAGTCGCCATAGAACTACGTATGGGCAAAACAACCCTTTCGATAACTGTGTTAGATCGTTTAACAATGTGAGTGCTGTTTTTGATTTTAATATATCTAACTGTGTGTTCAAGAATAGAATTAGAAACCTAGGTTGAGTACCAGCCTGTTGAGTTTTTTTTTTAATTCGAGATGAAGAACAATAAATATAAACTCATACTCTCTAATACACTGGTTTTGAAAGTCTTATTCATTTACCTTTTCTGTTTTACAACTGTCACAAACTTTCTGGAGAATCTCTTATTTTTTTAGGAGTCCTAGCCTTTTCAAATTTACACATATACTTGAGGTCCTTCTTATTTTGTAGCAACTAACGTATGCTTTTAATAAATGGACTGATTTTAGCAATTCTGCATGCGATTACCCTCCCATCAGGTGGTGAATCCACCTGTGTATTGCCAATCGTAGCAACCTTGTTGTGTATAGAAAAAAGTGACAGCGTTATCAATCACCCAAATGGAGCGGCTGAAGGTGTTGATGAAAAACATCTTTTCGGCAAAGCGCGACGTCTTGTTTATAATGGATGACGAGACCTACTTGAAGCAGGACGGCAATGACTGGCAGGAAACCGGACGTCAAATATACACACTTAGAAATTATGAGTTTTACATGAGACGTAAGTCAAATTTGATTTACGTCAAGGAACGTAAACAATGATTTCATGTAAAATTATGTGTCCTGGAAAAGAAACAGACGCAACTCGACAAAATGTGTGTAAGATTTGATTGATTTTCTTAACTCTTTTGAGTGATTCTTATGTTCTAAAGGCCGCTCGCATGTGTCGGTCTCATTTCACTGAAATTTATATGACTTTTTGGTAGTGTATATCTATTTCAAGTTCCCGAAGAAGGCCTTTCTATGACTGGCGATCAGCGAGAAGAGAATGTCAAAGTCGCTTCTCATTCTATCGTGGCTTGCGGTGCACGAGTGAGCTATACACACTTAGAAAATTTTACAGTATTCGGTAATTTTTTACCGATCTTTCAACAGCTGAACGTTCGGTTATCAGATCAGACACTCCTTCCACATACTACCTATAGAAAATGTTTGGATGAACCTAAAATGAAAGATCTGATCCAATAATTTCGTGATCGAAACGGAGCAGCAAAGGCCAAGAAAGAGCTGCCTAAATCCATATTTTTTACCGGCCATGGGCAAAGTTACAGTCAAAGGATATACGGCCGCTCGGCAGGGCGTCGAAGCATTTTTGTAAAAAGCACAATAAACGTAGGATTTAAGGAAACTTTGTTTCATTAAATTATCTTCTGTAGTTTTTTAGCATCGCCATTCGAAAAGAGGCAATTTTTTAAATGCATACGTTCTCTGAAATTTTTAAAAGTACTTGAGTTTGTTGAAATTATGTTACAAACTAAAGTCTTGAAACGTTTTTTTTTATTAAATTTTCAGCAGATTATCGAAGACCTCGTCGAAAAAACTTAAGACCAATCAATACTAAACTTTAGCGCATTTACAAAACTTTCCATAATAATGCTTCGTATTTAATTTTCTTTTTGATAACTTCTTAATCTGAAGCTTTTCAACGTTTGATTTTTTTTAGTAAAAGTTTTTTTTGCATTCCTGGGCTGCAAAATGGTGAGTCGACAATGGGCAGGGAGCGTGCGTCCCCGCAACATCTGTCCTGGCATCGGCAGCGCGACCCGGTAAGGTAGTATGCTGAAATCTTACCCTGCCACGAAAAATGGAAGTATTCTTAATACGGTCCGACGGTGCTAATTTCAGATAATAATAATTTCAGTGCTAATTTCAGGTATAATAATTTAAGATTATTTTTTCCCTCGTGGTTATGATAATGCAAGTCCGTTTACAATTGTAGCAGGACCAAAATCTGCAGACATAACAAGTGTAATGGTTATTATAATTTTATATTATCACAAAACCTTCACAATATTTTTAATGCTATTTTCAGCTTCGCATTTATGCATCGTTGTGAGTCTAAGCCAACCTAACTCACGCTATGTATATGAAAAGATACGATGGTTTTTAATGCAATTTTTTCCCTTCTTTATCATAAGACAATTGAAAATACAAAACCTAACATTGATCCTACATCTTCTATTAGACAGGCATAAAGAATCATTTATGGGCCCAGTGGGAAACAAAAGTTAGCGGTAAATCAAATTTCCTCTTGTTTTTATTTTTATTTCTTTTTATTTCAGATTTATTAAGCTTCCGTTTTTAGGCAATAATCATATTCATAGGGAATTTATTTCGCCTTATTGTTTGCTTACATTTTCCTAGCAAAACGGCTGCCAGGAGATCAGCTATGTTTCATTATATCACATTGGAAATTTCCGTTATTTCAGAGTTTAAAGTAACTAACACCGCTGCCGAAGAGGCAAATGGCTGCATTTTATAATTATATATACATTATTTAGTATTTTATTGCAACATCGTATTATTTTCATCATTGTATATTATTAAAAACATATTGAAATTATTATTATAAATAATAAAAATAATAGGGGTATTCCTAGAAAATGTCGTATTTGCAGACAACTTCATATCTATTGTTCTGACATGAATTTTGACATTGACAGCTATCACATCCGAAACTTCATTCTATTCTCTAGTTATTTCAGTGTAAGTTACGCATCATTAGTGAAAGTAAACAAGTTTTTGTGAAGCCGAAAAATGTCGAAATTCGAGCCATCAAAGCAGCATTTGCGGGAAGTTTTAATTTTCCTGTTTAATTCGAAGAAAAATGCATCTCAAGCATGTGAATTGCTCTCCGAAACATACCCGGACTACAAAATCGACGTTCGAATGTGTCAACGTTGGTTTGCACGCTTTAAAAGTGGTCATTTTGTCACTGAAGACAAGGAACGCCCCGGCCCGGTCAAAAAGTTTGAAGACGTCGAATTGGAAACTTTGCTCGACCAAGACCCCTCACAAACGCAAAAAGAACTTGCAGCAGCATTGAGAGTTAACCAACCAGCCATTAGTAAGCGTTTGAAAGCATTGGGAATGATTCGAAAGGTCGGTCATTGGGTGCCATACGAATTGCGGCCGAGAGACGTTGAGCGCCGTTTTTTCACATGCGAAGAGCTGCTTAAACGGCACATACGGAAGGGTTTTTTGGATCGAATTGTGACTGGTGACGAAAAGTGGATCCATTACGACAATCCAAAACGTAAGGCAACGTATGGATACCCCGGTCATGCCACAACATCGACGGCCAATCCCAATATTCATGGCCAGAAAATCATGCTGTGTATTTGGTGGGACCAGCTGGGTGTGGTCTACTATGAGCTGTTGCAACCAAAAGAAACCATCACGGGCGAAGTCTACCGGCGACAACTGATGCGTTTGAGCCGTGCATTGCGTGAAAATCGGCCGCAATACGCTAAAAAACACAACAAAGTCATTTTGCAACATGACAATGCTCGGCCACATGTTGCACAGCCGGTGAAAACATACTTGGAAACGCTCAAGTGGGATGTCCTACCCCACCCGCCATATAGGCCGGACATTGCGCCATCCGATTACCATCTCTTCCGATCGATGCAACATGGCCTGGCTGACCAGCACTTCCGTAATTATGACGAAGTCAAAAAATGGATCTATTCGTGGATAGCCGCCAAACCAGCATCATTTTTCCGAGAGGGTATCCGTCAACTACCACAAAGATGGGAAAAAGTTATAGCTAGCGATGGCCAATACTTTGAACAATAAATGTATAACCATTTTTTCACAATAAAGCATCAAATTTGCAAAAAAAAAAGACATTTTCTAAGAATACACCTAATAATTAAATTTTATCTGCTTCAAGGGTGCAAGGAAGTTTGTTCCAGATAGTATAGCTATTTTTTTGTCATTGTAGCTCAAGGTTTTTTTTTCTATTAAATTAGATCATTGGATATTATTAAAATTAATAAACGCTTTTCAATTCTGCTGTTTATGACTCATATGTTAAAAATACGTACATATTTTTTATTATTTTGTATAAACTTAAATGCCATAATGCATTTTTATACTTCATTTAATTACGAAATGGTTTGGCAAAAAAGGTTTCACATTCTGAAGTTTTTCAACTACCAATGATTGAGCTGTAATGAGGCACCAAGCAGCATATAATTTTCATATGTCTATCATTGTTTCAGTTATTTCATCATATTGTATTATTTACAACCAGATAGACCAGGGAAGGTAAGATTATTATTATAAAGAAAAATACTCTACATTATTATATGAACATCACTATATTAGACATCAAATAAAAAGGGTTGGGAAGGGACCATCAGAGCACCGGATTGAAGCGAATTGGATGGGGAGAGTGGAATTGCCAACTCCCTGTCATTAACAATTCGTGAATTGACGGCGAGCTCTTCTACCCACTCATTGGGAAGTCCTCACGTTTGATGGCTTGTTCGACATTAGGTTGTAGGATTCTAGCATTGGAAGGAGATTCTCATTATCCCGCGGATTACGCGTAAGTGTCTCTGCTTACGAGTCCGCCCATCCGTTTTTGGCCCTTCAGACAGTGTAAAATTGAATACAGGCAGATGTCGAACTTGATCAAATCATTCGTATAGGACGATCCACTGTCTTATGGCTGTGCCTACAACGATGAGTGGTATCTTTTACATACATACATACATACAAAAGTTTTTTTTTTATCAAGTAAAATATAATCTTAAATAATTTTCTTCGGTATTTACCCCTAGCATCCAACAAATTTCCGAAAATGCAAGTCAAATTTGTCAACAGATGTCATAAGGCAGGTATAGTGGCTTTTCATACAAAATAATAAGTTTCTACATATTTCTCCATCAAAGCACTTCATGTAGTAACTTGATTATTTAATTTTAATTAGATTAACGTTTGCATTAAAAAAAATTGACAAAAATTGCCGATATTTCATGGGCTTACCTTCACCCGCACTGACAAAACTACCCATGCAGCATCAATCATAGTAGCCCATGAGTCAGCAGACAAAATTTGACAGCTCTATCAGTCGAACTCTAACCGTGATGGCAAAAACAGTGAAGCAACTCCGTTCAGAAGTGTGCGCGTTCAAAGAACGGCACCCCGCCGCGTCGAAAACGGACATCGTGCGGCACTTTGTGGACGCCGGATACGCCCGTTTCAGCATCTACAACATCTTGGCACTATTACAATCAGAGAATCGAAAGAAATCCCGGTTCCGGACGGCCGACGACCCTGAGCGACAAGAAGCTCCAAAGGATGCTGAGGAGGAAGACCGAGGGAAAAGTGGCTACATCGCTGCGTGCGCTTGGCCGGGAGGTCGGTTCAACCGGCCAAACAGTGAAAAAGTACCTGGCGAACATGAACATACATGTCAGGAAGCGGAAGTCACGTCCACTGGTTTCGGAGCTGCAGGCAATGACGCAGCGGCAGCGGCTGAATAAGATGGCCAACTCGATTTTCCCGGCGAATCGCGACGTGGTGGTGGTGATGGACGACGAGACCTATCTCACCCTGGATGGCAACGACTGGCAGGGCACTTCGTATTTTACTTCCCTCACGAAGGAAGTGAGCTCCGAGGTGAAGTTCATTTCACACACCAAGTTCCCCAAGAAGGTGCTGCTGTGGCTGACAATCAGCGAGAAGGGGATGTCAAAGCCGCTCTTCTTTCGCTCCGGACTGGCCGTGAACGGGGAAATTTATAGTACGAAATGCCTGCCGGAAGTTGCGTCGTTCATCAAGAAACACCATAAGGGCGAAGACGCGGTGATCAGGCCGGATCTGGCGTCGGCCCACTACTCGAAGCGATCGTTGGAGGAGATGGAGCGGCTGAATATCGATGTGGTACCCAAGTCGGCGAACCAGCCCAACGTCCCCCAGCTGCGTCCCATCGAGAATTTCTGGGCCAACCTGAAGCGTAAGATCTACTCCAACAATTTTGTCGTGAAAACTGAGGAGGAATTGATAAATAAAACGAAGAAAGAACTAAAAAACATGCCTACACGCATGTTTTCGTCCACCAATATTCCGGATAACTGCCGGAAGGCCGCTCGCAAGGGCGTAGAATTTTTTTGCAAGTAAGCTTAAATAATTAACTTCCATGGGAAATTTATCAAAAGCAATTATCTGACTTAGCTTTTTTTTATAACCATCCGAAAAAAGTCCATTTTTTTATGCAAACGTTACCTCTAAAATAGTGAGCAGTTCCTTGAAGCCATATTTTCTTCAAATAAACGACATGCACTCAAAAAATCTGCTGTTTTCGTTGCCTTTCACAGAACACACTTGTTTTGCACGTACTATTTCAAATGGAACGATAGCCGAATAAAAAAAGGGCTGCCGACAGTAGTTATGCTTTTTTGAGAAGTTAGGCGCTTTATAAAAACTCTTTCAATCCATTTTAGATAATTCTGCCGATTGTTATACAAATAAATGTAATCAAATAAAACCTGCATATGTGTGCACGATGCTGCAAAAATACTCATAAAAGGGTGGGCTCTGCTTAGCCTAGAATAGGTAAAGCCCCCTAATTGTTAGTTCGGCAATTAAGTCACATTTTTCTTCCTATGCATATCTTAGGGATTAAACAAGAAAACACAATAGAAAGAATAATGAATTTCTCCTCGTGAGAAAGCGATTGCCATATGTTTCATTGTAGTGTAAACTTTGTTTGCGTGGCAAAAAGTTACCTTGAAAAATTCCTTTATTACATCGTTCACTTGCTTCACCGGGAAATTAGCACAAGTGTCATTCACTTGGTAAAGCTCTGCTTGGACGATAGAATATTTGGAAAACACCAGAAATAAGACAAATAACTTGGTAAACATTGTGAACTGTCTCTTGAGCTTGAACAAACAGCCGCGAGTATTTATAGGTTGTGTTACATATCACGTGCCATCGTATGTAATGAGCTACACTAATTTACCTGTCAATCATCTTTTCGGGGAAAACTGATTAGCTTAGCTCTGAAAAAGGTTGGTATGTAACTGATTTGACTTTTCTCACCACAGGGTGGGGAGAAATTATCCGTTTTATTTTTCCTCAGCTTAAGTTTGGCCGAGCACGTTTTGAATTTTATCTAACAATGGGAAAATTAGGCACACTCAATGAATTTTAGTGGTAAAAATAAGCAAAAGCAATAATTGGTAAAAAATTTGAGCTTTAAACAAAAAAGAATTAATTGTTCAACGTCGAATATCCTACCTAAATTATTATAGACATATTCACTAATAGATCATTTAATGATTTCTATTCTATGAAGTGCGTTAAGTGGTCTTAAATATTTCCTAAGCCAATTATTGAACAATTTTTCAAAATGCAAATGGAAACGTATCGTCCACCTTGTAAACGAAACTGATGCAGAAGATAACGTGCACCTAATGAATAGTCCCAAATTACTGCCTTTGTACTATGAGTTACAGTCACGTTAGTTGTCTATCAAAGCTCTTCCAAATACATCACTGCCCATGAAATGCCACTCTAACTCACTCCTGTCACTAGTATCGTCAAAAAAGGGTTCCAATTCTTGTCAACTTGTAGAGTATTTTGATTGTTTAGTTCCGGGAAAATCCCCACTGCTCCATTATCATCTCAACAACACACCACGTGTTGGTCACGTTTGCATCGGCAGCAGTCAGTCTTCTCAAAAGGGACGTATCCAATGGAGACACGAGTGTCTCTCTCATCATCGGCCAGGACCGGGGAGAAAACTCTTCAGCTCGGGCGGGTGAAAATTGCCACCGAAACAGACACTTGTTGATTGCGCACAGAGGCAGACGTTCGAATCCTCTTTTGTTGTGGCAGTGTGTCAAGGCAAACCGAACCGATTACGGGATAAGGCGCCGAACTGTGATTTGATTGATTAAACATTAATTTGCTGTCTTGATTGAGTGTTAGTGTCACTGGTGATAATGCTGCGTGATAGTTACTCGTGTTGATATGATTAACGATTTGGAAAATTAGTGAATACTAGAGTAGCTCCCTTCGAGCCCGAGGGAATTCACGGCTGGTTTGCTACAATATGTTTTCCTTTATCGGAGACGACCGACGACATAGTCGTGCTTTCATAGCATTCATCGTTTATATTACACTGTTCTTGGATAATATGCTTCTAACGGTAATCGGTAAGTATTGAACCGATGTGTTTGGTGCATGGATAACTTAATACAGATTTTTTGAATTTCGTTGTTGTGTACAATGTTGGATTAGTGACTTATTTTTTCAACCTGGTTGGGACCTCTATTTCTATCTCTTCTATGGTGAATATGTTATACTGCATGAAAAATCTATCCGAACACGTTTTTTTCAGGCGACATTTACGAACTCATAAGTCTTTTAAATCCGTAAAGTGGTTTCCTAAAGGCTGGTAGGTAATTAATTTAAATTTCGTACTTTGGGTACCAAAACTTATGTGTGGATACGAGTAAAACGTGTTGTATTTTTAAATATAAATATGATGAAATGGTATACATAGTACATCTGAGGATTTGAACACAATTAGTTGTTTGAATTTATATTCGAATAAGTCCCACATCTTCTAATAAGCTTTCGGTAAAAAAAATAGTAGTTCTCCCAAAATTGAGATTATTATTAATGTTGACTTTTTTTTTACTTAGATCCTTACTTTAGGGACATAACTCTGAATTTCGTTAAATCCAAAGATATCACAACCATCGGCAATCAGGTTGGCTATCAGCATCTTTAAAACTTATGGGACGCGTTTGAAGCTTGGACCTGACAAAAATAGAAGTTTATTAGTAAGCCAAGCATGTTTGTGCAGCAAAGCTTATTAACAATATGTCAGCAAATCGATTACAAATTTGGGTATGAACATCAATTTGATTTCAGTCGATGTGATTATCCGAGCAAATCCTACTAACAAAATGTTAACAAATTTATTCGAAAATAATTAAAGACACAAATATTAGTCGGATGTCCTTAAAAATTTCAAACTACAACATTATGGTTAGGTTTCTACTTCATTGGTGTATTGGATCTTCTCTCCATGACCGAATACCTGCATTTTTCCCTTGACACCACTCATAAGGTTTTGGGCAATAGTGGGGCTGACTTCTTTACATAAATTTACCCACTGTTTCATCAAATTTAAGGTGTTCTACGAAGTTTGGCTTTCATGATATGTGTGTGTGTGTGTGTATATACAATCCAACGCCCACCGTCCGGCAGTGTTTTTATGGAAGAAAAATGTTTGCAGTTAAACGAACATTTCTAGCCCGGGAGTTGGAAGGTGATAGCTCTGTTGGGATCCAGTTACCCATTTCAGAATGCCTGGTTACTCATGTCCATTCCGAGGTCACTTTCACTTACAACAAGCCCCGCATAGACACAGTACAAACATCAAATGGATATAGGTACTGTGCATACACTTCCATCATCAAATCTTATTGTTTTGAGGATGGCACGTATTTAGCAATATCGTTCAAATTTAGTTATAATCAGATAGATCTCACCGGAAATTGTTGCTGATGTTCAGTCTTCATTTGGGCGGCTTCCCTGTGATGCTTAAGGATGCATTTATGTCTCTACAAAAGTAGCACTCCGCTATTCGGCAAATATTTTCACATCATCCTTTTTCAATGGAACAGCCCGAACAGCATTAGTAACTGGAAAACACCGAAGTTTGGCGAAACGAAGTTTGGCTTTCATGATGACCCAAAACTTCTTCATCTGATAAAGTTCCGGTGAGTTCGGTGGGTTGAAGTCTTTTGGTACAAAAATTAGCGGGATTGTGTATAACTCACGACCGGTTGACGTAGACTACGTTAAACCGTTTGATTAGTTTCTTTAGTTTCGTAGCGGAACATTGTAACACAGGTACTGTTCTAATGGGACGTTGGGTTAGAATAAGTAAGTGAGTAAGTATGTAGAACATTCTAACGTTTGCATTAAAAATGGACTTTTTTTTCGGAAGGTGATAAAAAAAAGCTAAGACAGATAATTGCTTTTGATAAATTTCCCATGGAAGGTAATTATTTAAGCTTACTTGCAAAAAAGTTCTACGCCCTTGCGAGCGGCCTTTATCCGTGGCGGATGAAAACATGCGTGTAGGCATGTTTTTGAGTTCTTCTTTGTTTTATTTATCAATTCCTCCTCAGAGTAGATCTTACGCTTCGGGTTGGCCCAAAAATTCTCGATGGGACGCAGCTGGGGGACGTGGGCGGGTTCGCCGACTTGGGTACCACATCGATATTCAGCCGCTCCATCTCCTCCAACAATCGCTTCGAGTAGTGGGCCGACGCCAGATCCGGCCAGAACACCGCGTCTTCGCCCTTATGGTATTTCTTGATGAACGACGCTACCCCCATAATCTATCCGCTCCCTCGTCATTCCCAAGTAACATTGCCAAAACCATCCAGCTTTATTAAGTTTTATTAAGGTTTTATCAAAGCCACTAGAAATCAATTTGGTTTTATTATGACACCAAGAGGTGCCAATAGGTTTCATATTTTAGTCAGGTTTATGAGAACCTACACAGCTTGTTTAAAACGATCTTTAAACCTCGTTTTCTCAAATTCCTTTTACTCCTATCAAAGGTTTTATTTCGACTTTATGAACTCATAATATGCTGTTTTGAAATGCCGTTTTAGGACTCATTCATATTATCTTATTATGGCCAGTTGAAAAAGCATTTTAAAACCATTTTGCCTCCAGTAAATGCATGAGGCGGCAAATTGGCATTGAGGAAAGCCACCAAAGAACCAAATAGTTTTAAAGTAGTCATTGCGAAGATAACTTGGCTTTATGGCCGAATTGTGATTTTTTTTAAATCGCCATATTGAAATATTAGAAATAATAGAAATGTGGAGAGATAAATGCACCAAATTTTAAATGTAATGCAAATGAGCTGTACATCGGAGACCAATTTCTACATTCTTTTAGATAACTTTATTGAATTTCATCAATTTTCAAGAAATTCATGTTTAATTTATCGAATATATTTGTTTTAATTTTGTGTTTGTTGTTGTAAACGCGCATAATTTCTGAGGCGCATTAATTTTCGGCTCTTATCGTGCCAATATTCACCATAAAATTCAATGCGCATCTGATTTGGAGCATGCTACGCTGTAAAAAACTGAATTTGTTTTGGATATTTTGCAATGGAACAACATTTCCCGCAGACTTTTTTTTCTCAAATATTATTTACTGCTAAATGAATCAGAAGAGCAGAGAATCGAACAAAGCAGAACAACAAAAACACACCACGATATCACAGTTAAGTTTGACAGCTGTGGCCATTTGGCCGCATTCTGGTTTTCAATGCAGCCAATAGATTTTATGAAGGTTCTCATGTGGACATAGCATCTATCACTAGAATAGTTTCAAAATCTTTATGATCTTATAAAGGTTTTATTAAATTGTTTTCACAACCGTCTATAGAGTGGGCCACTTTGTACAAATTTTGGCTTTAAAGAAGCATAGAGGAGGTGTTGGTAGACAAAACAGTTTTGAATGTAGTTTTATCAACAAAGCCGGGAGGAATGCTATACGGCTAGAATAAAACTTAAATTGTTACTTGGGTTGCCTGCAGCTCCAAAACCAGTTGACGCGACTTCCGCTTCCAGACATGTATGTTTATGTTCCCCAGGTACTTTTTCACTGTTTGGCCGGTTGAACTGACCTCCCGGCCTATCGATGTAGCCACACTTCCTCTTCAGCATTCTTTGGAGCTTCTTGTCGCTCAGGGTCGTCGGCCATCTGGAACTGGGGTTTCTTTCGATGCTCTGATTGTTGTCTAATAGTGCCAAGATGTTGTAGATGCTAGAACGGGCGTATCCGGCGTCCACAAAGTGCCGCACGATGCCCGTTTTCGACGCGGTGGGGTGCCGTTCTTTGAACGCGCACACTTCTGAACGGAGTTGCTTCACTGTTTTTGCCATCACGGTTAGAGTTCGACTGATAGAGCTGTCAAATTTTGTCTGCTGACTAGTTTCGTCAGTGCGAGTGAAGGTAAACCCATGAAAAATCGTCAATTTTTGTCCATTTTTTTTAAATGCAAACGTTAGTGGGGCTGACTTCTTTGCAAAATTTTACCCACTGTTTCATCAAATTTAAGATGTTCTATGAAGTTTGGCTTTCATGATGACCCAAAACTTCTCCATCTGATGAAGTTCCGGTGAGTTCGGTGGGTTGAAGTCTTTTGGTACAAAAATAAAATTATTATCTCTGTACCAGTATAATACCGGCCGCGTGTAGTGATCGCCTAGCTAAGATCGCATGAAGGGGAGGCACTTGTCTGGGCAAATCTACGCCCATTTATGGTACCCATCGTGATGTATGGCTGGCTTATCTCTCCACACCCACAGATGGCTTGCTAAACCAAGAACTTTTTGGCGAATTTGTCCATCTTCTTCTACCTTACCTCCTCAGGAACGGCCATCCGATATGTGGTAACGTTAAACTCCTGCCCCGGTTTTGTGTCCGCCATGATGTTAGTCTCGTCGTCCATAACGACGCGCCTCGGTTTCGTCAACCACTCTCGGCTCCTGGCGTAAGTTTTGGCTACCGTGTTTTGTTTGTCGTTCCGTTTCGGTGCCTTCCTGACCACGTTTCATCGTTTTTTCGACTAACCCTGATGGAAAACTCCGCTTTTTTCACCACATCGCGGATCGAAAGGTTCGGCCGACACTCCGACACTACGAACAGATTCAACACTCCGATTCTTGCCTTCATCGGATCAGCTGTTTCTGGTTTTCTGCCGCTGCTTGACCGCCGATGGGTCGTCTGGGTCTCCTTGAATGACTTCATCACCCTGGACACCGTCGAATTATGGAATCCCAGGTGTTTTCAATCCATCTGTGGGACGCAGTTGGATTTTGCACGCCAGCGCACATTCATTTTTGGGAGATCTTTTTTTGTATAAACACCTAAAAACCCATAAAAAAAATTTTTTAAAATTTTCCCAAAAATACTGAAAAAATTACATAAATAATCCCAAACAAAAAAATTAAAAAAATTTTTTTGTTTTTTTTTTACTAGACCATTTTATCAAAAACATTTTGTGGTACAATAATAACACCAATTTTTATTTAAATCAAATGTAACAAAAAAAAGTCTGACATCATATTCTACTGTTTATTGAGCTGTCAGAAGATTTTAGAATCAATGCAAAGTAACTTTTTGCTCAAAAGTCTGGTTAACACTTTCAAGCCTATCAAATCTGGTCCATTGAGAATCCGAATCTTAAGATCCAGCTCTAACTATCTTACTCATGCTGATCCATATGGTCATATTAGGAGAACAATATACAAAATTTTACCACAAAACTAGGTTGTGGGCTTCTTATCTGCAATTCCTCGAGTATTCTACACTTTCAACATCTTACACCACTTGGTCTTGCATGATGTGCACCTTTGCGTATTGTTCAAGCAGGTTCCGAGGAAAACATATTTTTTGCGGGATTGTTGTTCGGCATTCTTACTAAATGTTCCCTTCAATATACTCTTCCAACTTTGGCGACTTTAAGCCAATATACTCTTTATTTATGAGCTCAGATTAAGAGGTAAAATACCTGAGGATAATACCATCAAATTGTTCCCACAATGTCATGCGAATACCGAATTGAGGTAAGACAATACCAAAATAATACCTCTCAGGTGACCAGATACTTACCCAGGTATGCGGAATATCATGTTTAGTTATTCTAAAGACATTTTTCTTGCAATTCTTAGGTATTTTGCTTAGGTAATTTTACCTCTTAATCTGAGCTCTTTAATACCAAGGCCAGTTATCAAGATCCAAATTAGGTATTCATATGCTTTTGTGTTCTGCTCGGGTACTGTTGTTTGTCAAAGAGTTAATCCAGCTCTTGGTTCAATGTCCTCCTCCATACGCCGCTTTCACATACAACGCCAAAGATGGTCATAAGCACGTATCGTTTGAAAACACCAAGTGCTTGCGAGGGCTTCTCGAGCAATGTCCACGTGTCAGGCTTGTAGATAACTGCCGGTTTTATTAGCGTCTTGAACATGGTATACTCGACTCGGACTACTTGGTGATAGTAAAACTGCGACCAAAACTATCCATCATTAACAACGTACGGTATTGTCGCCAACCATGGCATAATATCGAACGACTGAAGTAACCAGATGTTATCACAGCCTTCGCGCAGGGTATCGAAGCAGTGTTGCCGGATAAGGGTGTATTCGATGGAGCTCTTCTTGAGGATTGCTGGAATAATATCAAAGCAGCTGCTAATAACGTTATCGGGTATATAAAACAATGCCCGTGAATCGATTGGTTCGACGAGGAGTGTATGGATGTTTATGAGAAGGCGGACGCTGCGCGTGCAATAACGCTGCTACACGAGATCCACAGAACCTGGACCGTCATAGACGGAAGCGGCAACTACAGACCCACCTATTCCGGTAGAAAAAAAACGCTGCGTGGAAGTAGTGGAGTGTGAGGAAATGAAGCAGCTGCACCGCACTCATAAAACGCGGAAGTTCTATCAGAAGCTCAACACATCTTGTAAAAGCTTAGTGCCACGAGCCGAAATTTGTAAGGATAAGGATGGGGGCATTCTGACGGATGAACGTGGGGTGATTGATAGGTGGAAGCGGAACTACCACAAACACCTGAATGGTGCAGAGGACACAAGCGTAAAAAACCAAAACAATGGAAGACCAGCGGTACCGCGGACGATGGGGATGCGAAGGATGCTATCCAACAGCTTAAGAATAACAAGGTGGCAAGAATGGTATCGAAGCTGAACTCATCAAGATGGGCCCGAAGAATCTGTCCATCTGTTTGCATTGACTCATAGTCCGAATCTGGGAAACTGAACAGCTACCGGAAGAGTGGGAGCAAGAGGTTATATGCCCCATTTACAAGAAGGATGAGAAGTGAGAGTGTTAGAACTATCGAGCGATAACAAACCTAAATGCTGCCTACAAAGTGCTAACACACTACATCTTCCTTCATCTACCACTGATTTTTTGGAAGTTATCAGGCCGGTTTCACCGACGGGCGCTTGACAACGGACTAGATCTTTAAATCGTTCGGCAAACCCCCTAAAAATGCCGTGAATACCAAGTCCCGACCATTTTAAGACGGCGTTTCCCGGGAAGCTCACAAGATTTATAAAAGCTACAATGGAGGGTGGGCAAAATTACGAAAAGATTTCGAGAGAACATTCTAGCTCGGTTGAATGACAACGACAAGGTGATGGACTTTCATGCCTGTTGTTTAACATTGCGCTGGAAGGTATCATGCGAAGAGCTGGGGTCAACAGCAGAGGTACGATTTTCACACGCTCCAGCCAATTTGTTTGTTTTGTGGATGATATGAATGTTGGCGGCAGAGATTTTGGAACGGTTGCAGAATGGTGGTCTTAAATGCGAGGCAACAAATGTTGGACTGGTGATGAATGTGTCAAAAACAAAATACATGCTAGTAGGAAGGATAAACCGCAACAGGACCTACCTAGAAAGCAACGTTACAATGGACGAGGATTCATCTATCTAGAAATTCATCTACCTCTTATCATTGCTTACAGAAGACAACGACAACAGCCGGGAAATTCGAAGATGCATTATAAGTCGAAGTCGTGCCTACTATGGGCTCCAGAAGAACTCGCGGTTAAATAACATTCACCCCCGCACTGAATGTAACATGGACAAAACGCTGATAAGATTGGTGGTTCTCTACGGGTATGAGATGTGCTTAGAACCATCTTTGGCGGTGTACAGGAGAACGGCGTGTGGCGATGAAGGATGAACCATGAGCTCGCCCAACTCTACCCAGCATTCAAAAAATGGCAAAAGCTCGAAGGAATTTTAGGCAGGGAATGTTGCAAGAATGCCGGACAACAGGCTTGCAAAGATGGTGTTCGTCTCAAATTCAGCTGCTGCAAAAAGACGTAAAACGAAGCAAGCAAGTTGTGCGGATCAGGTGCAGCAAGAACTGGCGAGTGTAGGTCGTCAACGAGGTTGGAGAGAGGCAGCCATGAACCAAGTGCATTGGTGAAATGTTGTAGACGAGATTTTGACATTATAATGTTGTTACTCCAATAATATGAATGAACATGGTACACAAAGTACGGGGTGCGGTCTGCTGCAGTTGTTATATGGCGTCACTAGTGATTCAAGGAACAAAAATTCATCGACCACCTCGAACTAATTTCTATCGATTATCACAGTTTGGCCTTACCTATCCTACCAACGTAGTTTTCGAATCCAACCTTCTCTGCTTCATGTTTAAGCTTCGTATACTGATCAGCAACCGCCTGGAACGTACTCTGCATGTTGAAGTCCATACGTTTCATAACATCTTCTAACAAAACATTAAACTTATGGCAGGAAAGATCATCACCTAGTCAAAGACCTCGTGTTTCGACACGTGTTTCAAACGAGTCCTAAAACGCACCCGATATCCTCATATAGTAATGTACACCACCCTTACCTTACCTCACCAATCAGACTAAGGTTAGGGTGGTTTCTGCTGTACGTTAGTTGTCTCCATTCTATTCGGTCCATGGCTGCACTTCGCCTGCCTCGCCGTCTGCAAAGAGTCCGCAGATCACCGTCTACTTCATCAATCCACCTTGCTCGTTGCGCGCCTCTTTTTATTGTCCATTTTAACTGGGCTGTCGTCCAATATTTTAACGACTTGCCCAGCCCATCGTTGTGGACCGATTTTAGTGGTGTGGTCGATTGGAGGTTCTACCAACAACTGAAGCAATTCATGGTTCATTTGCCATCTCAACGTTCCGTCTTCTATCTGCGTGTTTCGTGGCCGTATAGGATTACTGGTCTAATTATTGTCTTGTAGTTCGACGAACTTAGTTCGATATTAGTGTCCTTCGGAGTGCAAAGCGGACGCAATTGCCAGCCATAATGCACCTTTGTACTTCTCTGCAAGTGTCGTTATCGACGGTCACCATTGCGTACAGGTACACAAATTCGTCTACCTCCTCGATTTAATCACTTTCGATCTGAACTCGTAGTGAGAGGCCAATATTGTTATCTCGTGAGCCTCTTCCCTTCATGTATTTTGTCTTTGACACATCAAGCCCAATCCTATTTACTTCATCTTAAAGTCTGATGCACGTTTCCGCCATCGTCTCAAAGTTGCGTGCTACGATATCAAAGTCATCGGCAAAGACAAGACGTTGGACGAACTTCCTGAAGATCACACCCTCACACCTTTATTAGCCTTAGCAGTTTTCCTTGAAAACCGTTCAGGTCCATAATCTTCAATAGCTCTTCACGATCAATAGTATCACATCTGAAACAACATTAGTATAGAAACTAACATCATTTGTAAAACAAAGCGTTGTAAGCTCCTTATTCGCAAAACTTTGGGTCACCTACGCGAACGGATATTATCATTATAGTTTGCGTGAGCTTCCCAACAGATTGTGAGGAAAGACTTACAAGAATTTGTTTGCGAATGGTATTAGGCCTTATATGGAGGCTATTATTGATTTTATAACTTCCTACAATTCTGCATGCTAGTGGTGATATAACCGCAATGAGAATAGTGATCGCTTGGTAGTTCTTACACATCAACTTGTCATCTTTTTTATAGATTAGGCATTTAAATCGTTCTTTCCAACCCACCCCAGGTATCCGAGTATCCCAGTATCCCAGTATTCACTTTCCAGCTTAACCTATTTTAGCTTCACTTCGATACCATCCTTCTAAGCTGTATTGCTGATCTTAAACTGTTTTATAGCATCCTTAATTTGCAATACTGGAGTTATTCAAGTGTTCATCGGATTTTTTTGCGTCTGTCATCCGCATCATTCTTTGTCCGTTTTTGCATCACTTCGTCTTCTCTAGTTTTCTTCTATCTCGTCGTGCGCTTGTTTTTCTCGTTTTACTCTTACCTGCTCGAGTTATATTTGTCACATCTCAAAAAACTGATGGCTTCGGTACATGCCACTCACGATCGCTTTGTCTCACGAGTTGACTTGCAACGCCAAGCGCGGTACTTGTGAACTCATTAAAAAGATTCATTGCTCTCAGGATCAGTGAAAGATTGTTGTTGTGCAGATTCTTAGAAAGTATTCGAATAGCAGTTCTGACGATAGACTGTGCTGCTTTAGTAGCTCTAAGGGTAAGGTATCCGCTTCGGGAGCTGTTGATCCTCCTAAGCTCACTAAGCCACGAGGAAGTTTAGCCACAGAGAACAGACGTTCATCTTCGGTCTGCTACTTGTGTAAAACTTTAAACCGACATTTCAAATGTATGTCGTTATGCTCCTGGTAGGTGGCGCTGCAATTGTGCGATAACTGTCATGTCAATGTTTATCAATAAAATGCCTAGCACATAACCTGAAAAGTTTTGTTTGTTTTCATCTGCAATTGCTTATTATACCGGCTGTCCCCCATATACTTTTACACACGTTTTTCAAGAAAAGGTATATGGACATCAATGTCTGTTCTCTGTGGTTTAGCACCGATCATTTTCAAAATTTATGGACGTGATTGACATGATTTTTTTACTATTTTACTGTGCGGTTTGGAGGTACAATCTAATGGTGCAAGTGAACTTAACTAAACTAAACCAAACCAAACCAAAACAATCCAAACCAAAGCAAAACAAACCAAAACGAAACGAACCACAAATGAAACGAAACGAAACGAAACGAAACGAAACAAAACGAAACGAAACGAAATGAAACGAAAACATTCCAGATCATAAACATACAAAGAATCGCTTTGCAACCTACACTCAAAAATTATGCGGTGTTCAAAAATCAGAAATGTACATTTGAAGTAAACGTTTAACTGAAATCGCCTATTTTGAGTCAACATATACAGGGTAAGTGAAAATTCCTGTCAATGAAATATATGGTCATGATGAAAATGTCAAAAATGAGAAGCTTGCATGGATTTTTATTTTCAATTTATTTCCAGTTTGGAATATCTTTAACATTGTTCTTGATTTAGTTCAGTTTAAATATTTCTCCCTTCGCCTTATATGCTAGCCGCAAGCGTTGTTGGAAAGCGTGCCAACTGGCACGCACGATATCTTGAGGCATGTCATTCTACATTTTCACCAAGTTTCCACGGTTAGTATTCCCCCGTCTGCTCTGCATGTAGCCTCATGCATAGATGTCGAGAAGATTCAAATCAGGTGAAGAGGCAGCCCGTTCTTACGACGAAATAAAATCCGGTAAATTGTCCTCATACCAAGCCTGTGTAGCTTTTGTCGGGTGTGACGGTGCACTTTTGTTTGAAGCAGTATGGTGCATTCTTGTAGTGTTTCTTGACGAAGGGAAGCAACTGGTTCTTCAAAACATTATCGAATATTTACTGTTGATTTTAACATCAGGTTCAAAGAATAGCTACGGAACCTTCAATGTTTTGGAGAAACAACCCCAAACCATCACCCTTGGAACATTGTGGAGACCTTAAACAGCTACATTATTATGAAAAATATCAGGAAGATGTGCTGCATATACCCGATCATTTTGCTGGTTGTAGTACTCCTGTAGTAGAAACATTATTTCGTCCGAAAACAGAATTTCTCAACCATCGTGCCGCTTGAGCAGCTCCAACATCTTTCGACTCTTGCGATCTTCTGCTTTGCAGCCAAGCATTTGTTGTTTTTTGTGTGAATGTAGTACAAGGTCGAAATTCAAAATACTCCTGATCGTTGACTGTGACATTCTCAGCTCTATGGCCATCCTCCGGCCGGACTTACCTGGATTCCGCCGGATTCGCTCTCTCACTCGATTGATGGATTCCGGACACCTAGCAGTGCGTTTAAGGCCAAGCCTGGGACGTATTTTCCAAAAAAAAAACGATTTCTTTGTGGTGACAGTGCGAAATATGAATCTCTTGTTTATGCCCAGTGGTTTCATTTTCTTTAAAAAAAACACGGCCTAAATTGATTCAAAAAGACTTATCAGGAGCTCATTTTTCATGTCCATGATTACAACGAGCCTCAAGCGAATGAAAATTCAATACAAACTTGCAAGCCGTGACATATGCATGCAATTGAAAAGAAAAATGTGCAAACATGTCTGTGATTAATCCATCCAAAGTTACACATGTTTACAAAACACTGACAGGAATTAACACTCACCCTGTATTTTACCGTTCCACCCTGTCAGTAGATACTCACACGCAACAAAAAAAAACCGCTGTAGAAACTACCATTTCGAGGGTTAAATGAAGCGCAAGCACCAACAATTTTCACCTGACTATATATGCATTTAATTTAACCATGCCTGCGATTGAAGTCAACCATGGTGGGGTTGATATCAACATGAAGTCTGTCAAATGCACCACAAATGTTAAAGACTGTACCATAAACGTAGTGAATTTGACTGAAATTTCATGGTAGTTTTGAAAATAGGCAAAGATGGGTAAACTGGTAGTTTTCACTGCAAGATTTTTTTCAGTGTAGACATAACAATCAATCGATTTCGTTTTCAACACGTTCACTCTCGATCTGCTATTTCATGTGATTTATGTCTTTTTAAGAAATAATAACAATTCGTTTCTCTTTATTTTTCTTTTTTTTTGCAGTACCCATCCTTCCTGATTACCTGCTTCACTTCTATGCCCAATCGAATACATCGTTCACCATCCCGAAAAGTGTGATCTACAAGCACTTCGATCTGCACTATGTTCCACAACTGATGGGCGCAACCAGTGGCAATGTAACGCTGAAGAACTTCACCACCACGGATCAGCACGCCACGTTCGAGTCCGAGAATGGATCGATTGGCATCCTTTTGGCTGTGAAAGCCCTTGTCCAGCTTTTTTGCAATCCCATTGTAGGAAATGTATCCGCTAAGTTTGGCTACAGCCTGCCAATATCGTTCGGCACGTTGAATTTGTTCCTAGCATCCATGATCTTCGCTTTTGGACAGTCCTATGCATCTCTATTTGTTGCAAGAGCCATCCACGGAGTAGGATCTGCTTGTGTTTGTGTATGCGGGATGAGTTTGGTGGCACAGCTCTATACGGAACCAGACAAACGGTCGAAAGTTATGGGAACCATCCTGGGCAGCATTGCCGTAGGAGTTCTGATTGGATATCCATTTGGAGGGATAGCTTACGATATTGTTGGAAAGGCTGCACCTTTCCACATTCTCACGGTGCTGTGCTTCGTGGTATTGTTGGTGCAATTTATGTGTTTAGATTTCTCGCATCGTCATCAATCATCATCGGTGGTAGCGGAAGAGAGTCACTCGAAATGGATTCCTCTTCTAACGGATCGACTGATTCTCGTAGTGATCGGTGCCATTTGGGTCTCAACATCGGCCATGTCCATACTGGAGCCCTGTTTGCCTCTGTGGATGATAAGTGTTCTTCATCCGAAGAAATGGCAACTAGGAACGGTGTTCATTCCGGATTCCATAGGATATTGGATTGGAACAAATTTCTTCGGAGGGATCGCCTACCGCTTCGGCCAGATAAAGGTTGCTATAATAGCACTAACGTTGGTTGGCGTTTCGTGCATTGTAATCCCATCGGCGACGACTGTTTTTGCACTACTACTGCCGCATTTTGGTCTAGGATTGGGAATCGGCGTGTTGGATGCTGCATTGGTTCCTCTGCTAGCGACTATGGTTGACAGCCAATGTGGAAGTGACAACGAAAGTGACATATGTAAATTAATGAACATTATCAGATATGAAATACTTGATTAAATATTGTTATTTCAGATGAAACATCTCCAAACTATGGAGCGGTGTACGCCATTCAGCAGATTGCGGTAAGCTTGGCATACTCGCTAGCACCAATCTTAGGAGGCGAACTGGTTCCGTTGATTGGGTTTCCATGGTTGATGCGAGTCATGGGGTTGCTGAATCTCCTTTACGGCCCCCTCTTAGTGTATTCCGGTATTCGGGAGAGTGTTCGATGTATACTGGAGAAACGTTCGGCAATGCATCTGACCTCGGTGGAATTTTCTCACACGGATGGAAGCTACCGACGGTTCTATAATGCTGCGGAGTAAGATTCAATCATCAATGGAGCGTGAACAATGGAGTTTCTTATCTCAACAGTCCCATGCGTTGGTTGATTACGTAAAATGGTTGGACATGAAATGTTGCTACTCGATGTCATATGTTACTGGATGTTGTGGCAAGGAAGCATTTGCGAAAGGTTAATGTAATAAAAGAACGTTCGAGTTTGTTTAACAACACAGCGGAGTATTGAGTTATGCTGGTTTGAGAAAGACATGCGCACGAAGAATTATTGCACAATATGGTTTAATTTTTTTATCGGTCCTAAATATATGACTGGTTTTCGGAATAGAATAGTGGTACTAAAAGGCGGTGAGTTAAAAGGATCATGTGCTTGAATAAAGCAAATTCGTAAGACTGTGCGAATTTAATCATCACAGGATGATTGTAGTTTTTTTTATCAATGTTCTTTCTTTGCTAATTTGCGTTAAAATAAACCATGTAGGCTAGTAATAGGCATTAAAATTATCATGATGAATAAGGATAGAATTGTCAGTATATAGGGTCCATTATGTCCATAACCACGCAAATCAAACCAGTGGCTTATATGACTTCATCTAATGGGGATGTGAAGCGAATTTACAAAGCTGTTGCAATATAAATCTACATGGTTGGCGTGTGAAGTCAGATGACTTGAACCACTTGTGTCACCCGATTCTGGTTGGCAACTGAGGTGAGTATACAGCAGTTCCATAGAAAAAAGTTACACGATCGATTAGAATTTAATTGGAAATCGGTAGTTTTGTTCCTCATCAAAAAAGATTAGACCCCTATTTTGTCATTAGGGTGACCATTTCTGCGTTGGGTGGTTCGAAACATTGACTTTTTTTTAAATGCACTTTTTCAAAAATTCATAACTTTTGAACCACTCAGCCCACTTTATTAACTAAACACGCAAATAGAACATAAATTTAACAATAGACTTTTATTGCGGTATTAGTTATGAAAACATGGATTATGTTTGGTCAAAGAGCCCCCTGATTTTTACATATTTTTCCTAAAAGTTTAGACCTTTTTACATAAAATATCAAAAAGTTAGGGATGTACTTATATATTTTAGTTTTTTAGCTACATTTTTAGTTTTTGCTGACTATCCTAACATTATTCAAAGTAACTTGCCAACCATCCGTCCCCATCAATATTAAGTGCTTTTCATGGACGTCAGCTCTAGGTATGTCTTTCATCTCCTTCAAAATTGGACTGAGTGCAGATCTGAAGGAAAAAGCTCTCTCATCATCAACGTGGCCGAAAGGCATCTATTTCCGTAAATTTAAGCATAACAGATCAGCCGCAAATTTTTGGAAACCTTCCCAAACTCCGACTCATGCATTATTTGGAAATCGTACGTTCCGAACTGTTCAGTCAACGTCGGGAGATGGCGCCATGGAGGAGGAAAAATTATACCGCGACGCGCAGTAAACAGTACCATGGAGACCTCTTCTCAGTTCGACACAGTCCCGCCTTTTGCTGTCGTCGTTCATCATAGTCGTCGCGGTCCTGATGTTGCTTCTGACGAAGAGGTTCTCAAAACTGTGAATTCAGGCAAGTACCCGCAATTTGTAGAACGTACTCTTCCTGATGAATCTTCCGATTCCAGCCTTCTTTCTCCTGCTGATGATTCCACTAAACCGCCGTTATCAACGTCCACCAGCCTGCTACATACCTGTCATCAGGCCCATGCTCGTCATCAACACACATCGATCGTAACTTCAACCGGTTTGGGACGTTCGTCACAAAGCAGTATGGAAGCACTGGACCCTCCCAACTCAGCTGTGCCCACTGCCGGTCTCAACGATGTTCTAATTGCTAGCTCCAGCCGTCAAAGTCGTCCCGGCCCTGGGTCTAGTGATGGGGACAGGGCTCTCCAACCTGCCATCTATGGCAAGTATCCTTCATCTAATGACGTTGCTCGGGCTGATGCTGCCTCATCTTTCACATCGCTGCCTGCCGAATCCTCCGCCCCCTCATTGACAGCCCTTCTGTACTACCAGAACGTAGGTGGTATCAACAGTTCACTCACCGTGTACCAGTTGGCATGCAGTGACGCATGCTACGATGTTTACGCCTTCACGGAAACCTGGCTTTATATAAACACATTATCGAAGCAACTGTTTGACCACACGTATAATGTCTACCGGCTAGACCGAATGTCGCTCAATAGAAACAAGAAATCTGGTGGTGGAGTTCTTCTTGCCGTGCGCTCAAAATTCAAATCTCGACTTCTGAATCCTCCAGAAGACTCATGGGTTGAACATCTTTGGGTGGCTTTATCCACTAAAACCGGGAGTCTGTTTATCTGTGTGGTCTATATTCCCCCGATCGTGTTAGCAACAGCAGCCTTATCGAAAAGCACGCCCTTTCCTTGGATTGGATCGTGTCACAAATGGGACCCAGCGACAACATCGTAATCGTGGGAGATTTTAACCTCAGAACGATTTCATGGATCATCGATACTAACGGCTTCCGCTATCCAGACAATTCCTGTCCTGTCATTCAGACCGGCTTCTCTCTCCTTGCTTGATGCTTATTCTACCGCCAGACTTCGGCAAGTTAATGGAATTCCGAACGCGAATAACCGTTTGCTGGATCTATGTTCCGGATGTGGGATCTAAGATATTCCGTCATTTGTCTAGTGTCTGATTTTACAGTTCAATCTTTGTCATTAATTTTTCATAACTCACAATATCATTATGTTTGATAATATTGTGTTATTGATTTAACTTCATAGATGATTTAAACATTACTTGTTGTTTTTTTATGTCTATTTGTCTTTAACTCCCTTCAATTAAATCTTCCTGTGTTCCCAACTCAGGAGCAATTACTATAAGGCCAGCAAACATAAAAGCGGATTGCTGTTATAAAATCAGCACCAAGCAGCAAATAGTGACCACGGCAACAGTAAATTGAAATGTATGAATGTTAGTTTTGTAAAATTTCAATAGATTTAACCAACTTTTTCACGATACCTCAAATCAAGATTTTGGTGAATTACTGCTATCGCTGAAAACGAACGAAAACGTGCTTAAGTGCGGAACCACAGAACTCTACCCGAATAAAAAAGTACAATTGATTAACAATCAAATGTATTGTCACCAATACACCGGAAAAAATGCGACACTTTGTTTTGGGTGTAACTTTTTATCGCGTGGGTAAAAATTAATGAAATTTTGAGTAATACTAGTTTAGAGTGTTATGTTAACGTGTGCAAAATTTAATCTGTCAAGTAGTTTTCAAGATGCATTCGAAACAAGAAGAGCTACGACAGCAAATCTTGGGCGCGGTTATCGATAATCCTGATCAGTCGCACAGATGGATCGGCAAAAGGCTTGGAATCCACCACTCTACCGTGGCCCGCATTGTGAAGACAGTCCAGGAGACAAAGATCATCGAGCGGCGCGCTGGAAGCGGCCGAAAACCGAAAACGGAATACCCAGAGAAGGCGCGGATGATAAGGCAGTACTTTACATAAGAATAACCCGAACCTTTCCACCCGAGACGTGGCCAAAAAGGTCAATTCGTCGAAGTGGTTCGTCCAGCAGACCATGAAGCGGGCTAGGCTACGTGTTTTTAAGGTCAGGAAGGCGCCAAACCGGACTGACAAGCAAAACACGGTGGCCAAATTGCGTGCGCGGAAGCTGTACCGTGAGTGGCTAGTCAAGCCAGGCTGTCTCGTCATGGACGACGAGAAATATATCAAGGCGGACACCAAACAAATCCCCGGCCTCGAGTTTTTTGTCGGTACGTCCCGCATCGAGGTTCTGGAAAAGTTCCGGAAGAGAAAAATGGACAAATTCGCGAAGAAGTACCTGTTGTGGCAGGTGATCTGCGAGTGCGGACGGTACAGCAAGCCGTTCGTTACAACCGGCACCATAAACGGGCAGATTTATCGAGAGGAATGCTTGCAGAAGCGCTTGCTGCCCTTCCTCCGCTCTCACCGTGGTCCCACGCTGTTCTGGCCGGATCTCGCTTCGTGCCATTACGCCAAGCCTGTAATGGATTGGTACGAAGCGAAGGGCGTTAATGTGGTCCCGAAGGAGGCGAACCCGCCAAATACACTAGAACTTCGTCCGATCGAAAAGTGTTGGGCGATAATGAAGAAGAAGTTGAAGAAAAGCGGAAAAACATTCAAAACCGATGAAGCTTTGAAGACAACTGGGAGAAACTGTGTAAGGAAGATGGAGAAAGCCTCGCCCAAGATCTCATGAGCAGTGTTAAGAGAAATGTACGAGCATTCAGCTTGGGGGAGGAAATTCAATAAATGAATTATGCCAAAACATATAGTTATATATAGTTATAGAGTTATATATAGTTATTTAATCCCTGAAAATTTGAGAAGTATCCGATTTAAAATGAATTTTTGGTGATCATTTTTGTGTGTTTCATTTTTTCCGAGTCCAGTCTTTACGATAGAATCAATAGTATGTACACTTGATCGTATTGTTCGCGACAATAAGATAACATTAGGAACTGTTTCTACAATAGAATCTATTGTAAATTGAGACATCAACAATAGAATAAGGGGGTTGTTATGTATCTTAACAATAAAAATATAATTTTTTTCTGAACAAATTTGAGTTAATAACTATTTATTGTATTGTTTCACTATTGTTGAATATTCTAGCATACGGGGTGTATAGTAGATCTTTTGTAATTACAATGTGCTTTTTTGATTTGTCTGATACATGAACAGTAAGATTCATGGTCGGCAATACCAACAAGCAATATGCAACTAGCGATTTGAAATTGGTTCACTGTTGTAGAACCCCTTGGTCCGAAGTACACCTTGACCAGCACCTTGCTATACATATTTGCGCCTTTGTTTTGATTTGCTGTGTTATTATGACAGAATATTTGAGAGTGTGTTCGTGTGAGTTCATTATTAGGGGCGTATTATTAAGCTTGGGACCGAGCTTGGGACCGATGTGCTAGTACTGACTGAGCCAAGGAAAAAAATCGTATTTGTTCGGGACCTACTGGACCTAGAGTTAGTCTATGGCAATACATTTTGTTGTTATTGTATATTATTAAATTGTAATTGTATCGTTATTTTTATCCGGGTACACTTTAATACTTTACAACATTTCTTAAATTTCATAATCAACCGAATGAAGATCATAGATAATAAATACGAATGCTAGTAGTATTTTTCGTTTACATAAATATATACACTATGGATGTGACCATTTATTATAAATATATTCATTTACATAAATATATACACTATTATATAAATATTTCATGGGAATGGGAGGGTCCATCAGGATCGCAGCAAGTTCTGCCCACGAACGGTTGCACGGTAGAAATCAAAAACCCATTAATGGGTAAAATTTCACCCATTTCTCTAACGTGTACGCAGCTGTCAAAAAATTGGTTCATACGAAAAATCGAGAATGGGTAAAATATTATGTTTCGGTAATTTGTCATTGAAAAATATATGGGTATTTTTTACCCATAAATGGGTATTGAAGATATTTCCACATTTCTTACGTTTGCACCTGCCATCCACCATCCATCTTACCTCTCATCAGTTTCTTATAAGGGATTGACCACGGAATGACCTCTGCCCCGATTTTCAGAAGTTCAGAAGTTTCAAAATGCCTCGCTCGAGAGGCTGCAGGGTAAGTAGGACTAGGTGTTATACATAAGTACGGTATAAGAGTAAATTCTTTACATTGCAGGTCTGAAATCAGCGCCAACATTTGATTAGGGCGAATCTGTTTTTGTAAACAAACACTTTGTCTGCCGATTTATCGGAAGTTGAATACAATTCCTTCAAATTGAATGTATCAGCGGATAGAGATAAAGCTCCTTTTCCTTAAAGAGTGCTTAATTTGTATTTGTGACCTTTTGTTCAAGAGAAAATGACTACGAAAGCCATTGTTTACAAAAGCAGATTCGCCCTAATCTAATGTTGGCGCTGAAATGTCCACACGGTAAGCTTTCTTTACCCATTAATGGGTACGATTTATTATTATTGTTATTCCTCCTGTGGATTTTTTACACATTTTACTGAAAAAGTAAGACGCCGTTTTACGGTAAAATGGGTAAAAATTTCCACAATAATAATAAATCGTACCCATTAATGGATAAAGGAAGCTTACCGTGCAGTATCCGGCCACAACAATGACGTTTATACAAGGTCCGGGCCACCAGACTTAACGTTATTCGTGATATGTGGAAATGTTTAGTGGTAAATGTGTTTCCTAACAATGTTTATCTTTGTACACGGCACAGCTGTTTATGGTGATGTCAAACTATCAGTTCACAGTATGAAATGTTATGGTAGTTTGACGTAGGCGCTCGCTTGCCCAGCAATGTTTACTATGTTTTTGCTTCCAACACAACTAAATGCCAGGTGGCTCGGACCTTGTATAAACGTCATTGCGGCTACAATGGCTTCATGCAAGGTTACGTTGTTGAGCTCAATGTTCATGTTAAACGTGACCATGACTTGAAAATGAGCCGTAAGATTCCGATCCAATTTATTTATGATGAGAAATAAAGCTTAAGTTTCATAAAATTGTTGCTTGCGTTTTTTCCTTAGGAATCAAAAACACATTAATGGGTAAAATTTTACCCATATAACAAAAAAGAGAGTATCTATAAACTCGATTTACGCAGTTTTGAGTAAATGGCGCAAATTTCCGATAATTTCCACAAAATTTCTTTTTTGAAGATGGGTAAAAAATTCCCACTTTTGACATTTATTTAATGGCAGCAGGGCAAATGCACCCTTCTTTTTGGGGAAATACTCCTTAAACTTTGGAAAAAATGCTCCTTAGATGCGTTTGCCCGGTATAATGCAATCGGAGGTATTTACCTTCTGGTTTTAGCGCTTTCCGGTTGTTTTGACGGGTCTTAAGTTTCTTCAAGATTGTATAGCGGAGCTTCGCTCCGCAATCTTCGAGGTAGTTTTGACGGGTCTAAATTTCGTTTTGACGACTCTTAAATTCAGAAACTTAAAACCCGTCAAACCTATACATTCATGAAGAAACTGTAGACCCGTCAAAACAACTGGCAAGCGCTAACCAGAAGGTATATACCTCCGATTGCATTATACCGGGCAAACGCATCTAAGGAGCATTTCTCCAAAGTTTAAGGAGCATTTCCCCAAAAAGAAGGGTGCATTTACCCTTTGCCTTTATGTAATATACCCATAAATGGGTAAATTGAGTTTACACATTTAATGGGTTGACTCCCTTTTTGGGGAAATGGGTGAAATTTTACCCATTAATGGGTTTTTGATTCTCACCGTGTGTGTTTTCAAGAGCTGTCACGTTTTTTCTGCGATCTTTGTTTTTCTCGGTTGTGGTTTTTATGTACACGAATCAGGGACCTGGCAACCCTATCCTTATTTGAATATATATATATGAGGCCCATCTGACGTTTGCTACTACGGGTACGAACGCCAGCATTGTTTACAAACAATGAATCTTTTGACGTTTGGTTGTAAGACATGTTAGCTACAGGACAAGGACGGCCCGCCAGGTCCCTGACAAGAATATTTAGTCATGGCACAGGTTTACACATTTATTCAAAAGGCCTGAGAAGAAACATGGCAGAGTATTTAGAGAAGCGGAAAGCTGTGCGGTTGTATTTTTTCGTTGAAGTGCGAGTGCAGTGCGTGTGGTGTCAGTTCACGGAAAAACTATCAAAATTCATCAGAACTGCTGGTGGCTGCCGGGTGTAGTACTTTTTTCAGGGCGCGGGACCATCGGCCGCAAATAGATTCCGCAAATTGAGATTCCAGAAAGTCTCCAGAAAGTCCAGAAGATCGAGTGTGTTGGGGGAAAGCCCGCTGGACAGCAGGGGCACCACGCTTGTGTGCTTGAAACTATAGGAGTTTAATTGTGTTTTTGGGGTCTTCTTGGGCAAATAAACCATAAGTGTAGTGGATTGTAAAGCGAGTGAAAAATGTTGAAATCGAACCTGTTATCTGCTTGAAAAGTGAATAGAAAAAGAAAAGAGAAAAGAGAATTGTGGATTTTTTTTCGTTATGTGACAAACCGTTCCACCACATTAGACGGAATTGTTTCGCCCCGGCTAAAGTTGGAGTCTGTAGAGGAAAGATGGGTGTTCGAAAGATATTAGTTTCTGTAGAAGAGGAATCGTTAAAACCTCGAACACATCATCACTACAAGCTTCGGATAATAATTGGGTGAGATCCTACCATTACATTATATATATGTATACATGTGAATGTATATTTGCATGAATCCATATATGTGTATCTGTATATGTATGTGCGTATATGCATGTGTGTTTATATATCAATACGTGTGTATGCAGGTGCATATTTGTGTGATAGTGAAATCATTGGGTATAGGACCAGGTCTCCTCCGGTCGGTGCGGAAAGGATGAGCTTGGAGATCGGTAGAAGTATGGCGTTGCCGGAGGGCATGTGGTGCTTCTGGAGCCTTTAATTTGCCCAAATTCTCCAATCGTTATTTTAGCTGGATTATCATAGCAATCTTTGACTGTGCTCCCTTAAACAAGGAGCAGCATGACTAGCATTAAAGTCTAATTTAGTTTTTCAGCATAGCGTTTACATTGGAATTGTACTTCTGATCTTCAACTGCTGATTCCATGGAGGACTGGCATGCGCATATAAGTAGTGTGGGATTATATTTGAAATTTTTTGCTTTTGTGATATTGTGATTAGATTTTCCATTTGATTCAGAGATCATCAAGCTGAGCCCTTAATCACTGAAATTGTTATCTATGAAAAGTTACATTTCTGTATCAGGACTTTTGAAAACGTGTCTTGTGGAATAGTCTGTTGCTCTTCACAAATGATTATAACTATGCAAGGATACTAAACAACACATCGAAATTTAGATATACTATTCTTTATATGATGTATAATTTCAGATCATCCATGGAATTCCCGAGTTTTGTAAAATAATTTTCAATTTTCTTCTCGTGTCTATGATACATTGTCTAAACTTTTAGGTTCTTAATGGATACGCAATGGATTGCAGCAGGGAAACAATCTACAGACATGTGTATTTGTTATTTTCACTATACATTATAATATCCCTTCACTATATTTTATATACTATTTCTGTATGACATTGCATATTGATTTAACATTTTTATCATTATCATTTTTATCATTACTCGCATTTTCATGATTTAATTTAATATTATTTTATTATATTTACCTCGGAGCGTATGGTACGGTATGTCCACGCATCCTTCATCCCCTGTAGATTCACAAAATGAGTTGTGGTTCAAATCTAATTGTTTGAAACCAACTCATTTTACAGAATCATCTTTTGTGGTTAATGCAACGCAGTAGGCCTGGCCGCTTTGACGCTTGTATCATGTCTTTGATATGCTGCAAGTATCAATATTGACCAAAAAAATAATTGGGCGTCATCTAACCCAATTATTTCCAGGATGCTTTCTCGTACTGGCTGCGTTTGTATTAGATTAGATTAATATGGTAATTAAAAAAACTAAATGGAGGGGGGCCCGCCCCCCCACCCCCCCCCCCCCCACCCCCCCCCCCCTCTTCCCATCCATTTTCTCCAAAATTCCCCCCCCCCTTCCCTTAACAATCATAATAGATAACCAGTGGTTATTAAAGCTTGATCAAGTCTAACAGAGAGGAGAGCCCATTGCTGTCGGACTTAGTTTCCGTGCTACAATGGGTGCTAGTAAATATCGTACATTTCATACATCATACATGCCTTGGAATAATAACCTCAATCAGCACCCACTTCCAGTATATAATACGGATTTATTTCATTCCAGGATTTTAAGATTTAAACTCTTCAACATTAAGGTGTATATTCAAAAGGTATGAAATTTTCATTTCTCGATTCTTCTTGTTCTTGGGCTAACTGCTTCCTCAAAACCTCCTTCCTTTTACCATAGCGATGGTACAAAACCTCAATAGTAAAAACTACAATCGCCAACGTCATCATAATAACATAGAACATAAAGAAAAACCACAGAACCTCCATATCAAAAACGTTTTTGACATGCATCACCGACTGCTCCAGCGTTCTACGGATGTTCATCAGATATACCACCACCTTCAGCTGTATCCTCTGTTGTTCTACAACGCCAGTTTCCACACATTGAGAGATGATTTCGTTGAACGTCTTAATGAAGGGCGACGTTTTCGGGACAGCCATGGATTTGAAAAACTCATAAACAGGCTCCGGAATGATGTAGACTTCTGATGTATGACCACCGCGAATCCACTTGTAGCTTCCAGCCTGCACGAGCGGAATGTAGACGTGCGATGTCAGGAACGCCGAGTCTCGTTTGATAATGATGTTTTCAATTGTATCCCGGATCGACGAAGTGTGTTTGGTGCTCAACCGAGTCGCAAGTTCACGATAAAACTCACTCTGGATTGTGTTTTCATCGTAAATTGCAATATGATGATGATACTTAGACACCCTGAGTGTAAGATCAGATTCCAGAAGTTCTTGCAGGCTGTTTATGTTGTTAAGATATTGATTATCGGAATTCAGGTAGCGGATGGTGACTGCCTGCCACACCGGATACGAAACTATATTGTACACCAGAATACCAAATATGACGAATCGTTTGTGAGAGTTGAGAGGCTGTCGTACAGATACGTTATAAATTATTCCAAACATTTGCATAACAGATTCTCCAAAAGGGTGGTAGTCTTTAGGTGGGCTTGTGAAACGCATTAATTTATCCAGCGACAGCAGTACTAAGGGAATCATTATTGACAACAGCATATTGACCGATAAATAGGACATGCTGAATGGGTTGATAAATATAACTTGCTTATCTCTTCTGTTGTAGTAGTCGATTGGGACTAGAAATTGAAGCCTTTCTGTACTTATGTATTTCAAATAAAGCAAATTTTGCGTGTCGTAATAATGGATTATTCTTGAATTAGCTGCAAGATCTATTTGATTGTTTTCAATCAAATGCAAAGAACCGGCAAGCGATCCATTTAAATGAACATATCCCACCGAAAGTTCCAGTTCAAAATTGATAAACGTGGGTGTGAAATTCATTATGCTCTGCATAATATTCAAAATATTCATATCCTCATCAGTGACGCTGAAGTTGTCCAGCAAGCAATCGAACGCAGAATGTGATCCTTTACTTTCATGCATTGCGATTGTCAGTGTGTAGCCATTGAGTTTTGTGATGCGATCGTGTGTGTACTGGTCAACTTTTGAGAAGTAATCATGTATTTCATCATTCTGCGTTAGATTAGTGCAAAACAATCTCGTTCCTTCTGGTTCAGCATTAAAGGGATTGAACATACAATTCTCTATCTGGTTATGTTCCCAATAGTTCATCAGCAGGATGTTTAGAATCTTATAATTGTTCCATGCTTCTAGGAGAATCCTTCCGATCTCATAATGATGCAACTTGTTGGTTTCCAATATAACTTTGGCCTGAGGGTTCCATGAACCGATAGTAGGAAAAACGTCTTCGACTATTGTTTGGGTGGATCCCCAGCTGAAGAATGCCTCCAACGTAGGCAACTCGTTGATGCTCTGCGATTGTTGATAGGGTAGGCGTCGTTTCAATGCGGCTTGACCTTTGAATCTAAAACGAAAACAAAACAAAAGTAAGAACTTTTAGAGGTGTTGCTCTTTACGATGTAAGTGAATTGTGATACAATTGTTTTTTTTTTAATAAGCAGATCAATTGAAAAACTGATCTGCTACCCTGTCAATCCACCAATGTATCGCCAATCGTACTAAAAACAATGGACAGCGAGTGCAGTAACCTTGGCTGGTACTCACCAATGCACGCCATAGGCACTTCGGTGCCTGTAGGTATAAAATAGACCCCACTATGGTAATTAGCCTCTTGGCCGGTAGCTCCTATCCCTTTCTAGTCGTCGGTTTGGGCACAAGTAACCATGAGAAAGATCGGCAACCAACCCCACCAAGTAACAGAACTGGTTATATGAATATTAAAAATACATCTCTAAGTTTTTTTCTAATGTCAATAACTTAATATCATACACGCATATAGAGCATTTCTCTGCCAAATGAGCAAATGACCGAACTCGACCCCCCCCCCCTCGGATGAAAGTTTGAACGTGTCCTCGAAATTGGTGACGATGGATTTTCCGCGGGTTAAGGGAATTTTGAGATTTAAACAAATCATGAAAAATGGGCAAGGGTTTTTTTTTTGTTGTTTTTTTTAAAAAAAACATAACTCGAAAACCGTTTTTTGTAATAAAATAGTGTCTGAAAAAAAGATGTTTATTTAATTAATTTTATTATAAAAAAAAAAAAATGTACAAAGAAAAAAAAACTTATAAAAAAAAAAAAAATTAAACTTAAAAAACCATTAGCAAATCAGTCCAACGTACCGATTTTTTATTTTATTTTTCAAAAAAACTTTAGTCATAAAAAGAAGAATAGAAGTTGTTCTACGATGGAGCAACTTAAGATAAAAATGTTCTTAGAAATAAGAAAAATTCAATTTTTTTTAAATTTGTTGTTTTTGCATTAATAACCATATTTTAATAATATAATACGATTTTTCTAGTGATTTTAAACAAAAATGCTCTTGGTGAGCAACATTCTAAATGAATCCGTTTTCGAGATAATTTGAAATTAATGTCGAAAAAATGGCTTTTTCCATGAAAATATCCCTTTTTCAAATGTTAGTCGTGATTGTCAATCTGCAAAAGTATTCTTTTCAAATTGTACATAAAAATTTTCTACAATATACCTTTTATTACCGAGAATACTAGACAAACTGATTCCTGATATTTACTGTAGGTAACACGACAAAATTTGCTGCTTTTACTTACAGTATATTATGAAAACCTAACCCGAAACAAAAATAATTAGTATTCATGTTAGTGTACAAGCGTATTTTGTTCAGGTAGAAACATAATGTATTTAATTAGTTAAACTGTTTATACCAGTAAGAATACAATTGATACACCCATTTATACCTATTCATGCATTCCCTTTGGTGTTGACAGAAAATATAATTTACATGCACATACCAATATTTCAAAAAAGTACCTAAAGTGCGTACCTAGTACGTATAAAAAGGATTACATTACAAAGTCATGACATCAGTTTAACGGTGTCTTTCATAAGTAGCGTAAAGTGTAAAACGATTTGAAATGGAACTCGAAACAAAGCATTGTTGTAAACCTTTTCGTGAAATCGGGAGACGGTGTTCGCCTAAACTTAGAAATTTAACTGACAAGTTAATTGAAAAAACTTTTATCCATGCAGTGTACGGTCCATTTGGACACGTCATTAAGAATTTGTGATTCATGTCGGTTATATTCGTATCGTCGTAATCCTGTCGAAAGAGTGGAGCAACCAGAAAACGGTGGACATGACGAAGCACCAACCACATCACGAAACGATTTGAAGGAAATATCATCGGCAGCTTCAATTACCTCGGCATCTTCTCAGGACAGTGACCTACCGGATTATTCCAGGATACACAACATTGAGTTATTCAATAATGGAATTGCAGGAATAAATGTGTCTCCGATATCCATTAGAGAATTTAAAAACGATAAATACCGTCGGCAAAAATTTGCCGAAATTGTAGCAGGTATTAGAAAATATCTATTCAGCTTACCACCACAAGAAGAAGTCGAAGAGTTAGCTACATTGAAAACAAAGGTTGTGGAATATGATGAATTTATTTCCAAATTGAAAGAAAAATTCATAGAACCAGATTGTTCGAGAATATATAAAATACGTATATTAACAGTTTTGCCTAATTCGTGGACGATTCAGCAGATAACGAGCAAATTTGAAACAAACAAATACCTTGCATTACAAGCAAAAGAATTGGCAGCCGAAAATGGAGTATTGGCTACCCCCAACGACAGATCGGGGAATCGTTTGAATCCGGATATAAAGAATCAAGTGATACAATTTTTTGACGAGGACGACATCAGCAGAGCCATGCCGGGACAAAGAGATTTAGTACTTTTGCAGCATTACGACCAAAACATTGTAAATTGCTAAATGCTTCAGGTTCTCACAACGTTTGTGTTTGCGCAATTCACGAAAATATTGATTTAATGCTTCACAGTTTAAAAAAATATTCATTCAACACTGATTGTAATCAACATTTTGAGAAGTTATTGTGTAATTCATCATCAAGATCAAAATATTGTTACCTCCGTGAATGCGAAAATTGTCCCACGCTGTCAGAATTTGAGATAAGATTTTTAAAAGAACTTGAGAAACATAACTTGTCTGAGATATCGTTCGAACAATGGATTACAACTGATAGATGTAATTTAGAAACGCTATTAAAACCTGTCGATGAATTTGTTGAATATTTTGGCGAGAAATTAGAAAAACTATTAACTCATGATTATATAAAAACAAAGCAATCTAAATTTTTAAAAGATACAAAGTCTTATAGGGTACGGGACGGGTTTTAAGCAGTTTAGTCAGCCCCTAAGACATTTGATGAAGCTGTATGTAATCTATAATTAGAACTGCCAATATTTAGACATTAATCCCTCTGCTTACGTCTGGTCTATCGGAACATACCTTCAGCAACGAGCATTAGGCTCAGAAAATTTCATAGCCATGGAATAAAGTTCCCAATTGCAGGGACTTCTTAAACGCATGCGGATTGCTTTCCGATTAAAAAAATGTTTTCTTCAGCTCCTCAATCTGTACATAAACTAACAATATTGTATGAGTGCGATTCTGTGCATGTGTGCGAAGGCGAAATGAAATAGGCCAGTTGACGATTTGCTGCAAACGTCAATTTCCTCAACCCGCTCCTTCGTTTTACCCATCCGCTCTCGAAAACAATCAACCAAAACATGTCGATTGCTACGACCACAAACTCGTCTCCTAGCAGGTTATGAGACAGACGTACACGACCAAACTTTTAGTTTGTCATTGATCTTTAGATTGGCAATGTGTATTTCTTATTTCATTTACTCTCACGCAAATGTTAGCCAAAGCGACTGTGACGACAAACGGGATGCTTCGTTTAAAAACAAACAAATGCAAGAGACAGCAGGCTTCACGTTACATTACCGGTGCGCTATATCCATGGTTAACAAAGAAGAGAGGAAACATGGGCTCTCTCAAAAGCAACAGTGATGCCATAGCTGCCGCTCAACAGCGAAGCATTATTTATCGTTGGGTACTATTGGACAGCTCCGAAACATATTTTTTATTGCAAATGATAGTGCCAGATGATGGACAATATAATCATAAGCATAGATCAACCTCCAATGACTGGAAGAAACATGAAATAAATAGCGATTTCAGATTATCTAAATATGTAATAAATTTAACTCAATGTTCAACATCACATTCTGGCAACAAGCCTAGTTGTGGGAGAGAGCTGATGAAGACATGCTCTCCGGTACACGCGATGCAAATGCAAAATACACAAAGGCAAAATTTGAGCGAACTTCTTCAGCAGGTCAGAAACTGATGGTTTCTAGATGATGTATTTTAAATCTTCAAAATGACAGTAATAAATTGGTAATCAATCATGATTCATACATCGAATCATTGGCCCAATAGATAAAGCTTATGATCGTATCATTAAAAATGAAATAATTTGGAAAATGTAGGAGTTATAGACCTATTTCCTAACAACTGATTAAAATAGTGACCCCTGATTAAGCCGTTCCCTACCCTATTTACAAAAATACGTATTTTTGAAATTGGTATGCCCAAAAACTTTTTTTCACAAATGTTGTCATAACTTCAAATTTATAATTCCAAATCCATAGCCTAGAAGAAAACCATTTATTCCTGAGCATGAGCATGAGCATGATTGACCGCCCACGGATGCAATTCCGTTATTGCCAGATCAGCTGTATTTGCACAAAGAACCAACAGATGCTGTTTGGGACTAACATACATCTTCAATGTGTAAAAACTGGTGACCCATTATAAAGCAATACCGGCGCCGGCCGTGCCCGAATGCTGGTCAAGTAAGGAATGGGAAGGAACGTGTTGACATGATACTCGCTTTGAAGGAAGCCGAGAAATCCTCTGCACTTCCACGAGAAATCACTGGGATGTTGGATAGTTGGGGAAAGGTTAGCAGCAGGGTTCGTTTTGGTTAACGATACGCTGAAAGTACATACCTACACCATCCGCCAAAAGCAACAGATCGCTCAAATGTGCCTGAAAATAGACAAGCATAACGAAAAACAAAACAAAACAAAATAGACAAAATGAAATAAAACAGGATATTAGATATTGTCTTCAAAATATGGTAGATATAAATTATTTGTTGCTTTGCAAACCAGCTCTCCTCGATGTCCTAGATGGCCACGTCCTGCTGGACCCGCAGCTGCTGCCGTCGGCACTCGTCCACATCAACCCGGCCGTCGCCGACGTGTCGGAAACCTTCCGGTAGTAACATGATATCTGTGTCTAATACACTCTTCTTGCACCGATAATTTACAAACTAGGCCTGCACACCGAATCAAAATTCACTTTGGCACGGTTGTGGTATTTTTCTCTAAAATCTAGTTCTAGATATTTGCACTTGGTTGCAGGAAACAGAATCAATAAGAATAATAAACTCGCTTATGACCTCTAACTTTACACGGTTGCTAAACAATACACACTATCTTCCCCCACAATACCCACGAACGACGACACTTTGGACCTGAGCTCGCTTGAGCAGGGTTGTTACGGCAGCGCGGATTTCGCGAGTTTCGCGGATTTCGCGATTTTCGCGGATTTGGCGCGGATTTGTTCATAAAATTCATTCTGGCGTGGATTTGGCGCGGATTCGTTCAACACCATATTGATATACCCATGAATGAGTTAAATGAATTAACAAAATGAGTAAACTTCAGCAACTTCAAGGTTGGAAGGATCATAAATAAGGATTCCATCAAAGAAATCGTCCACTTAGTCGATGTTATTGATTTTAAATTAGACAAATCTAAAATTCACGAAGAACTAGTACTTGCAAGTGTCAAGTTGTCAACTAAAACGGTTGAATCGGAAACAGATTTGGAAGTACTTGATTTTTTATTCCAGGACGATAGTTTCTCTGAAATGAGAACATTGCTCAACATTGTAATTTGCGTATCTCATTCTAATGCAGAGGTTTTCACTATCTAAGCATGTGTTACCGGAAAACCGAACTAGGCTCAGTGAACAGCAGTTCAATAATCGTAAAAATATTTTGAGTGGCATGCATTTTTTTGAGAATGATATAACCAAATTTGTTGTTTCAAAGGACTTGATTTTGAAGGCGAAATTTGCGAGGCAATCTTACGAAACCAAACAGAAACAAAAGAAAGCTTTTGAATTAGTGGAGGCACAAAAAAATAAGGAAAAAGCAAAGAAGGAAGCAAGGCACCAGATCAAAAAGCAAGAAGAAGTTGTAGGAATGAAAAGGAAGGCTAAAGAAGATATTTTTAATTTGATGGAAAAAGAAATCAGAGCTATGACATCCAATAATCCAGAAACATCATTCCTGAAAGTTCTTTTGAAACAAAAAGATAACATCCAGCAGGAGGAACAATCAGAAAGGGAAAAATTAGCTCATATGAAGGCTATTGAGAACAATTAAATGTTATGACGTACATGTTAAATAAATACGTACCTATCTTGATACACCATTGACAAAATATGGATCATTCTCTTTGACATACTTTACATATCGGTTGTGTTCGAGTGCTTTCATCACTCACTCAAACGTCCTGTGCTCCTTCAGGGGTGGACTTGGTCAGCGATGATCACATCTTGGGTCATTGGTTGTTTTTGTCTGGACATTTTTATTAAGTTGGTTATCGGTCAATTTATTTGACTTAGCTCATCGTGACTTATGTTTCCCTCTTTACAGGTTTTATTTCACACTGAAGTTTTCAATTACATTCCTGTTTTGAACAATGCATCTTATTGGCTCAAAAACGCAGACAATCTTATTGTGGGGAACGGTTTTAGCTCCACCGAGACCCTATTCCAAGCGCTGGGTTTTTCTGAAGGAAATTAATCAAAAATCTACTTTTATTATTGGTAGCATACTGCCAAAAATGAGTGATGCATGTTATTGTTTACCCCTTGTTTGAAATAGGTTCGCCTACTGATGAAGCCGTTCCCCATCCTATATATTTGATGCTTGATAAGTTATAGAACATTCGTGTGTGGATTGGATTTGAAGGCGCGGATTTGATTTTGAACTGGCGCGGATTTGGCGCGGATTTGATTTTGAACTCGCGCGGATTTGGCGCGAATTTATTTTCAGACTTCTCGTAACAACCCTGCTTGAGGTAAAATCACCAACACACCACAGCGCAATTGATTGTATGCATTTTTTGAAAGAATCGCGAGCACGGCGCGATCCCGCTACACGCAACACTCTTCTAACTTCAGCTCACCGGAACCAATTGCACACGCACACTAGTAATCCGCGACGCAGAACAACGCGACGCGCGACGAGGTGCTACTGCCGCAGTCGTCGTGTTAGATGATAACGTTGTTGTTGTTGTTGTTGTTGCCGCCGATGCGATGCCAACTACTGCCAACACACACAACCACCTACCTCTCTATCTTTACGTTTTGATGAATCTCATCCAGGGTGGGCGAAAAAAAACAAAAAAAATCAATCCATCAAACTCACACCAACACCACTGCGCTTCTCCCACAAAGTGCAAACGCGAGCGACAGACAGAGAAGGAGAGAGCTATCCGTTCAGCGCGAGAAGGAGAACATTTTCAGCAAGAAAACTCCTCTTCACTGCCAATGGAGGCTGAGAACCAAGCAAAAAAATATGTTTCACCACTTTTCCAAACTGTTTAGCGACGGAAAATATCACTTCCACAACGTACGCGATTTCTGCTAGCCTGGAGAACACTTTTCATGCGCCTTTGAGTGCGATTTCACCCGCACAGTCAACTTCAAATTTATAAACCTTATCAACATTAAATGTTGGTCAAATAAGGTCAACACATTTTTTATAGTGCTGTCAAATTATCAATCAAAATTGTTTATTATTGAAAAGGTTACTGAAGGTTGTATATGACGGTTTATGGAAGCAAAATTTTGCTCGCCTTTTTTTTTTGCTACTGAGTGTACATTCTAGATTGTTTGAGGCATTCAGCCGAGAGAGGTAAATTGGCTGTGTACGATACTGGCCCGTCATTACCCCAGAAGGCTACAACCCTGCTTTGCTGTGGTGTCTACTACAGCTGACCTGAACGTTTTGCTAGGAAGAAAGCAGCGACGACAACAAACTACGGTTACTGTTCTCCATTGTCGTCGTCCAGAATCCACCACAATAAGCCGAGCTACAACTGCGCAAGGATCGAGAGAGTGATGAACGAGAGTAGAGCACTGGTCTAAACCACCGCACCGCTACGTCTCATGGAAGCCGATGAGAATCTCTAAAAATGTGCTGAGCTGACCACAGGTCAAACGAGGACTCGTGATGAGCAGAGCTAGTTCCAACCGAATCGCCGGCGGTACATCACCGAACCCAAAGCCCTATACCATTGTGTATTTGTTTTTTTTTTGTAATTAGAATAAATGTAGTTTTTTTGGAAGTACTGTGTTTAAAAATAAATGTAGTTTATGTGTTGTGTAACGACCCTGCGTGTTGAATTGATCAAAGGGAGGAAAACCCAAGGATCCGAGATCAACCAAGTCCCACGAAGGAGCCCACTACCACGAATTGGATGTTTTCCCCACTTCGCGTTCCCCGCAATGAACAGCAGCAAACCGGTCCCATCAGTGGGAGTTGGAAACCCGAATATTCCACTGATCGAAGGAAGGTAAGGGCCGACTATCCAACTCTTTAATGCGATCCTCTCTTGAATACAACAAACGGTTTAACGTAGTCATTGGCACCCGGGCGAGTCTTGCACACAACAAACGGTTTCTGTTTCTCTACTGATTCTTATGCTTAAATCCGCCCTTTTCAATTAATCAAACAAATAATTGTTGCAAATACTCAGACTATAGACTGTTCTGATAATTATAAATACACTAATGATTAACCGTCAATTCAAAATGCGTGCAGTATTCAACCAACGTTTGGCTGCGTCCTGGTTTTTTACATCCAAATTAAACTGATGTTGTAATTTTATTCAATTTTTCGCACGGAAGTTTGGAAATGCATGGTCTTTCTCTCGAGCAAACAAAACGGATTGTGCACAAACGGTGCACCGTCAGTGGTCTTTAGATTCCCCGAGACGAAGTAGAAATCCTCAGTCCGAGATATGGCCAAAAAGCTAAGTACTTCGGCGACTTATGTTATGCGTGCCAAGGAGAGAATGGGCCTGCAGATTCGTCGGAACAGAAGCACCAAAACGAAGCACTAAACAGGCTGAATCGGTGAAACCGAGGGCTCGAAAGCTGTACGACAATCTGCTGACGTAAAAATTGGGCTGTGTTATCATGGACGATGAAACCTACATAAAACTCAATTATATAACTCTGCCCGGACCACAGTTTTATACCTCGCCGAAGGGAAAGGATGTTCCTGGATCAATGAAAGCCATTTGTGATGTGATGGGATGCAAGGATTACCTATGTCTGCAGGACTATCCTCAGCAGGTTGCGCCGAGAGAATAGCCTACGTGATGGCTTGTTGTAGCAGGGCCAGTCGATCTCAATGAGGACCTTCGGAATACTACGGACTGAGCCGCGGGTATTCACATGACAAGGGATTGGCGACTCCACGAACCCTTGTCCAGTCAACAAATCCTTTGACTGCCTTAGGCCAGCCCTCCTAAGTCCCAGTTATTAGTTGTTATAGGAACAGTGGAGATTTTTAGCATAAATGATGATTTATAAAAAAATTTAAAAAAAAAAAATGAAAAATTTTACAGGTTTATTTAAAATTAAAGTTAAAAAAAAAAATTTTTTTATATTTTTTTTGTGTAGTAAAAAAGCTGGGGAATTTTTAAATTTTTGTTTTTCCTAATAAAAAAGTTATTTAAAATTTAAATAGCTTACCATAAAAGCATACAAGTCTCTATGTTGCATCGTATATTCAAAGAATAAAAGTTTCATACGTATCTTTTACTGCCTGTATTTCTTATAGAACTCATATGCTTTTATAAGCTGATCTAACATGAAATGGATCAAAAACTGAAGTACATATACTTTGTTCGTTCTTTACAAGGTCTCACTATTCTCACATAAAAATTTAAGGCACCATAAAAGACAAAAATGCTATTTATACAAATTTCAAACTGGAATGATGTACATGAAATTTTAATGCACGCAAATTTAATTACTTGACCAAGAAGGTAATGGTGTGGCAGGCCATATGTGGATGTGGAAAAATATCTCGTCCGTTTATTACGACTGACACAATGAATGGTCAAATCTACAGAGGATACGCAAAATGATTGAGATAGGCAAATTTTTGCCCAAATTTAATTCCTTATAACTTTTTGAAAAAATTTGGACAAAATTAGAAGCATTCAACGGCAAATTTAGTCAAGATTCAGGAACATGCATGGTCACGAATACTGGCCACCGGACACCGGAGATGTTCCGAATTTTCAGAGGGCATGTCAAAAAGACATTTTTTCTGCTGCTCGTATTTTTGTGTGGTGTGAAGTTACATGAATGACCCCTATTTTCCTAAAAACTAGAACTAAGATCCGTTGAAAAACTTCGGAAACATGGCCATTTCCGTAAAACTGGTTCCGGATACTATGGTCCTTCCAATCATGTATATATCACCAAAACATCAATATTTTTCAGGGAGCATATTCAGAACGATCAGTTGCCCTGAACACTCTGTAGTAGGTTCCAGGTGCCCCGGGGGAAGTGGCCAATTTGGAAAATGTCCGGAACCATATCAATATGGGTATCAAACTTCAAGATTTTTCGAGGTGATACTTCTAAATGGTGCCATGTTCAATTTTCATTAGTGTCCCCTCCGCCTCGTAGCATATTGTCACAAATCCACTAGACCCCCCCTCTCCCCTAAAGTGCTACGTCATTGATGGACGACCTTTAATAAGCTCATAAATAACCTTATGAATTTTATCTAGGTGTGTGAGTAATCAGTAATCATCTTAAAAAAACAATACATTGATGAAATTTCATTTTTGTATTTTTGTTGCTTCATTTTGCCTTATGTTTTTCGTTATAGAATTCGCATGAGTGTGAGTGCGCTTTTTATTTAGTGGTCACGGTCAGAACTATGGATTGTTTTGTCTGCTTCTTTTGTTCTCATGGGAAAAATCCGGCTGAAGCTTCTAGCTACCGACCAATCAGTTTGCTTTCTTTAATAAGTAAGCTTTTTGAAAAAATAATTTTGAATAGAATGATGCTTCACATCGATACAAACTCAATTTTTGCTGATGAACAGTTTGGAATCCGCCATGGGCATTCAACTACGCATCAACTTTTGAGGGTTACAAATTTAATTCGTTCAAACAAAACTGAAGGCTGCTCCACTGGAGTTGCTCTTCTAGACATAGAAGATTGGTTTGATTGCGAAACTGAAAAAGTTTAATTTTCCGCTTTATATCATTAAATTAGTTCAAAACTACTCAACTGATAAAACTTAGGAAGTAAATTATCAGAATTCTAAATCTGATCAATTGCCTGTTAGAGCTGGTGTTCCTCAAGGTAGCATTCTTGGGCCAATACTATATCACATTTTCACTTCAGATCTCTCTGATTTACCTCAGGGCTGTCAAAAATCTTGCTTTGCTGATGACACAGCCATTTCCGCTAAAGGAAAAAGTCTTCGTGTTATATCCAGGAGGCTACAAAAAAGCTTGGACATTTTTACAGATTATTTTCAAAAATGGAAGATTTCTCCTAATGCTTCCAAAACTCAACTTATAATATTCCCACACAAGCCTAGAGCTGCATTTTTGAAACCAAGTAATAGTCATATGGTCACTATGAACGGAGTTCCAATTTATTGGTCAAATCAAGTGAAATACCTTGGTCTGGTACTTGATCAAAAATTAAATTTTAAGGATCACATTGAAGGCATTCAAGCCAAATGTAATAAATATATTAAATGTTTATATCCTCTTATAAACAGAAAATCCAAACTTTGTTTGAAGAACAAACATCTAATATTCAAACAAATTTTTAGACCAGCCATATTTTATGCTGTGCCAATATGGTCTAGTTGTTGTGCTACTAGGAAAAAAGCACTTCAAAGGATTCAGAACAAAGTTCTGAAAATGATTTTGAAGCTGCCACCCTGGTTCAGTACTACTGAATTACATAGAATTTCAAACGTTGAGACTCTAGAAGAAATGTCCAACAAAATAATTCATAAATTTAGACAAAAATCATTGCAATCTTCAATTGCAATGATCAATTCTCTATAAAGATAAGAACTAGTTTTAAGAAATCAATAATTATTCTTACACGCAGGCAAAAAAAACCCTGTTAAAAATACTGAATAGACTAGGTAAAAATAATATTAACACAATTAGATACAAATGATAGCATATAAGGTTGAAATGTTAATTACTTAGCAGGAGCATCTAGATTAATATATGAATGTAAAAATAATGTAAAGTTTGGAATAAATAAAGAGTTAAAAAAA
>JAHHFK020003579.1:0-123333 GCA_024533555.2 Aedes koreicus | reverse complement strand
AAAGTGTATTTAGTGAAGATTAGGTGAAAATCGATTGAATAACGACTGAAAACAGTGCTTTTGTGTATGCTCCATGTGCTGCGAAAACCATTCGGTTGTGTGAGTCGCGGCGTGCCCAGCGGAAGATCTTTTGAGATAAATAAATGTGGTAGACAGTTTTGAAGATGGGCGAAAAATACGAAAATTTGAAAAGTGTTTGGATAACATCCGAGGAGTACTACAGTGTGCTCCGTAAGAGTGGGACTACAGTGGGGCACAAAAATTCGTGAACGTTTGCAGAATAAAGGTAGGATAGAATGGAAAGAATGGTGCCCCACTCCCGAAAAATCCGTTTATCATCGGTGAATCTGTCGTGCCTTATGTATGTCGGCGGACAGATCGAGAGCGCTAAATCCGCAGCACAAGGGACGAAATACACCCTGAAGATTCGAGATCCATCCCAAGTTACTAAGCTGCTTAAACTTACCAAACTAATCGACGGAACTGACATCGAAGTAACTTTCCACCCGAATCTGATCGTTTGCAGATGCGTCATTTCCTGCTACGATATGATTCGTATAGAGGAAAAGGACATCCTGCAGGAAATAATAGGTGAAAATGTTATCCGCGTGCAACAAATCACAAGAAACGAAGGTGGAAAGAGGGTTAATACACCTGCTCTGATTCTAACGTTTGGCAAAACAACATACCCGGAATTTATCAAAATTGGTCTGCTTCATATTCCTACTCGTCCATACTTCCCGAATCCGATGTTTTGCTATAGCTGCTTCAGCTACGGCCATACCCGTGCCCGATGCCCTGGACCGCATCGCTGCTCTAACTGCTCTGGAGAGGTTCATGGAGAAGAGGAATGTGGCGAGGCATCATTATGCTGTAACTGTAAAGGTGCTCATCGACCCACTAGCCGTCAGTGTCCGGTATATAAAAATGAGGTCGAAGTTATAAAAATTAAGGTACGAGGTAACGTAACGTTCCCAGCGGCAAGAAAACGTGCAGAATTACAGGCTGGAGGCAGCTATGCTCAGGTGGCAGCATTACAGAGCGTATTCGAACAAAAGCTGAAGGAACTTGAAGCGGCCATGAAAGGGAAGGACGACGAAATTATTAAATTGCGTGAAGAAAGCAACCGCAAGGATGAGAAGATGAAGATCATGGCTAATCTCATCAATCAACTCAAGCAGCAAGTCGCCAACAGTGAAAAAGCACACAAACATAGGCATCAACACACTAGACAAAAGCAACACCACAGCAGAGAGCAAAAACCAACCCATGTGATGACAGGACCCATGACTCGTTCAAGAAATAATTCTCCCGCTATTCAGGAAAGCGCGGCCACCCACCGAATTATGACAAACCAGCCATATCACCAGACACAAGCCCGCCACCGAAAAGAAGTACAACTACAACACACGACCTAACCCAAATGGACTATTCCGGCGAAGAGTCTGAGAACCGGAGACACCTCAAAACCAGCGTCTTCGATAGTTTCACATCAAAACAACATGTGGACTACAATGATGACCCACGCATGAACACGGAAAATGAGACGAATCGGTTTGGAAGCGGAGAAAGTGTAGTACCCCTTCCGACACAAGTGCAGCAGGCTGAAGGAACCATCCGGGACGTATTACCCCAACCCTTTGATGGCGAATTCACCTCTGTGGCCGATGGAATAAGAGATACGACCACGACACCAAACATTTGGGATAGAGGGCAGGGGGAAGGGGTAGCCTTTTCTCCTGTTCGCCGCCCTACACACGCAAGCAAAATGAATCGCGAATCAACAGATGAACATGTAAAAACTCTACAACCAGCAGCACCAACTGGCTCAACCGTACAATTCCCAAACAACCATAAAGAAGTCGACAAAACTACACAAAGTCTTTCCCCAGTGCCGGCTGTTGCCGGTTTTTCTGGAAGTAAACGTGTAGTAGTTTCGGTAATGGCTGGCACTGTGGGACAAGACGTCCCACAGGTCAGTTCTCTCAGTTTTCAAGAAAAAATAGATATTGCCGCGCCTGCTATCTTTCTAGATGATCGTCAAACCGCACCATTACTGTCACCCGGAGAAGGTCCTTCTAGAACGCATCGGAACATTACACAAAGCGCTTCCCCAGTGCCGGCTGTTGTCGGTGTTGGCAGAACTAGTGTAATTGTTTCGACAGCAGCTGGTACTGTGGGGCAAAGCGTCCCACAGGCAAGTTTAGGTTCAAATGATTCATCTTCAGAGATCACTCCGGCACCCTCCTCCTTTACAGCCGATTCAACTATACAAAGAACGTTAACACGAAGAGTATCAGCTTCCTCATCGTCGTTCACCACACGATCAGCCAGTGGCTCTGGCAGCTGCTTTGCGCTCCAGTGGAACTTACGTGGACTTAGGGCCAACATTAGTGAGTTAAAACTCCTTATCGCGGACCTTGAACCTTGCGTTATAGCACTCCAGGAGACCAAGGTAAATCAAACCGTGATACCACCAGATTTTGTCGGCAGAAATTACAGTTTACTCCTGGAATCCAACCACATACACTACTGGCAACACGGGGTTGGCCTTGCTATCCGGGAAGGCATACCATTCGAGCGAATACAAATTGACACTACTCTCCATGTCGTTGCTGCACGCATCTACACACCAATTCAGGTAACTGTAGTTTCCATATACATTCCACCGAGTTCTACTCAATGCGAAGCTGCAGTGAGTGAACTGTTCGAACTACTGGAAGGTTCCGTTTTAATTTTGGGTGATTTTAACGCGCACCATCTCGCATGGGGGTCACAAAACTCGAACGCACTTGGCCGATTTATTGCTGAAACGACTCTTGCCAAACAACTCGTGATTCTGAACAACGGTTCACCTACTCGCATCGACCCTGCTACGGGTAATACCTCGGTAATTGACTTGACGTTCTGCTCCGAGAGTCTGGCTAGTAGGTTCACTTGGCGAACGCTAGCGGACACTCACAACAGCGACCACTTTCCCATAACGGTGTCCATACCTGGGTGGTCAAGCTCACGAACAACACGGCAAAAATGGCTCTACGACCACGCGGACTGGTTCTTGTATGAACACATCACAGCGGAAAGCATTCAACCAGATATCGAGTGGAACGTTGAAAAATTCACCGAAGCAATTATAGCAGCAGCGACTAAATCCATACCGAGATCCAGTGGCCATGTTGGACCGAAAGCAGTACCGTGGTGGTGCCCGGAAGTAAAAGCGGCCATTCGACAGCGAAGGAAATGTCTTCGGTCACTGCGACGTCTCCAACAATCCGATCCAGACCAACCCGAAGCATTAGCCAGATTCCATGAAGCAAGATCAGCAGCTCGCAAAGCGATCAACCAAGCGAAGGAACAATCGTGGGAAAACTTCGTCACAAAAATTTCACCCAACAGTACGACAACCGATCTGTGGAAAACGGTTAACACTCTGCGTGGTAGCCGACAAAAGCACACCGTGGTACTCAAGCGAGCGGAAGGATTCACAGATAGCCCCAAAGAAGCCGCGGAAGAACTTGCAAAATTCTACAGTGAGAGATCAGCGACATCAAGCTACCCTCCATCCTTCCAGAAGGCAAAGGCAGCAGCTGAACGAGAGCGCATCGATGTTTCGCCCAACACCGACGATGTCTACAACATAGACATAACCCTAAACGAACTCCTGTGGGCTCTCGACAAAGGGCGAGGTGCTTCGACAGGTCCTGATATGATAGGGTATCCTTTGCTTCGACGCCTCCCTATATCCGTGAAAATAACCCTCCTTGAGCTATTCAACAAAATCTGGCATAGTGGTGAGTTTCCCACCAGCTGGCGAAATGCTACCGTCGTTCCTATCCCAAAACCGAACAGTAACGATTCCGGACCTGACGCTTTCAGACCAATCTCGCTCACCAGTTGTATGGCGAAGCTTTTTGAACGGATCATAAACCGTCGATTAATCACCGAACTTGAATCAAGTGGACGGCTTGACAAACGCCAACATGCCTTTCGTGCTGGGTATGGTACTGAAACTTATTTTGCGGAGCTGGAAAGATCACTACCAACCGTAGACGAACACGGCATGATTGCTTCCTTGGATCTGAAGAAGGCATACGATACAACCTGGCGACATGGTATACTGCGCACTCTGAAGTCATGGAAGATACGTGGGAGAATGCTAAACACATTGCATAGCTTCCTTTCGAATCGAACGTTCCAAGTGTCCGTAGGAGGATATATGTCCCGCGAACACCCACTGGAAAACGGAGTACCAGAGGGTTCCGTGCTATCTGTAACACTGTTTCTTGTTGCAATGCAACCTATCTTCCGAGTTGTACCGAGTGGAGTCAACATACTCTTGTATGCGGACGATATCATTCTCGTGGTGCGAGGACCCAAAAGTGAAGCTTTATACCGCAAACTGCAGGCCGCCGTCAAGGCCGTGGACAAATGGGTAAAGAGCGTAGGTTTTGCTGTGTCAGCAACAAAGTCGCACATTTTTTATTGTAGCCCGAACGCACGTCGAGAACCGGCACATGCCATTACCATCGATCGAATTCCCGTCCCAAAGACCAACCGATTGAGAATCCTAGGTGTAATACTTGACCGAACGTTAACTTTCAAACCTCATTGCCAAACGGTGAAAAAAGCGTGCCAAACTTCCGCGTGGCACTCGGACAACTCTGTTGCAGGTTGGGTCGGCCCTTATCACTGCGAAACTGTTATATGGAATTGGACTTGTTAGCCGAGGAGGACCGACAACCCTGCAGACACTCGCGCCTGCATACAACAAAATGGTCCGATTCGCTTCCGGAGCCTTCGTAACCAGCCCAATAAACTCGATAATGGCTGAAGCTGGAACTTTGCCTTTTGAACTGTTAGCAGTACAATCCACCGCGCGAACGGCTATTCGACTACTGTCGAAGAATCGTAGTAATAACACTCTCCCTCTTATTCAGCGATCATCTGATCGTTTGTTTGAGCTAACAGGTACAGCGCTCCCCAATGTTGGTCAGCTCATGAGGCAAAGCAACCGTGTTTGGCACGCACGAATACCATCGATTGTATGGGACGTCAAAAGAAGAGTTCGAGCCGGTGATCCACCGGATAAAGTTCGTCCAGTTGTCCAACAGCTGATCTCAACTCGCTTTCACAGATCGACGGTCATCTATACAGACGGTTCAAAGTGTGAAGAAACGGTAGGAGCCGCGTTCCATACCAATGGCTTAGAAAGAACGTATAGCCTCCCGAAAAATTGTAGTGTTTTTTCTGCAGAGGCGTTTGCTCTGAAGATGGCTGTGTCGATTCCAAACATTGACAAAGAAATTGTGATCCTGACTGATTCTGCGAGCTGTCTGTTAGCCTTGGAAGCAGGAAAATCAAAACACCCATGGATACAGGAGATTGAAAAAATCGTGCAAAACAAACTTGTCAGATTCTGTTGGATTCCTGGACACGCCGGTATCAATGGAAATGTCGCAGCCGACCGATTAGCCAACGAAGCTAGGATACAACCCCCATCGATACACCTATCCCAGCTGAGGACGGTTGGAAGACAGTGAAGGAAAACATACGGCGCTATTGGGATAACCAGTGGTACCAATCGAGAGATGCAAAACTGAGGGAAACAAAACCAGATACACACAGATGAGCCGATCAAGGGAGCGCAGCTGACCAACGTGTGCTAACACGACTGAGGATTGGCCACACGCGGCTTACCCATACTTTCCCTACTGCGTTAAGAACCTCCGCCCAATTGCGAATGCTGTGGAACGATACCGGATGTTAAACACATTATTCTAGAATGCAGAAAATATGAAAAAGAAAGACAAGAGAACGAAATCAGTACGACAAGTTTACGAGACGCCTTGAATAATACAGAAGATAGTACAGCCCTTGAGCTATTCAACAAAATCTGGCATAGTGGTGAGTTTCCCACCAGCTGGCGAAATGCTACCGTCGTTCCTATCCCAAAACCGAAAGGTAACGATTCCGGACCTGACGCTTTCAGACCAATCTCGCTCACCAGTTGTATGGCGAAGCTTTTTGAACGGATCATAAACCGTCGTTTAATCACCGAACTTGAATCAAGTGGTCGGCTTGACAAACGCCAACATGCCTTTCGTGCCGGGTATGGTACTGGAACCTATTTTGCGGAGCTGGAAAGATCACTACCAACCGTAGACGAACACGGCATGATTGCTTCCTTGGATCTGAAGAAGGCATACGATACAACCTGGCGACATGGTATACTGCGCACTCTGAAGTCATGGCAGATACGTGGGAGAATGCTAAACATATTTCAAAGTTTCCTTTCGAATCGAACGTTCCAAGTGTCCGTAGGAGGATATATGTCCGGCGAACACCCACTGGAAAACGGAGTACCACAGGGTTCCGTGCTATCTGTAACACTGTTTCTTGTTGCAATGCAACCTATCTTCCGAGTAGTACCGAATGGAGTCAACATACTCTTGTATGCGGACGATATCATTCTCGTGGTGCGAGGACCCAAAAGTGAAGCTTTATACCGCAAACTGCAGGCCGCCGTCAAGGCCGGGGACAAATGGGTAAAGAGCGTAGGTTTTGCTGTGTCAGCAACAAAGTCGCACATTTTGTATTGTAGCCCGAACGCACGTCGAGAACCGGCACATGCCATTACCATCGATCGGATTCCCGTCCCAAAGACCAACCGATTGAGAATCCTAGGTGTAATACTTGACCGAACGTTAACTTTCAAACCTCACTGCCAAACGGTAAAAAAAGCGTGCGAGTCTCGATTGAGGATTTTGCAGATCATTGGTGCCAAACTTCCGCGTGGCACTCGGACAACTCTGTTGCAGGTTGGGTCGGCCCTTATCTCTGCGAAACTGTTATATGGAATTGGACTTGTTAGCCGAGAAGGACCGACAACCCTGCAGATACTCGCGCCTGCATACAACAAAATGGTCCGATTCGCTTCCGGAGTCTTCGTAACCAGCCCAATAAACCCGATAATGGCTGAAGCTGGAACTTTGCCTTTTGAACTGTTAGCAGCACAATCCACCGCGCGAACGGCTATGCGACTACTGTCGAAGAATCGTAGTAATAACACTCTCCCTCTTATTCAGCGATCACCTGATCCATTGTTTGAGCTCACAGGTACAGCGCTCCCCAATGTTGGTCAGCTCATGAGGCAAAGCAACCGTGTTTGGCACGCACGAATACCATCGATTGTCTGGGACGTCAAAAGAAGAGTTCGAGCCGGTGATCCACCGGATAAAGTTCGTCCAGTTGTCCAACAGCTGATCTCAACTCGCTTTCACAGATCGACGGTCATCTATACAGACGGTTCAAAGTGTGAAGAAACGGTAGGAGCCGCGTTCCATACCAATGGCTTAGAAAGAACGTATAGCCTCCCGAAAAATTGTAGTGTTTTTTCTGCAGAGGCGTTTGCTCTGAAGATGGCTGTGTCGATTCCAAACATTGATAAAGAAATTGTGATCCTGACTGATTCTGCGAGCTGTATGTTAGCCTTGGAAGCAGGAAAATCAAAACACCCATGGATACAGGAGATTGAAAAAATCGTGCAAAACAAACTTGTCAGATTCTGTTGGATTCCTGGACACGCCGATATCAATGGAAATGTCACAGCCGACCGATTAGCCAACGAAGCTAGGATACAACCCCCCATCGATACACCTATCCCAGCTGAGGACGGTTGGATGACAGTGAAGGGAAACATACGGCGCTATTGGGATAACCAGTGGTACCAATCGAGAGATGCAAACTGAGGGAAATAAAACCAGATACACACAGATGGGCCGATCAAGGTAGCGCAGCTGACCAACGTGTGTTAACACGACTGAGGATTGGCCACACGCGGCTTACCCATACTTTCCTACTGCAGAAAGAACCTCCGCCCAATTGCGAATGCTGTGGAACGGTACTGGATGTGAAACACATTATTCTAGAATGCAGAAAATATGAAAAAGAAAGACAAGAGAACGAAATCAGTACGACAAGTTTACGAGACGCCTTGAATAATACAGAAGATAGTACAGCAAAACTATTGAAGTTTTTACACCAATCAAGATTATACAAAAAGATCTGAACAAAAATAAAACGCTTTGAGTGAAGACGATAGTGGACGAATAGAAATCAAAGAAGAGAAACGGAAGAGCAGAAGCACAAGAAGATGAAGATGTAGAGAAAAAGAAGGAAAAATGGAAGAAGATAAGCAAAAGAAGAAAAGTGGAAGGAGAAAGAGAAACGGAATCAACGGAAGAAGAAAAGTGGATGGAAGAAAAAATGAAAAAAAGAAGAAATTGAAGGAGACATTACGAAAGAAGCAATGCAGTGGAAAGAAGCAAAACCAAAAAGTGAAACAGAAGAAAATAACGTGAATGAGAGAAACGTAACACAATCGAAAGAGAAGAAAAGCAAAGCGGGTAAAGTGGACGAATAGAAGTCGAAGAAGAGAAACGGAAGAGCAGAAGCACAAGAAGTTGAAGACGCTGAGAAACAAAAGGAAAAAATGGAAGAAGATAAGCAGAAGAAGAAAAGTGGAAGGAGAAAAAGAAACGTAACGGAATGGACGGAAGAAGAAAACCGAAGCGGCTGAAGGAAAAACTTAAAAGCAGAGGAAATCGAAAGAGGCACAACGGAAGAAGCAGTGGAAAGAAGCGAAATAGAAAAGTGAAATAGAAGAAGACAACGTGAATGAGAGAAACGTAACACAATTGAAGAAGAAGGAAAGCGAAGCAGACAAAGTGAACGAATAGAAGTCGAAGAAGAGAAGGAAAAAACTGGAAGAAGATAAGAAGAAGAATAAAAATGGAAGCAGAAAAACAAGCGTGACGGAATCAGCGGAAGAAGAAAACCGAAGCGGATGGAGGAAAAATTGGAAAGCAGAGGAAATTGTCTCCACACAACGGAAGAAGAAGAAAAGCAAAGCAGAAGAAGAAAAGTGGAAGGAGAAATGTCAAAAAAGAAGGAAACAGAGATAAGAAAAGCAGAACAATCGCAAGAAGCAGGGGAAGTTGAAGCAAACCAACGAAGGAACAGAAGGATAAGTAGATAAGTTGTAGATAAGGGTTGAGAAGGGTGGAACGAAGTGGAATGGGAAACCATTTATTGGATTAATGTTATACGTGAATTTCAGAATTTCGTAAGACACGAATGCACCCTTCGGTGTAAAGTGTCATTAATAAAAAATAAAAAATTCATCTGAGTTCGACACGCCGTCACGTAAGGTCTGTACAGTGCGCGCTCCCGAATTTCTTAAGGTATTTTTTCCGAGTTTTTCGCGATTGCCGTGGTCGAATCGTACAAATAACAGTGAGTGAGGTGAAAAGGTAGGCCCAAACAGTGAAGGTTTGAGGAAAATCGGTGGTATAAAGGCCGAAAAAAGTGATTTTATTTGTGCTCCACGTGCTTCGAAAGTGATAAACAAACAATCGTCGTCCGGCTGCCGGCCGTTTTCATTCACCCACCATTCAGTTCGCTATCAGTGTGGGTTGCGGTGCGTTGGAAGAAAAATTTTGTGGGAATAAAAAAAGTGGTGAAAAGTTTTGGAAAAACTGATATTTTAAGTAAATCCGAAAGTGCGTGTTAGGCTTTCGAGGAGTACTACAGTGCCTCGCAAAAGTGTATGCCCACAGTGAGGGGCACAATTTTGTGAACACCAACCGAAATTTCTACGTTGAAGGGGCAAAAAAGGTAGGATTCTTTTTGTCTTAATCTTTTTTGTTCATTTGGGGTAGGTAACGGGTGACCGTTGCCATCTGCGCGCTTTCGCACGTAGAACAACATGGCGGCCACTAGTAGCGGCGACCCGGGAGGCTAAGCAAAACGTAGGCTACCAACGTATATGGACCCTATGAACCAATTCGGTGAGCTGACGTTCCTTCAGTTGACTGGAAAGGATGGTGCTCCACTCGCGAGAAATCCAATCATCATCGGTAAATCCGTTGAAGCATGTGCTGGTGGAACGATTGAAGGCGCAAACTCCGAAGCACGTGGTAGTAAATACACTCTGAAAGTTCGTGATCCAGCCCAAGTCACCAAGCTACTCAAGCTGAATAAGCTTATTGATGGCACTGAGGTTGAAGTTGCTCCCCATCCGAACCTTAACGTTTGCAAATGTATCATTTCCAGCTGGGACTTAATCGATTTGGAGGAAAAAGAGGTTTTACAGGAGATAATTGGCCAAAAAGGTATCCACGTGCAGCGAATCACCAGAAACGAAGGTGGTAAGAAGGTGAATACACCCGCGTTGATAGTGACACTCTGCAAAACCACGTTTCCGGAGAGCCTTAAAGTCGGTCTGCTCAATATTGCCACCCGTCCGTACTTCCCAAATCTCATGCAGTGCTATGGCTGCTTCAGCTATGGTCACACCCGCGCCCGATGCCCTGGACCGCAACGATGTTTTAATTGTTCTGGAGACCATCATGGAGAAGAGGAATGCAGTGAGAAATCACTCTGCCGGAATTGCAGGGGTGACCACCGACCTACCAACCGCCAGTGTCCGGTGTATAAAAATGAGATGGAAATTATAAAAATTAAAGTACGTGACAATCTGACATTTCCAGAGGCAAGAAAACGTGCTGCTCTACAGTCTGGAGGCAGCTACGCTCAGGTAGTAGCACAACAAAGCGTTTTTGAGAAAAAACTGAACGATCTTGAAGCGGCCATGAAGGGAAAAGACGCAGAACTAGCCAGCATGCGGGATGAGAGCAAGCGAAAGGACGAAAAAATCAAAATAATGGAAAAAAGAAAAAAAAAAAAAAAAAAAAAAAAAAAAAAAAAAAAAAAAAAAAAAAAAATTTAACCAAAAAACCACACTCTCCATAATTCATCAAAATAATGGCCAACATCATCAACCAGCTGAAGCATCAAATCGCCAGCCAAGGAAAACCGCAACACAGCAAGGAACCAATCGCCAGCATCGAAAATCCACACCAGCTTAAAGAACAACAAATAACGCATACGACGACAGCTCCCGTAACTCGATCGAGGAATAATTCTCCAGCTGTTTTGGAAACGAAGCGCGGTCGTCCGCCAAAGCATATTCACGGAAAACCCGCCACATCACCGGATATAAGCCCGCCACCGAAGAAAACTGCCACCAAAACACACGACCTCACCCAAATGGAGTACTCCGACGAAGAATCTGATGCATCTGAGACCCCGCAAAATAAACGTCATAGATAGCTCTACTCCCCAGCAACGCATGGAAAACAATGAAGACATAAGCACGAATACGGACAACGAGACAAATCGGTTCGGAAGTGGGGAATGTGTAGTACCCCTTCCGACGCAAGTGCAGCAGGTTGAAGGAACCATCCGGGACGTCATACCCCAACCCGTTGATGGTGAATTCACCTCTGTAGCCGATGAAACTTTTGAGAATAGCACCATGACACCGGAAACTTGGGATAGACGGCAGGGGGAGGTGTATCCCTTCCCAAGTAACACCACTTGTCATATTCATGTTAATAATACACGTTTTAGACCAAGCTTATGTTTTTTTTCTAACGTCAATAACTTAATTTCATACACGCATATAACCGAAAAAGCGCAATAAATGTGGCATTTTTTAACATCTTTTAGGTCATACCAGATGTTTTGTAGAACATCCATAAGACAAATATTATGTTCTATGGATGCTTCCAACAGCATGCTTATAACATAATGATATGTTTTGTCGAAGCAAGCACGGTATGAACAAAGTAAAAAAAATGTAAACAAGATTTTTTAATGGCGAAACGATATCGTAGCTAATGGTATTTTACGCGTTAAAGATGATTGTTTATTACTTTTTCAAATGAGAAATAAAAACTGCTTTACGCATGGAAGATGCATCAAAATTGTATATGCGGCTCAAGGTTAGCAGTGCAACTTTCCGTTTTACCTTCCCGAATTTCATGCGCCATCGATTGGATTAAAAAACGTAGAAGGTACCCCGAATAAATTATTGAATTTTAGTGAGATTTCTTTATGGAATTCACAAAAACCAACATGGCGATTTACCAAGTCTACAGTCCTACAGTACAAGTCTACAGTACGGGTAAAAACATTAGTAACACATTTGATTTTCAAATCTTCGTTTTTTATTTTCTGCGTTTTTTGTTGTAAAATTGAACCGAGAAATGTCAGTATGAATGAAAATACAAATACAATTTTTCTATTATGTTGTTTTAAACGTAATAATTTATAAAAAATACTAAACATTCTCCCAAACTGTTGCTTTATGCTACATTTGAATAAACCCCTATGCCCAATTTGGCTTCTATTTGAATCAGTGAGTGGCATCACAATCTTACATTTAGGTAGTGTTTCTTTTTATTCCAGTATTTCAAATAAACATATTTTCAGCCGTCACTGTATTGGATTCACAATCTATTCGGAATGATTTCACTATTGCATGAGGATGTTAAAAACATGTTTAAAATTCATCTTGAATGCAACCTATCAACATATTTAAAAACATCTAGCATACACGCTATTTCCAAACAATCCAAAATGAAGTACGTTTGACTCAAATCAGTCAAAAGTATGGATACTCAAAAGTGAGTAAAAATAGTTCGTAGTGGTAAGATGACAAACATCCTGAAAACTTTTTCAAGGCCAGACATGTTTGGTATTTCATCCTCACGACTTTTTTACAACAAACTTCTTATATTCTTGTCAAAGAAGATGTTTCTGGTGTTACTTGGGCCCCCACCCCCCCCCCCCCCCCCCCCCCCCCCCCCCCCCCCCCCCCCCCCCCCCCCCCCCCCCCCCCCCCCCCCCCCCCCCCCCCCCCCCCCCCCCCCCCCCCTCCCACCCCCCCCCCCCCCCCCCCCCCCCCCCACCAACCCCCCAACTCTCCCCATCGTCGCAGCACGTATCCACGCACCCCCCCCCCCCTTCAACCCTCCACCCCCCCCACACCATCTCCCACAAACCCCCTCCTCACCCCACAACACACTCTCCACATCCCCACTACCCCCAATCCAGGTAACGGTAGTGTCAATTTATGTTCCACCGAGTTCCGTTGAGTGTCAGGCCGCATTGAGTAGTTTGCTCGAGCAACTGGAAGGTCCAGTGTTATTCTTGGGTGATTTCAACGTGCATAATCTCGCGTGGGGGTCACGAACGTCGGACACGCTTGGTCGATTCATCGCCGAAACTACCTTGGATAAACAGCTTGTGATCCTGAATGATGGTGCAGCTACCCGCATCGATCCAGCTACCGAAAATACCTCGGCCATCGATTTGACGATCTGCTCCAAAAATCTAGCCAGTAAGTTCATTTGGTGAACCCTCGCAGACACGCACAACAGCGACCACTTTCCGATAACGCTGTCTCTACCCGGGTGGTCGGACTCGCGGACGGTACGGCGAAGATGGCTCTACGATCATGCTGACTGGCCGTTGTATGAACGCATCACCGCCGAAACCATTCGTCCAGATGTCGACTGGGACGTTAACAGCTTCACTGAGAAGCTAATAGCAGCAGCGAGGAAATGCATACCGCGGACCAGCGGACGTGTTGGACCAAGATCGGTACCCTGGTGGTGTCCCGAAGCGAAGGCGGCAATCCGACTGCGACGAAAGTGCCTGAGGACCCTTCGACGATTACAGCAATCTGATCCTGAACAACCCGATGCATTAGCGAGATTCCAGGAAGCCAGATCGGCAGCACGAAAAGCTATTCAGCAAGCAAAGGAGCAATCGTGGGAGAACTTCGTGGCGACTATCTCTCCGAACAGCACGACTACCGAACTGTGGCAGACGGTGAATACTCTGCGTGGCAGCAGACGACAGCGCACGGTGGTACTCAAGCGAACGGACGGTTTTACAGACAACCCCGAAGAAGCAGCGGAAGAACTGGCTCAATTCTACAGCGCGAGATCAGCGACCTCTAGCTACGCCCCATCGTTCCAGATGGTGAAGGCAGCAGCTGAACGAGAGTCCATAGATGTTTCGCCCAATACTGAGGATGTATAAAACATCGACATTACCCTGAATGAACTTCTGTGGGCTCTCGACAAAGGGCGAGGTGCTTCGACAGGTGCGGACATGATAGGGTATCCATTGCTTCAACGTCTTCCTCTGTCTGTGAAAGTTACTCTCCTTGAACTGCTGAATAAAATTTGGCAAAGTGGTGAATTCCCCTCCAGCTGGCGGAATGCTATTGTCGTTCCCATTCCGAAACCGAACAGCCACGATTCTGGACCTGATGCCTTCCGACCGATCTCGCTCACTAGCTGCATGGCGAAGTTGTTTGAACGAATCATCAATCGTCGATTGATTGCCGAGCTGGAGTCGAATGGACGGCTTGACAAACGCCAACACGCGTTTCGAGCAAGACGAGGTACCGAAACATACTTTGCAGAACTGGAGAGATATCTACCAACCAGAGACGAACACTCACTGATAGCGTCCTTAGATTTGGCGAAAGCATACGATATCACTTGGCGACATGGTATTCTGCGCACGTTGAAGACTTGGCGGATACGTGGTCGCATGATAAACATGTTGCGGAGCTTTCTCTCGGAACGAACGTTTCAGGTGTCTGTAGGACACATGTCCCGTGAACATGAGCTGGAAAATGGAGTGCCACAAGGTTCGGTTCTGTCCGTGACGTTGTTCCTAGTCGCGATGCAGCCCATCTTTCGAATAATTCCGAGCGGAGTAAATATATTGCTGTACGCGGACGACATCCTACTCGTGGTACGAGGAGCAAAAAGTGAAGGCCTCCATCGCAAGCTGCAGACCACCGTTAAGGCCGTAGACAAATGGGCGAAGAGCGTGGGATTCTCCATGTCAGCAACAAAGTCGCACATATTTGACTGCAGTCCGAATGCACGTCGGGAACCTGGACATGACATAACCATCGAGCGAGTTGCCGTTCCAAGGACCAACCGGCTGAGAGTTCTGGGTGTTACCCTGGATCGGACCCTTACATTCAAACCACACTGCCAGATGGTGAAGAAATCGTGTGAGTCTCGATTGCGGATTTTGAAGATGATCGGTGCCAAGCTTCCACGTGGCAATCGAACATCGTTGCTGCAAGTGGGATCGGCCATAGTAACCGCAAAGCTGACCTACGGTATAGGCTTGCTGAGCCAAGGAGGGCCAGAAACTTTGCAGACTCTTGCTCCTTGCTACAATTCAATGGTTCGGTATGCCTCCGGAGCTTTCGTGACCAGTCCGATACTTTCGATTATGGCCGAAGCGGGAACCCTACCGTTCGAACTGCTGGCAGCACAGTATATAGCGCGGACTGCCATCCGAATAGCTGTGAAGAATCGTGGCAAAATCACCCTTCCGTTGATTCAACGAGCCTCGAACCGCCTCGAAGAATTGACAGGTACAGCGCTCCCCGCTGTCGGTCAACTTGTGAGGCAGAGTGATCGTCTATGGCACGCACGAAAGCCTACGATTGTGTGGGACGTAAAGAAATGCGAAAGTCCGCCCAATCGTGCAACATTTGCTGAACACCCGCTTTCATCGATCTACTGTCGTCTACACCGATGGCTCTAAGGGTGAAGGTACGGTAGGGGCCGCTTTCTTCAATGGAGGAATTGCTGGCACCTACAGTCTCCCAAAAGCATGCAGCGTCTTCTCTGCGGAGGCATACGCCATAAAGATGGCTGTCACGATCCCGAATCAGAATACCGAGTTGGTTGTACTATCAGATTCTGCTAGCTGCCTATCGGCACTGGAGGCGGGAAAATCTCGACATCCGTGGATCCAAGAAATAGAAGAAATGGCGCGGAACAAACCTATTCAATTCTGCTGGATTCCTGGGCACGCCGGAATCAGTGGTAATTCCGAAGCCGACCGACTAGCCAATGAAGCCAGGAGGGAACAGGCGATCGATATCCCAATTCCAGGAGAAGATGCGCTGAGAGAAACTAAACAACTGATACGTCATCGGTGGGATAGCCAGTGGTACGAGAATAGGGAGTCAAAGTAGGGAGAAATAAAGGAAGATACCAGCAGATGGGCGGAACGCGGGAGCACGGCCGAACAGCGTGTTCTTACACGTTTAAGGATTGGACACACACGTCTAACACACACATACCTGTTAAAGAAGGAACCGCCGCCCAATTGTGAATGTTGCGGGACGGTGATGGATGTCCGGCATTTAATTCTCGAATGTCGGAAATTTGTAACCCAAAGGCAGCAAAATAGCATTGGGACCAACCTACGTTACGCCCTAGGAAATACCGAGGAGCAAGTAACACGAATGCTGGACTTTCTAAGGGAAACAAGACTGTTCTCCAAACTTTAGTGAAACCAGAAAATAGAAGAAGCTGTAAAAGAAAACGAAAACAAAAAAAGGTGAAACGTGTCCGATGCTAAGCCGAATGAACAAACAGAAGTCGATGAAGAAAAAGATACGTAACACAATCGAAGAAGAAGAAAAGCGAAGAGGAGAAAGTGGACGAATAGAAGTCGAAGAAGAAAAACGGAAGAGCAGAAGCACAAGAAGTTGAAGACGTAAAGAAACCGAAGAAGAAAAAACTGGAAGAAGATTAGCAGAAGAAGAAAAATGGAAGCAGAAAAAGAAGCGTATCGGAACCAATGGAAGAAGGAAACCGAATCGGATGGAGGAAAAAATGAAATGCAGAGGAAATTAAAGGAGACACAATGGAAGAAGCAATATACTGGAAAGAAGCCAAATTAAATAGTGAAATAGAAGAAGAAAACATGAATGAGAGAAACGTAACACAACTGAAGAAGACGATAAGCGAAGCAGAAGAAGAAAAGTGGAAGGAAAAAATCAAAAAAGGAAGGAAAAATAACACAGATAAGAAAAGCAGAACAATCGCAAGAAGCAGGAAAAATTCGGAGCAAATCAGCGAATGAACAGAAGGATAAGTAGAGTAGATTAATAAGGGTTGAGAAGGGCAGAATGAAGTGAATTGGGAAACGAATTAATGGATTAATATTATATGTGAATATCAGAATTTCGTAAGACACGAATGCACCCTTCTGGTGTAAAGTGTCATTAATAAAAAAAAAAATTATTATTATTGTCCAGCTATTCCATTAAATACCGATATAGTGGGTCTCAGAATTTCGTGAACATTGGTAGTTTTGTTCCTTATCACAAAATATTAGACACGTATTTTTTTATTTTTGCATTAGGGTGACCATTTCCATTTTAGGGCGGTTTCAAAAATCGATTTTTTTTGTTTTCCGAAATGACTTTTCTCACGAAATTATAACTTTTGAATCACTGAACCGATTTCAAATGTTAAAACACCAAATAAACGATAATTAAACATCATTCCGCATCGAACGCTGAAGAGCTTCGGTTCAGTTTTAACGTAGGACTACGTTTCTCATTTCTATACCCGGTGTCATTTCAAAATTTTGAAAATGAGAGCGTTACCCAAAAGTGAAAGGTTTTTTAACGCTAATAATTCTCGTTTGACTGAACAAAATGACTTCATTTAAACAGCTTTTGATCAAAAAAACATTTCAAAACAAATATTTTGCATTAAAATTTCAATCGAGTAATATAAGTATAAGCAGTTCAATTTATTACTTAAAGATAACCTACTTTTGCTCCCATACAAATCTACACATGAACAGGTTGGAAATATACTCCCAAAAAAAATTCACATAATCAGTGGAAAATATCGACTAGGAATTAACTTAACTTCCATGTGATTCATGAAGTGGAAAATGCTCTGCAAAATCCAGTGAATCTTATGTGTCCAGTGAAATGTAAATGATTAGTCAAGTAGAATTTCTTTTTCTATGTGATATTCATGTAAAAGTTACTTATGTAAGTATTGAAAATATCTACATGTGTTTCCAGTAGTAGATAAGTGAAATATTTTTTCAGTGTAGTTTTCCCTCTCCGGGTCCTCAAAAGGGGGCAACAAACTGTCTTCTTTTTATTTCATTTAGTTTTATTCCATATTGCTTTGTTGCCGGTGCCTGATTTTATAACTGAAGCCTGCCCGGATAAAAATAACGATACAATTACAATAAAATAATATACAATAACAACATAATGTATTGCCCACCATGAATCTTAGTGTTCATGTAACAGAATAATAAAAAAATCTCATTGTAATTACAGTAGATTTACTATACACCCCATATGCTAGAATTTTCAACAATAGTGAAACAATACAATAAATAGTTATTAACCCAAATTTGTTCAGAAAAAAGTAATATTTTTTATTGTTAAGATACATACAAACCCCCTTATTCTATTGTTGTTGTCTCAATTTCAATAGATTCTATTGTAGAAACAGTAAGTCCTAATGTTATCTTATTGTGGCGAACAATACGATCATAGCGCACTGTTCTATTGTATGGTTACAATACATTTTATTGTCAATCTATTATACTTTTTTATTCGGGTGTCCCCTCTTTTGAATTTTGCTTTGTACTGCATTTTCGTGCTTCTCTTCTTTGGAGGCAATGCTATCAACACCAGTATAAGGCACACGATTTGAACCAAAATGATTTCCTTGGTATATTCAAGTTGGATTGATCGACGGTTGTGTTTTTCGCTCTCTCGTTACTAAGATTTTTTCTCGGTTTTTCTTTATCTCATCTTGAGATCGCGCGTCTGGCTCCTAAATTATCGCCTGCGCTTACTCATCTACAAACCAGAAGAAAGCACTGCAAAGTTTTTCAAGTTTCCCTGCTCGACCTATTGCCGTGGCAATGGGTCGTAAAAATCGATAATCCGCGTGGGCGCCATCCGCTTCCGAATCCATACCGGAGCCGGGCTCCTCCCAGCGCAAAACGATGTTTGTGACAACTAGATTAATAGCATCATCCAAACTATCTTGTCGTTGGCCATCCACAGCGGCGAGGAGTTTTATAAACTACTATCCGGATTGAATACAGCACATTATGGTGTCATGCTGGCCACCGAAAATAGAAATTAATTACTTAGGCGTATCATAACCGTGATCCTTTTCAGGACGACCAATTTAATTTTATTATAAAAGAGTTAGTGTTTAAGTGAAATGTTTTTCCCCCCCCACAACACCCCCACCCCCTCCCCAACAAAAACAATTTTTTTCTCGCCCCCCATACCCCACATTCCCCCACTCAATATTCCCCCCTCACAACTAGCTCAAACCAACACATTCTCAAATGTTGTCTCAAAATTACATAGTGAATCAAAACAACAACCAAGATACTAGTACACGCAAAGAAATCACTCTGTGTTGAATCAACAAAATATTTGGTTGGTATTCAATACAAGGTTTCTTTTTGTTTCAATTCATAAAAAAGTTCCAAATCAATTCAAAATTTCATTCAAATCAAACCAAAAAAAATATTTAAAGTGATCGCTGCTGTGTGATTTAAAACAATCACATTTATTTTAAAACTCAAATGATTAATTTATTGTTTTAACAAAATATTTTTTCACCCTAAGAAATCACTCTGTTTTGAAACAACAAAACATTTTGCTGCTATTTAATACAAGGTTTCTTTTTGTTTCAATGCATAAAAAGATCCAAATCAATTCAAAATTTCATTCAAATCAAACAAATAAAATTATTTAAAGTAATCACTGCTGTGTGATATTAATTTAAATAATATTGGATTTATAACAATCACATTTACTTTTAAACTCAAATGATTATTTTATTATTTTAACAAAATACTTTTTCACCCTAAAAAAACACTCGGTTTTGAATCAACAAAACATTTTGCTGCTATTCAATACAAGATTTCTACATATTTGTTTCAATTCATAAAAAAGTTCTAAATCAATTCAAAATTTAATTCAAATCAAACCTATCAAATTATTTGAAGTAATCACCGCTGTGTGATACTCGTTTAAATTATACTTGATTTATAACAATCACATTTATTTTAAACTTCATTTTAAACAAAAATGCTTAATTAATTGTTTTAATAAAATAGTTGTATGAGCGCACATTTCATAGCAGCCATATTGCTACCTCTGACCTCTGCTTTCCTAATGTAAGTTTAAACATAATATATTATAATTTGTTAAACAGATTATCAACGAGTTATTCTCTTTGCAGATAACTGGAAAAACAGCACAACTTCCGAAGGAAGACTATTTTGCAAATAAGCTGCCATTATGACTGCCTCTCCCCAATATTTCTTCCCGAGTCCAGCATCCAACCACATGCACGATGCCAACTCCTGCAAAGTCCGATTCTTGCGTTCAGAAACGCCGTTCTGCTGGGGGAATATGGTGCGGTAATTGTTGAAAAAACAATAAAACACGACTTTCAGTTCTATAAAGCATGAAGTTTTATTTCAATTAAATGGTTTTATTATATTAGTTCATCAAAGTTTATTATTTCAACAAATGCGGTAAGTTGATTTAAGAAAACATTTTGTTTTGAACAATAAACACGATGTTCAATTCAATAAAGCATGATGTTTTATTTCAACTCAATGGTTTTGTTGAATTAGTTCATCGTTGTTTATTATTTCAACAAATGCGTTTAGTTGGTTTAAGAAAACATTTTGTTTTGAGCAATAAAACACGATGTTCAATTCTATAAAGCATGATGTTTTATTTCAACTCAAAGGTTTTGTTGAATTAGTTCATCAGTTTTATTGGTCCATATTCAAACCAAAATTTTAGTTGAATTGATTCCTCTTTTGTATTGGTATAACTACGTATTTTTTGCGTGTAGGCCGAAAAGCACAAAAAATTGCACGCAGGAAAACAAAAAATTAAACTCCCGGCCCTTGCGCACCACAACAACAAACAAAAATAAAAAGCCTAATATTCATTTTTATTTCATACCCCCTTTTTACATAAAAAAAAAAATAATTTTTTTTAATTAAATAAAAATTAACACCAAAAAAAAAAAAAAGAGATAAAAATACATGTATACAACACACTTTTCCCTTTTCTCTGTACATTTACCTCTCACTATAAAAGATAAATGTACCGAAAACACCAAAACGATTTGACGTAAACGTGCACTTTTATCACACTTTAAAATGCTCAAAAAGCACCCTTAGAGTCCAATCACAACTGCAACCAGCAATACATTTTGGATTGTTTGAGGCATTCAGTCAAGAGTGGTGAATTCGGCAAAGATTTTTCATCAAACACGAACTGAATTTTGTTTTGTTAAGCTTGTAGTACACTGTTTGTCCAATAGCCAAATATTTGGCATAGGCAGCTAGACAGCTGACAGATATCATAGATGTTTGTCAGATGCCTATCTGCCTATGACAAATATTTGGCTATTGGACAAACAGTGTACTACAAGCTTTAGTGAACCGAATGTCATAAGAAGGGACGGGTCAAGCAAAATAATAAAAACATTTTAATATTAACCAACTATATAAGTTATGATATGTATAAATAAGATGATATCAATATTGCTATGCACCAAAGCGGTCCTACGTGATCCTTGCGGTTATATTCCTGATATAACCCACCTCTAATTTTTTTCGCACTCCGCACTACCTCTTTTGTTTTTTTTTCCACTCGCTATCAACCACGCGGTGAATAAAATTAGTGCACTGTTTGAACCGCCGATATCCAGCCGAGCGTTCCTTTAGGGAAGCAGACATTCCCGACCGAGTCAGACGGATGTTCTGTTCATCTACCACCCGGTACCCTCGTAAAACGCGCGAGGAATAAAAGGTAACAAAACAACTATTCTTCCAGTTCTCGAATATTGCTCATTTTGTTTCCTCACGGCAAAAAACAGCTACCTCATTAAATTGGAATGCATTCAATATCGTTGTTTACGTATTACCATTGGCTGTATGCGCTTAACGCACAATATGAGCCTGGAGATTCTGGAAGGTGTAAAACCCGTACAGTATCGCTATTGGGAGCTCTAATCTAGAAAACTGATCAAGTGTGGAATCCGTAAAAAACTTGTGATTGAAAACTTCGAAGATATTCTCGAATTTAGTACACCATCTAGATTCTTGCGAATCTATATTTACTATATGTCATCCGATATTAGTCTTTCATACTATTATTCTCCTAGTGTACGCTTCACTTATTACAGTTCCTCCATTGATAAAGATCCATGAAGCAAGGAGTTCCAGTTCAACTTGGACCTGTTTTAATTCCCCATATTTTATAAAAAAGTACCAGCATGTCAATTGCAATAGAAGAATTTTCACTGATGGGTCGCGTATTGATGGATCCACTGGTTTCAGTCTCTGCAATGAATACTCATCTGCCTTCCGGAAACTTCAGGAGCCTGGTTCCGTATATGTTGCTGTTGCTGGCAGCAATCAATTTCGCATTGAGGATGATTTCCGACATGCTCATAGACCATTATTTCATCTTTTCGGATAGTCTCAGTTCTATTGAGGCCCTCTGGTTGATGAAAACAGTGAGGCAGTCATCTTACTGTCTTTCAATAATAAAGGAGCAGATGTGCGCGTTGGTCGAATGATCATTTCGTATTACCGTTGTATGGGTTTTATTCCAGGCAATGAGAAGGCGGACCCACTAGCAAAGGTGGGCGCACAAGATTTTAAAACAAAACAAAAAAAAAAAAAATTTTTTTCGCTGGGGGGTTTCCATTCAATAAAATATTTTTTCCTTCGAGAATTTCATTCAATTGGTTGAAACCAGGCGGGACCAACAATATCCTCCCCACACACCCCTCCATACAAAACCCCCCCCATACAAACAAACAAAAAACGGGAACCGGTTTATAATGCACCCCCCCCCGCATTTTTTTACCCCCCGATAAGTGCCCCCCCACCACCCCAAAAAAAAAACTCACTACCCTCCGGGGGTGCACCCCCCCCACAAGAAAAAAAAAGTTTTGGGAATCCGTGATTTTTCCCCCACACACGCGATCTACGAATTTCTTTGTTTGTTTGACCTTATATTGTAGTGTCATCAATACCCCGAATCGAATGCCATTCGCTAATTAGGGTTCAATCATAGACTAACTATAAGACCAGTAGGTCCCGAACAAATACGATTTTTTCTTGGCTCAGTCAGTACTAGCACATCGGTCCCAAGCTCGGTCCCAAGCTTAATAATGCGCCCCTTATAATGAACTCACACGAACACACTCTCAAATATTCTGTCAAAATAACACAGCAAATCAAAACAAAGGCGCAAATATGTGTAGCAAGGTGCTGGCTTCAAGGTGTACTTCGGACCAAGGGGTTCTACAACAGTGAACCAATTTCGAATCGCTAGTTGCATATTGATTGTTGGTCCCCCCATAACCACCTCCCCCCGGCGGGTAAAAAAAAAAAACAATTTTTTTTTTTCACACAGAACCCCCCCCCCCCCCCCCCCCCCCCCCCCCCCCAAACCCCCCCCCACCACCACCCCCCCCCCCACCCCCCCCCCAAATATTCCCCAAAAAAAAAAACAAAAACAAAAAAAAAAAAAAAAAATTTACCCCAAAAAGGTGGAAAACCCCAAAATTCCACAACAAAAAGCAGACCCCAAGGTGTACTTCGGAACTAGGGGTTCTACAACAGTGAACCAACTTCAAATCGCTAGTTGCGCATTGATTGTTGCTTCTACTGTACACATACTGAAAGCTCGTAATTCAAATTTCAATGCAAAAATTTTGTGAATTTTTTCGATCGCATGGTGTATGAATGAAGTAATTTTTGTTTAGTTGAAAATCTTTCACTTTAGCGTAACAATCTCATTCCTCAAAAAATTGTAATAACAGCCGGTATAGAAAAGAGAACGTAGTTCAACGTTGAAACTTGGTTTTAGCTAAGAGAGGATTGATGAGCAGTCCAGCAGTTGCAATTTTTCTTCAAATTAACAAGGTAAGGATTGCAAAACAATATTGTTTATGATGTAGAAGGAGATGTTCACTCATCACCATGAGGCCCCCAGAGTGGACAGTAATGTTTGCTAGAATGAAAAAATGAAGAGAAAGTGTTGATAGTTTAGTCAGTGTACGGCAGGTTGTGAAAATTTAATAGAAGTATTGAAACTTGAGCGAAGGGCTTGGATATAGTAGTACTCAAACCAAGAACGCATTCTTTGCCTCACATCCCCAATGCAGGGTAGGTCAAGGCGCTTGATCGTGCTCATGTACTACAATGGCTTGTGATGGTTCTAGCGGTTGTTTGTACACAATCCGTTTTGTTACCTACATAGTTGGTACCTTGGTTTGAGTACTACTATCACAGAGAACAGATATCCAAGCTGGAGTGCCCTCCGTGTGTTTACACAGTAAATTGGTAAAAAAAATGTTCGAGCCTGGATGTCTGTTCTCTGTGCTACTATATCCAAGCCCTTCGCTCAATATTTAATACAACCTGCCGTACACTGACGGAACTATCAACACTTTCTCTTCATATCTTTCATTCTAGCAAACATTACTGTCCACTCTGAGAGCCTCATGGTGATGAGCGAACATCTCCTTCTACATTATAATCGTTACTCTACGTACGGAGAATACAAACATAACAATTATAGTAAATCTTTTTTATGTTTACATTTTTTGATTCTATGGCAAGATAGGAAAACGAGAGATGGAGTCAGTTAGGTGCCATATTAGCTGCCATTTGTGGCTTAATTGTATCCTCCCTTTAAGACAGTATTTAAGCTTTGAATAAATCCCATTGCTTCTTTCTTTCTCGTTTCGTCAAGACGATCATGTTTTCTAATCGTGAATGTTGTAAACATTTGATGAAGATTGACAATTTCAGTGTTCTGTTTGATCGCCGATTATTATTTTCCTAGGCACGATCCTGACCTTGATCATATGATTTTTTTTCTCAATATATTATATTCAAACTGTTTTTAAATTGGTCAGTAAATTAATATGATTGGTATAAAAGGATATTTCAAACAGTAAAATAAAAAGCTATACAGTCAGAACAATAAATTTATTGAGATATTCACATCATATATTTATTTAGCTATATAAGTAAAGACGTTATAAACAATTTTTTTGTAATGTGGTAAATAAATACCCCTCCTCCTTATTTTCTTTCCTTTTGCTTTTTTTTTTGTAGAACACCAAATTCCGTGTCACACACCCCCTGGAGCCAGGGGGTTAGTCACTCTGCCACGTTGTGTTTGTGTTTCAGTGTGTCGGAAGGTGTTTCGGGGTGTCGGAAGGTGTTTCTGTGTTTCATCTGTCAATACTACAATCGAAAATATATGCTTATTGGCAACCATGGACTTTTTGAAGTTTAATACACGCACACTTATGCATCATCTAAATCACATCAGAGTGCAAGCGAGAGGGTAGCAAAACAGTGAAAAAACAAACAATCGATTCGTGTAAGTGTTGCCAGAAATGAATTTATCTTTTATGTGGTGGCGAGTGTGTTTGAAGTGTGGCGGATTGTGTTTTTGAGGGTGTTTACACATGGTGGCCAAGTGACTTATCCCCTGTTGAGAGCTTAAAACTATACTTTTTCGTATGTTTTGTTCTGGTTACAGATTTGTTACATGATACAAGGCTACACAAAGACAAGTTTGATACTCAATTTTACCATTATAGGGGGTTAAGATGACTATGGCAGTATAGTGATTTCGATTGTCGTTGAAAATAGTTAATTCAACATTTACTATAATGTCAGAATAGTCCTTGTACCCATTACTATAGTCAAGAATACCATAAAAGTGATGTATTCGATCATTTTCATGATTATTGTAAACTTTATACGCAGTCATCTTGACCATAATTTACTTGTCATTAGAACCATGAAATTATTCTCTTGATGACATTTTCCATGTTGATACTGTTTATAATGTACTTGTATCATGTTACAACTCTGAAGACCGAAAAACAGGAATGATTGAAACAACTGTTTCTCAAAACCAATATTTCCATCTTTTGCTCAAACATTAGATTCAGTTCATTGACAACAAGGTTCAAAAATTTCCTACAACATACGAAAATTATAAAACATCCAATAACAACTGTATTGCTTAAAAATTTTGATTGTCAATAATATTGAAATAATGATATTATTGTAGTGTGCCAAAGAGAAAATAAAAAGCAGAATGCAAAACTGCTTTCAGTGATATGGGTGTTTTTTTAAGTTTTGTTATCAGTGTATATTTTAGTTTGAAATATTGAATTTGAAACCCTGCCAAGATTTTTGATTGTATCTCGAAGATAATTGTTTACATTTTTGTTCAATACATTGGTGATAAGTAGAGGTATTGGATAATACAATATTAACAAAAAAAGTGTATAGTAATCGCCGAAAACAGCATTCTTCAGGCTACGCATAGTTTGAATACTACCACATCCATCTATGGTTTTAAAAATGCGGCATAAAGTGGATAATTGTAGATTTGTCCCAAATTAACCTCCAAAATGGTTGTACATTAGTGTATGGCTATCGTAAATAAATATCAATATACAAATGTCAGTGGTTTAGTTTTCTTAACACTAAACATTAAAGACGCGTTCCGTCAACGTCTTTTATCGACTTATAAATATTCACAGTATAGAATACATTTATGCGTATTTTATTCGTGGAGGATACACCACTCAATTATTAGTGTTATTAAAAAGTAAATTACTTTTCAGCAGGCGTTTCCGAACTAGTTGTCGATGGTGCTGTTCTCTGACCGGGTAGAGTTGCTGAATTAGTACAGTTGCATATCGCTTCAAAAATTCTTAAAACTATTCCACGAGTGCGAGTTACGACACGATGTTGTTTCAAACCACTAAGCAGTTTATTACCTGGAATTAGGAAATAAAATGGTGGGGTAAATTACCATTGAAATAGTGGGGTAAATTAACATTGATGAAATAATCGTCGAGTTATTTTTTATATGAGAAATTTATTGAATCATAGTGTGAAGTACAAAAACCTAAACATATAAATATTTATGTAATATATTAAAAAACACAAAGCGCATCAAATGCTACATTGAATATTCCAAGATCATAGTCCTTAACATAGCCAAAGGTAGTACTGCCATTTTTTTTTATGGCACTCATTTTTTAAGGGAAAACAAAAGCACCTGGGTTGTACTCCGCTGCACACTTTGCCGAATAAAATACTTTTTCGCAGGGATCTTTGTATGAGGATTCTAAAAAATACAATCAATATAGCTTATGCATTTGAGTGTTGTTATTTAAGGAATGAACTTACGAGTGTTCTTGCATGCTTCTAGAGCTTCTTTAGCGGGAGCCTTGAGCTCTGGTGGCAGCATGACATCGATTTGTGCAGTTGTCTTGGATAGACTTAGTTCCCCTTTTTTGGTGAGCTGTGAAAAATATCGGAATACAAAACTAAAGTCTTGTCTCTCTACCACTTGAGCCTAGTAAATTTCAAACAAATTATCTTTTTTTTTTTATTTCCACCCTACAAGTCCAATAAATAGTAATGGTGATCACATTAGTTCTTGTGATGAAATCAAATGTTAGAGAAATTAGAGAAGCAGTAATAAAGTCATCATCATTACTTAAGGCGATACGGGACGGGTTCACAACGGCAGCCATCACCACATTGCGGTAAACATTCAATTAGAATTTCAGCTATCCGCTAAAACCCAAGATTTGCATCTTCGAAATCACGAGGTGAAATATTTAGAAAGAGACAAAAGATTGTCAAAATTACACGTCACCGTATCAATGTCGTTTAAGTAAGGTCCGGCCCATCAGGTAGTTTACTTGTATTGGAAGCAAAAATATATTAAATATTGCTGGGCAAGCGAACGCCGACGTCTAACTACCATAACATTCCATACTGTGAACTGATAGTTTGACATAACCATAAACAGCTGTGCTGTGTAAATAGATAACTACGAAGATTCTAGGGGTTTTTTTTTCATTAGGGCGAATCTACAGTTGAGAGATTCTCTCCGGGCTCGCTCTCTTTCATTCATTACAGCGCCATTATAAAACTTTCGAGGGATTCTTTAGTACAGATCGAAACACAACAGTGCTGGCTAGCATACTCTACAAATAGTAGAATGAAAAACGTAAAGGTGATTGGCTTATAAATGAAAGAGAGCGAGCCCGGAGAGAATCTCTCAATTGCAGATTCGCCCTAATGAAAAAAAAAAAAAACCCTAGATATAGTTCAAACTATTTTGAAGGTGAAAGTTGGTAGAATCTACATACGGTCGCTGTTTTGTCATATTTACATCACCACTTTGCTTTTATTTGCACGGAGAAACCATAGACTAACTCTTGGATTGAAGAAACCCTATAAATTTCGCACTGGAAATGTGAATCATCTATAGTATGCTGCAGAGCAACCAACATGTGTTTAGCATGCGAAATCTGTGGCTGTAGGTCACTTTGATTTGTGCTAGTTTGATTTTGTTCATATGATTGCTACACTCAGCGAAATAAACTTTCGATGTTCATAAGACCGCATTATGATTATTTGCTATAAGAAATCACTATGAATTTCATAAATTTGCCTTATGAACTATAATGATGTTGAAAAAATAAAAATATGGAGCAACCTGGATTCGAAGCTTGAACGTTGAGGTTATGGGTCTAGTGACTTGGCTGTTGATGCATCCATAAGGACTTTTTTTCGGGCATTTATCAATGATTTTATAAATGCATTGAGTTATTGCAATATTGAAAAAAAGAGAGGCAAACATTATACTACTGTAGAACAAACACTAGATAAAATTTCCTCTTTTGGAATACCTCTAAACATACCCAGAATTAGCAAAGATGGCAAGGCTAGGGCTTTTTTTGTTTTTTTTTTTTTAGCGACGGAAGCCAGTTATCTAAGCAACATGATATATTGGAGTCTCATAACCGTAATAAATTTCGAATGGTTATTAAAGAACTGGTTGGAGGATTTGTGATATCGTTCGTTTAAGGTAATTTTTTATCAGGGAAGGAACACCATATTTGAGCGACACAGGTGACAAAAGCTCATGAGTTTCGAAAATTTTGTAAGAATCTAGCTTGTTGAAGGCATTAATGTTGGTAAAACCTCATAAGGTATCGCATAAGGAATGTATCGAAAATAAGCTATCCAGGTACATTGTATGCGTGTATTTGTGATGGTTTCAATGTGTTCCTCCTAGCATGCTGTGCGTTTGACTGCCATCTTTCGTTTGTTTACTTGTTTGCACAGTTTAAATTCTTCGTTTTCAAAATGTGGCTACGTGATAAGGGTGTAGCTTTGAAATTCATCACGCGATTATAAAATCCGCTATAACCATGTTGGGGGAACACTGTTCTTGGATAAACTGCAAGGAAGAGGCAGAAAACCCGCATAATTCAACCCTAAACTGGATCAGAAAATGGAAGCTCTAAAGAACAAATCAATGTAGATATGTGATTTGGCCAAAAAACGGGAACCAGCGTCGGAATGATTCAACGCATCAAGAAATGGAACAACCTGGAGACCTACAAGAAGCAGAAAATCGCCAAACAAAGTGCAGAACAGAAACAACGCGCAGCAACAAGGGCCCAAAATTGTATTCGCGAGTGTTTCTGCGACCGGATGCATGTACTTTGATGGACGACGAGTCCTTTGTCAAAGAGGACTTAAATACCCTTCCAGGTCCACAATATTACAAGGCCGACGTAGGAGAGGATATAAGCGATGCAGACAAGTGGAATCAAGTGGAGAAGTTTGGTCAAAAAGTGCTGGTATGGCAAGCAATATGTTCCTGCGGTATGAAGTCTATAATTTAAAAAAGACTATAAAAGACTGGTAAAGCAGCTCATAATATGCTGGAGTTCAAAAAATATTGGGCCAAGGCGTTCAAAAATGTGATGAAACACTTGTCAGGAACATGATAAAAAGTGTTCAATAAAAAATCCGGTAATTCGTGAAAGAATAATATTAATTTCATCCGGTTTTCTTAATGTTCAAGTCCAATCCCGAAGAATAAAGAATCATCCATTTGTTTGAATAGAACATCATTTTTTTATATTATTTGAAAGAAAAATATGTGGATAACTTATTTACGATACAGTCCTTATTAATGCCGTTCGACTGTTCAAATTTTTTGATTTTTCATGCAGATATCCAAAAACATCATGCTATGACCTACTGTAGGTTTGGCTATTTTCCAGAAATTGTTCCTGATTCCCATAGGTATAAAGAGGGCCATGCATGTTTTTTCCTACAGATATCCGGAAATAACATGTCGTGGACCTACCGGGGGTTCGTCCACTTCCACATATTCTCGTTGCAGTTGAAAACCGGAAAAACCACTCGCGCGAATCAATATAACTGCTTTTCCGTATGGCAACAAAGTGTCGCATCTAATGTGCTTTGTAGCACATCAGATACGCCAAAATTCAATCGTACAGAACGAGAGAAAAACCGTTAGGAGCCAGTGGGTTATTCCGGTTTTCAGTTGCAACGATAATATGGTACCGGTTATGGTACGGTCTAATGCGGACATTTTAGGAATCTGTTATAATTGTACCGTTCGACGGCTTAAAATTCATGACTTTTTATAACCATATCCGAAAACATCATATCGTGGACCTTCCATGGAATTTGATCACTTCCAGATACCCTGTGTTCGGTTTTGGTAGGGCCTTATTGAAAACAACAAACACCAATATATGACGTTGTATATTTTGTGACAAGTACAATGACAGCTGGGTAGTTATGAAGAAAATGGATATAACTTTGAATCAGGAAGTACCAGCACATCGGTCCCAAACTTAATGAATCCCCCCTAAAAACATAACTCACCACGAACACCCCCTCTAATATTCTGTCAAAATAACATTGCGAATAAAAACAAAACCAAAGATTCTCCGGGTGCTGGATAGCCAAGAAGAAAATGGATATAGTTTTTGGCTCAGGAAGTACCAGCACATCGGTCCCAAGCTCAATAATTCACCCCTAATAACGTTACTCACAAAAACACACCTTCAAATATTCTGTCAAAGTAACACAACGAACCAAAACAAAAACAAAGCTTCTAGTACCGAAAAGCGCAAGAATGTATTGCAAGCTGCATGCTGCAAGGTCAACTTCCGGCCAAGAGGTTCTACAACAGTGAACCAATTTCAAATCGCTAGTTTCACATTGATTGTTGATTCTACTACCGAAAAGCGCAAAAATGTATTGCAAGGTGCAAGGTATACTTGGGACCAAGAGATTTTAAAGCAGTGAGCAAATTTTAAATCGCTAGTTTTCTATTGGTTGTTGATGATACTCTATGTTCAGGGAAATCGAGCAAATGTCCAAGCCCTGTTACCTGTTGCTAAAATTTCATCGAAAGCGCTTCGTTGGCGATCTCGAAATCTTTATTCAAGGTGAAAGGGTACGGTACGCTATACAGCTACAGGTAGCACAAAGGTGCTGCAAAGTGAACTGCATGCTCTTAAATTCGAAAAAAATAGTGTTGTCAGTATTTCTACGAAACTGAAACCTTCGTGGAACCTCGGATTCATCCTAGCAAAACTACAAGTGCATTCAATGAAAAACTTAAGACTTATGAGTTAGTTTTGTATAATATTGAATTATGAGGGAAATACGTTAATCACAGACGATATTTCGGTAATTATTAGTGAATTAACCAATGAAAATTGCAAATGTTCCAAAAGGATCTAACTTAAAAGGTCTCCTTTATAAGCGTTTCCGACCATAGAAGAAGATACATATGAAAATTGCAAAACACTGTGTTGAAATTTTCAACTTACCGTTCCTGCCATTTGAGCAATGCACATAGTATAGCATTTCAATTCCTTGTCCGCATCATTTGAAAATTTTCCGGATTTCAGTTCATCCAGTGAAGCTTAAAGTTTAGTACATAACTAACTGCTGTTGGTCGTTTTCTTGGTTGTAAATCTGATTACTCACCTTCAGCGACATTGAATTTAGGAGCGCATGCTTTTCTCATCATATCCAGTGAGTTTCGGAGTTGCTTCATCGTCATCTACAAAATAGTTAACCTTTAATCAAATGTTTTCTTATAAAACATGAAGATACTTACCGCACCATTAATAAGATCGGGGACTCCCAACGCTAATATGAAGAGTGTAACTGTTACAACGTTCATATCGAGTACTCATGCTTGCTCCGATAGACGTTTGCACATTGATTTCTCACATCACCGAATAATCGTCCACTAATGCTGGATTTCGAATTTATGTTGATAAACTGCAATGTCACCTCTAGGAAAACGGAAAATTGTTCATTTCCACTTGGCTAGATAATTACACGACTGAGATCATACTAGGCGTGAGAATCAATTGAAATATCCGACGGGAACGCGGCGTCATAATTATTAGTTCAAAAGATCCATTCACAACCAATCGAAGCGCGACCATCATCGGTGCAAACAGGGTGCATTTAATTACATGTGCTTGGTTTCAATAGTGGCACACTTCGTAGATCGAGGTAAAATAACTCTTTTGAAGTGAAACCGGACGCCGTTGTTGTCAGTTTATAATTATTTCGCCTCGCGATTTTGGAGACGTAAATCTAGGCTTTTAGCGATTCGACAACAACACAATCTTCACTGCAAGTAAACTGCACGCTTAAATATTGATAAGTTTTCAAATCCATATCTGCTGAAATATATAAACAATTTGCTATTCACTCAAAACTATATTTCTAATGTAAGATATATTATCAAATCTAATGTTATTGTTATCAAATAGTTTAAACTTGTTTTCACCATATAACCTCTACATTAACACATATTGTTAATGTATGCCATATTGAAAGGTTTTTTATTTATTTCATTCCAGGAATGGTGTGTAATTATCGTCAAATAACAGTTGCAGCGATAAGGCGAGGAGGCGCCCATCGAATTGCCGCCATGTGGCATCTCACTGCACGTCGAAACTTCGTGTCAATGTCGGGTCGCTTGTGGCGAACGTCGGTATGATATTTTGATATGCTAGCAGATGCCGCAACTTCACCACATCAGTGGGCACCTCGACTAAGTGAACTACGCGTCGCTACGCGGGATAATTATTAACCCGTAGTCAAGGCGCCCACCAATGTCGTGGAGGTGTGATGTCAAAACATCTTGTCGACGTTCTCTTCACGTTATAAGACTTTGACTAAATGTTTTTACATGTTACGTGATGTCAAACTTCCGCCAAATCAGTGGGCGCCTCAACTTAGATACCTGACATGCAACATCCATTGGACAAAGTTAACCCTGGCTACGTCCTTGCAACTATGGGGATTGAAACATTGTGTGATTTTTCAATATCCATTCAACATCCAACTGAAAAAAAAATCGAAGGCTGTTCGAAAATTTTACAGTTTCATCAACACGTGGACAAATGAAATACTTGACTGTTTAATAAGTATGTTAATGATGCTATAAAACTGCTCTAGAACAACAAATCAGCTGGGGAGAATTGTATATATCAGAGTGGAACTTATAAAAATGGTCCCGAATAAGTTGGCGACTTCTCTACATTGACTGATAGGCAAGATCTGGGAACAAAAATCAGAGGAGAGAAAAGTAGGAGTTTTTGCCATACATACAAATAAGTTGTAAGGTTTGAACTACCGAGCGATCATTGTTCTCAACACGGCTTACAAAGTGCTTCCCAGATCATCTTCCGCCGTCTATCGCTGCTAGCAAGCAGACTTAAAACCAGGGGTCGCATTGTGGAACTCGAAACGAAGAACTTTTTCTCACAAGCATTCGTACAAAAAGACTTTCGTTTCGAGCTGCAAAATGTCACCCCAGTTTTGCGTACGAGTGATCGACAACAGATCAAATCTTTTTGTTGTGGCAGATCCTTTACCCATTCATCGATATCAAAACCGCATACGATACTAGTAATCATGAAGAGCTTTGAAACGAAAAACGGAAAACTAACGTGACTGGTCAAGGCTACGATGGATGCTGTACAGTGCTGTGTGAAGACATCAAACGATGCTGGTCTTGTTTTAAACATGCAGGGTTAATTTTTCAATAAATCCAGCCAGCTCATATGGTTAATTTATGTGAACATTGTCAGAAAAACGTTCCAGGCGGATGCTGATCAGTACACTAAGCTAAAACGTGAAGCAGAAAAGGTTGGATTAAAGGTGAATACGTCGAAGACTAACCACTTGTTTACCACAAAAGTTCAACTCAGTGGACGCAGTGATTCTACGCCCCATAAAACAAACAAACTACTTGTTGGCAGGAGGAACCGAACATGATAGATCCTGTGTAGATCAAACAGTAATAATCGATTCAGATGATTTCGAGGTAGTGGATGAATTTATGTACCTCGGGTCATTGGTGACGTCGGATAACAACTGCAGCAAAGAAATTCGTAAACGCATTATTGTTGGATGTCATGCTTACTAGACATTATACAAGACCCCGCAGTCTGGTAAACTTCACCCTAATACTAAGTATACTATATACAACATGCTGAAAAGACCCGTTGTTGTCTATGGACATAAAAAGTGAACAATATTCGAGGAGGACTTGGAGTTTTAGAACGACGTGTGTTTAGAACCACCTTTTGTGGTGTATGTAAAAACGGCGTATAGAGGACAAGAATAAACCATGAGTTGGTGCAGCTCTATGGCAAACACAGACTTCTGAAAGCCAACACACTAGCTAAAGCTGTGCGGGACATATTGTTGCTAAAATGGGCGGGTCATGTTGTAAGAATGGCGGCTTTACTTCCCTTCCGAAGGAAGACGTGACCAGATTTTTTCGCCTCAGAAAAACCACCGACGTCGACTGGGATTGAACCCAGACCCACTGGGGTGCCAAGTAGCAGTCACGCTTACCACTACACCACCGACGCCGGCTTGAGTGTGATCTAGTTGGCAGCCATTGTTCGGTAAGGTCGTTGAGTGATATGAACGGTATAAGCCAGCCACTATCATCATCGCTAATGTATGTACACAGAAAAAAATATTGTAGTAAAAACTACCATTTTACCCGACTATGCCTATCTTTAAAACTCCCATGAAATTTCAGTCAAATTTACTACGTTTATGGTAAAACCACAGAGAACAGACATTGATGTCCATATACCTTTTCTGGAAAAACGTGTGTAAAAGTTTATATGGGCAGCCACTTTACAAAGCAAGTGCAGAAAAAAACAAACAAACAATTTTAGGTTATGTGCTAGGCTTATTATTGATAAACGTTTACCTGACAGTTATCACAAAACTGCAGCGCCGCCTACCAGGAGCATAACGACATACATTTGAAATGTCGGTTTAAAGTTTTACACAAGTAGCAGACCGAAGATGAACGTCTGTTCTCTGTGGTAAAACCTTCAACATTTGTGGTATATTTGACAGACCTCATATTGATATCAACCGCACCATGGTCGATCTAATTGCAGGCATGGTAAAATCAAACGCATTTATAGTCAGGTGAAAATTGTTGGTGTTTGCGGTTAATTTAACCCTCGAAATGGTAGTTTCTACTGCGGTATTTTTTTGCGTGTAGAAAATGCATTAACTACACAGAAAAAAAATCTGAGTTTTCATTGTGATGTAAATATCAGAGCATGTACAATTTTATTTTATTCCACACGAAGCAGCAACTTGCATGAAATAGTTCTAACAAAGAAGAACTTTTGCATACAATAATATCCGCAATGTATGCAATGTCCCAAAACATTACACGATGTATAATGTAGTATTTTATGTTTTGTGACGCTCCATTTATGTGCATGATATTGAACAGAAATTCACACTACTTTTTCGAGCTGCATTAGCATGACCAGCTACTAGTAATTAGCAGATAATTGATTTCAACAGCTAACAACTGTTGCAAATATGACGCAAGTACTGCTGGCTAATTAATTGTCACAGAATATTAGTGAAGATGTGAATGGGCCATACGAAGGTAAAGAGTTTGTTTTGATTGCAATATATCTAACACACCGTTCCAAATTCTGGTCAATTGGAAGCCAGCGGTGGCTAAAAAAGTTTGAGCTTTCCCTTCGCCGCATACCTTAAATGTTTTGTAGAATTTCAAACACGGCTCGGAAATTTAAACAGACTTTATATTATTCCGAAGCCGCAAATTTAAAGTCCGCTTTTACCAAGAGCAGCATGCTCATTCCGCATCGAACGCTGAAGAGCTTCGGTTTAGTTTTTTTCGCACTCCACATTACCTCTTTTGCATTTTTTTTTCAACCCTATCAATCACGCGGTGATTAAAAGTAGTGCACTGTTTAAACCACCGATATCCAGCCGAGCGTTCCATTAGGGAAGCAGACATTCCCGGCCGAGCCCGACGGATGATCTGTCCAGCCTGTACCATCGTCAAACACCCGAAGGGAAAAAGTGTAACCCCATAAGCACCATCGCAGCAAGCAAGGTCATCGCTCCATCCACTGCCGGTCAGCAAGCGGTGCTTTGTTTGCGAACAACAGCAGAAGGTGCCATACCGGCAAACGGCAAGTAGCACATTTGTTTTTTGTTTCGTCATCTGCTAGTGTGTTGTGTATCTCTCTCCCATATAGTAAATCGTTCTGCATAGGGTGGTTCAAAAAAATACCGTTCTGCATAGGGTGGTTCAAAAAAAATCATCAGATTTTTATTTTGTTTTATTTAATTTTTGTTTTTTTTTGTCCCTGAATTTGTCTTTTCATGGATCTTTCTAAGGGGGGCGACATGCCTCCCAAAGATGTTTTTAGGGCGCGCTGTTATCAGCCGTCTTCTGCCTCTCCTTGGGTTGTCTACTTTCGGCAAAAACTGAAAGCCCTAGACTTTTTGGGCATAAAAAGAAATTTGACGCGTCGTTATCCGGGGACCGAATTCCATCAGGTCAACCGAAACAAACTGCGTGTTACTGCACCTACATATAAAATTGCAAATGAAATTGCTAGTGACGAAGGTTATAATGTCGAGTACTACGTCTACATCCCATCTCGAGATGTGGAGATAGATGGCGTGGTTTCTGCAGCGAGCCTGACGTGTGAAGACGTTATGGAAGGTAAGGAGCGACTTCCAGATTCCGCTTCGTCTACCATTGAGATTCTGGAATGCAAACAATTGCATGCAGGATCAATGGTAGATGGAAAAAAGACGTATTTACCGTCGGACTCGCTACAAGTGACCTTCGCCGGATCAATTCTCCCAAAATTTGTTGAAATTGATACGGTTTTTTTCCCAGTGCGCCTTTTTGTACCAAGGGTATTTAATTGTACCAAGTGCAAACAGTTGGGACATACGGCTACTTTTTGCGACAACAAGCCCCGTTGTGGCAAATGCGGCCAAAGGCATCTTGAAGATGCTTGCCAACAGGAAGCAACAAAGTGTGCTTACTGTGGCAAAGAGCCTCTCCACGATTTGCAGAACTGCCCCGTGTACAAGAAGCGCACTGGTAACGTGAGACGTTCCATACAAGAACGCTCCAAGCAGACGTATGCAGACATGTTAAAGTCGCAAAACGGAGCGTCTGCATCGTCTGTATCAGCCGCTCAAAATGAAAATCCTTTTTTGATTTTGTCTTCCGATGAACTGGACTCTGACGAAGCCGATGAGAGTGGATTTCCGGAGGTACACGCCCCCGGTAAAAGAAAGCCTACTAGTTCTCCTGGTGTGCGCCGGAAACAAATAAAACCTACTCTCAAAAGCTTGCAAAAATTGGAGGTAGAGGGGGTCAATTTAAAAAACCGAATAAACCGGTAATAGCTGATGCATCCGTTCCTAGCTGTAGCTATACCAACCCGCCGCTACCTAATAACAGTAACCGTAAGAGGTTACCAAAAACTACGTCTTCTCGCAATTCTAAGAATATCCCGCCCAAGCGAGGTAAGATTAATTTTAGGGACATTGTGGATAACATTTTAAATGCTCTTGGCCTTTCGGATGCTTCACCGCTCCGAGGAATTATTGACCTGCTTATTCCTATAGTTGGAAACTACTTCAAGCAATTGACTGTATCATGGCCCCTTATTGGTGAATTCATATCTTTCGATGAATAATTCGTCGAGTGAGGATCAAGATATGATCACGGTATTACAATGGAACTGTCGTAGTCTAATACCTAAATTAGACTCATTCAAGTATTTGATTCACAATTCTGATTGTGATATATTTGCTCTCTGTGAAACATGGCTTTCATCCGAAGATGAATTAAACTTCCACGATTTTAACATTATTCGCCTGGACCGAGATGATTCATATGGTGGCGTACTTCTGGGGATCAAAAAGTGCTACCCCTTCTATAAAATCTCACTCCCAATAATCTCAGGCATTGAAATCGTCGCTTGCCAAATAAATGTAAAGAATAAAGATCTTTGCATAGCTTCCGTCTATGTCCCTCCGAGGGCATCAATAAACTTTGGAGTTCAATCGTCAACTTTGGAGTTCAATTACATTACTTCCATCTCCAGTTCTTATTCTGGGCGATCTGAACTCCCACGGTATTTCTTGGGGCGAACAATACGATGACAACAGAGCGGGTATTTTCTATGACTTATGCGACGATTTCAACTTGACCATCTTGAACACTGGGGAAGCGACACGAATAGCAAAACCTCCTGCCAGGGAGAGTCGACTTGACATATCTTTGTGTTCTAATTCACTATCATTAGATTGTCTGTGGAAGGTAATCAATGATCCCCATGGTAGTGATCACTTACCAATAATTATCTCAATCACAAATAGTTTTCACAAAACAGACCAGCCAATCCATGTTCCTTATGACCTCACGAGGCATATCGATTGGCAACATTTTGCATCGGCGGTAACCCTTGGTATTGATTCTACCGATCCTCTTCCACCATTAGAAGAGTATCGTTTCCTTTCCGACCTGATGTACAAAAGTGCATTAGAAGCTCAGAAACGACGTGTTCCAAGTGCATCCCTCAAAAGAAGACCCGCCACTCCTGGATGGGATGACGAATGCACTAAGTTGTATCTTGAGAAATCCGATGCGTTTAAAGATTATCGTAGACATGAAACATGCGAGCTTTTTGACAAGTACCTCAAGCTTGAAAAAAAGCTTAAAAACTTACTCAAAGCAAAGAAACGCAATTACTGGCGTTCGTTTGTAGAGGGACTATCTAGAGAAACCTCGATGACAACGCTTTGGAGAAAGGCTCGTTACATGCGAAACTGCTCATCCTCCAATGAGAGTGAAGAATACTCCATGCAATGGATATTCGACTTCGCTAAAAAGGTTTGTCCAGACTCTGTCCCAACACAACCGAATTTACGGGATACTACCCGAAATAACGGTTCTCTGGCCGAACCATTCACAATGTTGGAATTTTCAATGGCACTTCTTTCATCGAATAACTCTGCTCCGGGAAGCGATATGATTAAATTCAACCTTCTAAAAAATCTTCCTGATATCGCTAAAAGACGATTACTTAACCTGTATAACACTCTCATGGAATTAAATATAGTTCCACCCGCATGGAGGCAGGTTAAAGTAATAGCTATTCAAAAGCCTGGGAAACCAGCGTCTGATTACAATTCTTACCGTCCGATCTCTATGCTATCATGTTTAAGGAAATTGTTAGAAAAAATGATCCTATCAAGACTTGACCGTTGGGTTGAATCAAACAACCTGCTATCAAATACGCAATTTGGTTTCAGAAAGAGCAAAGGAACAAACGATTGTTTAGCGTTGCTTTCATCTGATATACAACTGGCCTTTGCACACAAGGAGCAATTGGCTTCAGTATTTCTGGATATTAAGGGCGCATTTGATTCAGTTTCCATAGATATACTGGCAGATAGTCTGCACAGTAGTGGTTTACCAGGAATTTTAAATAACTTTTTGTATAATTTACTGTCAGAAAAACAAATGACCTTTAATCTAGGTCAACTGACAACTTCCAGAATTAGCTACATGGGCTTACCCCAAGGCTCATGTTTAAGTCCCTTGCTTTATAATTTTTATGTTAAAGATATTGATAACTGCTTGGAAAATAGATGCACGCTAAGACAACTTGCAGACGATGCTGTGATCTCCTTTAGAGGTCCACGTGCAGAAATCTTGCAAAGACCATTGCAAAATTCCCTAGATAATCTGTCCATCTGGGCCAGAAATTTGGGGATCGAGTTTTCACCGCATAAAACCGAATTGGTAGTGTTTACTAGAAAGCGGTTCCCTGCCCAACTGCGTCTCAAGCTGTTGGGAAGAGACATTACCCAATCTTTGACCTTCAAATACCTTGGAGTCATGTTTGATTCAAAATGCACTTGGAGTAATCACTTTGCGTATTTAAAACAGAAATGTCAACAAAGGATCAATTTTCTAAGATCAATATCCGGGACATGTTGGGGTGCTCACCCGGAAGACCTTATTAAACTCTATAAAACAACTATTCTTTCAGTTCTCGAATATGGCTCTTTTTGTTTCCTCTCGGCAAGAAATAGCCACCTCATCAAATTGGAACGCATTCAATATCGTTGTCTACGTATTGCCCTTGGCTGTATGCATTCAACGCATAATATGAGCCTGGAGGTTCTGGCAGGAGTAAAACCCTTACAGTACCGCTTCTGGGAGCTCTCATCTAGAATACTGATCAAGTGTGGAATCAGTAACAACCTTGTGATTGAAAACTTCGAAGAAATGCTCGAATTGAGTACCCAGTCAAGATTCTTACGAATCTATATTAACTATATGTCATCCGATATTAGTCTTCCATGCTATAACCCTCCTAGTGTACGCTTTCCTTATCACAGTTCCTCCATTGATTATGATCTCTCCATGAAACAGGCTATTCAAGGAGTTCCAGATCAACTTCGACCTATTTTAATTCCCCATATTTTTATCGAAAAGTACCAACATGTCAGTTGCAATAGAAGAATTTTCACTGATGGGTCACGCATTGATGGATCCACTGGTTTCGGTGTTTACAATGAATACTCATCTGCCTTCCGGAAACTTCAGGAACCTTGTTCCGTATATGTTGCTGAGCTGGCAGCAATCAATTTCGCATTGGGGATAATTTCCGACATGCCCATAGACCATTATTTCATCTTCTCGGATAGTCTCAGTTCTATTGAGGCCCTCCAGTCGATGAAAACAGTTAAGCACTCATCTTACTTTCTTTCAAAAATAAGGGAGCAGATGTGTGCGTTGGTCGAAAGATCATTTAGAATTACCTTTGCATGGGTCCCCTCACATTGCTCAATTCCAGGCAATGAGAAGGCGGACTCTCTAGCAAAGGTGGGCGCACAAGAAGGCGAGATTTTTGAAAGAAGAATTTCACATGATGAATTTTTCCCATTAGTACGTCAGAGTTCTCTTCAAAGTTGGCAAAACGATTGGACAAGTAATTCTCTTGGGCGGTGGTTACATTCCATTATTCCAAATGTTTCGTCGAGATCGTGGTTCAAAGGTCTGGATGTAAGTCGCGGTTTCATTCGTGTGATGTCAAGACTTATGTCCAACCACTACTCGCTAGACGCACATCTCTACAGAATTAACCTCGTCGATAGCAACATATGTAGGTGCGGAACCGGTTATGATGACATCGATCACGCAGTTTGGCATTGCCCGGGTAATGATGCCTCCAGAGCACGACTATTGGATACCCTTGTGGCCCGAGGTAGACAACCCTTCCGCGAAGTAAGAGATGTTTTGGGAATGCGTGATCTTCCCTACATGCAAGCGATTTACGAATTCCTTTGTTTGTCTGATCTAAGAGTGTAATGTCATCACCCCCTCCCTTTCACTCTAGTAAATTCCCTGCCATTGTGTCCCAGTTATATTATCCTTTTGTTTCCGTGCTACTTGTACCTGCCCAGCAAGCTGTGGTCACCCATCTGCAGCTTAGTTCCTGTAAGGGACTACAGAGAACGAGGATTTGGAAGATGTCGCAACCATGAGCAGCATCAAATACCTGAAATAAGTTACCTGCCTAGCCCCTTCCAAACAATAATGTGACCCATTAACCTCGAGCTAGCCACGAGTAATTGGCACCCCTCTTTACTAAAATCGAAATAGAAAAATTGTTAATTACAATATTGAATATCGGCTCCGCAAAGTGTTACACACGCCTGAGCCTAATAAATAAACGAACTGATTAAAAAATATTTTATTATGTGTGTAAAATAAATAAATGAATGTGTTAGGGTTTGATACGAAAAAAAAAAAAAAAAATAGCTTTATGCACACCACCCCCCCCCCCACAAAAAAAAAAGGTGCAAAAAAGAGAAAAATACCCTTTTCATTCAATTTTTTAAAAAAAAAAAAGAAAAAAATACCCTTAAAAATTATTTTTTTTATTTTTTTTTTTATTTTAAAAAAAATTTAAAAAAAAAAAAAATTTTTAATTTTTTTTTATTTTTTTTTTTTTTTTTTTATTAGTGAGTAAAAAAATTGTGTTTTGTTTTAATTTGTTTTTTTTTGTTTACTACAATGGATTGATTTTTTCTAGGATTTTTGACTTTACAATTTGGTTCTAAAATTTCCTCTACTATGTAGGGTCCTTCATAAAATGGATCAAGTTTACGTCTATTTTCATTTTTAATGTACACTGTTTCATTTATATTTAATTGAATTGGGTTGATGTCATTTTCTGATGCAATTGATCTTCTAATTTTATTTTCGATGAGTTTATTTCTAGCAATTTCGTTTGACTTTTGTAACTTAATTTTTAATTCTCTACTATATTGTTAAAAATTATAAACTGGTTCTGTTCCATGCTCAAAAATTTCTTGAGGTAATCTTGCTTTGTAGCCGAAAACTAGTTCATGTGGAGTAAATCCATGATCCGAATGTGGAGTTGTATTATAGATGAATGAATAAAATTTTAACCATTCATCCCAATCAGACTGATGTTCATTTACAAACGATCGCAGGTATTCGTTTAAACACCTGTGATTTCTTTCTAATGAGCCAATAGTCTGAGGGTGATAGGCTGTACTAAATTTTTGTTTGAATTGTAGTATCTTACTTATCTGTTCGAAAATTTCGTTATTGTACTCCGTTCCTTGATCAGAGCGTAAGATTAAAAATGTTCCATATGTTAGTAAAAAATCATTGACTAATGCTTTTGCAATAACGTTAGCTTCCTTGGTTGGTACTGGGATCAAAATGACATATTTTGTTAAGTCACATTGAATATTAACTGCGTATCTATTGCTATTATTGCTTCGTGGTAACGGCCCTACGGTGTCTATAGAAATGACTTCAAATGGGTATGATGGTGTAGTGGTTATCGTTTGTTTTTCTTTTGTATGTTTATTTACTTTGTTTCGTTTGCATAATTCGCACGCGTTTACGAATTCTGCAATCGAACGTTTCATATTATTCCAACTATACATTTCTCTTATTTTGAGGTATAGTCTGTGTTGACCGACATGTCCTCCGGTAGGCGTGTTGTGATAATCATGCAATATTTTCTGTTTTTCATTGTTATTCGTCACACTTGTTGGTGCTTTGTAAATAATAATTTGTATGGAATGCACTTGTGCATTTGTAATCATTTTAAAATTTTCCATGGATATCATTTTGAATATTTCGTCTCTTATGGACAGCGCTATTTTCTGTTGGTTCATTAATTTTAGTAATTCTTCTAATTTGAGAAGAGCAAACTCTAAAGTCTGACTTCCATTTAAAATTTGTTGATGTACTTGTGCAACAATTTTATCATTTTTCTTCAATATAAACTTGAATTCGTTTCTGTTCACTTTTGTTTCTAGCTTAAGTAATTTGTTTGTTTCAGACTAGGGGTGCGACACTCATCCATTCATAGTGGATAAGTTTGATTTATCCATGATTCTTTTCATTTTTCACAATTACTCTCAATATTATAAATATGGTAAAATAATTTCTGCTACTTTCGATTACTCTTGATTTCATTCGATGCAATCGGATTTCATCCGATATAGGCGTTAGAGTCACGAGTTTGATCAATTTTCTTGATCGTGTACGTCTAGTTAGCAAAACATAAACAAATTCTATCCGAATTTCTAGCAGTAACCCTCACATCCAAACGTTAAAAGGGATAATGGAAATTCTTTTAGGAAAAAAAGGCATCAAACGCTGATAAAAAATATTGGTAAATGCATACATATTCTAGTTTCATTTAACCGGAATTTCACGTTGAATTGTGGCAAAACATCATATTAGTTTGATTTGACTACCTACGGTGGTTAAAACAAACTAATGTTCTGAGTAATTGTTTAGGGAACTACCCAACAAACATTAGTGTTGAATTACCGCTTGTTCAAACAAATTTGGAGAAGTTATTCAGCTTTATAGAAGAACATGCTGAACAACTTTTCCAAATTTGTTTGAACAAACAGTTATTCAGCATTGATGTTTGTTGGGTAAGCAGCTCAGTTCAACCCATTTCACCCATTTGGCTGAATCAGTCTAAAATTTTAATTTGTTTCCCTGGGTCAACTGGACTGTTTTTTCTCTGTGATGAATTTGATTATTATGATTATATGAGAATTTGGTACAGCTTTATAAAGAATAAAACTAATTCTGGAGCAAGATCAATTTATTCATAAAGAACTTGGCTTTATTCTTAAAATACCTAATTGTTTCAATTCGTTCGCAGTTGTGACTATTCGTGACAACGCAGCTGGGCCAAAATTTCCTTTACCTGGTAGATATTATATTATAAAATCATATTCTTCTAAATCAAGGCGCATCCTTGTTAACTTTGAAGAAGGGTTCTTCATTCCGAACAGATAAACCAAAGGTCTATGATCTGTTCGTACTGTGAATTTTCTCCCATATAGGTATGGTTTAAAATAATTAATAGCCCAGTGTATAGCTGTTAATTCCTTCAAAATAACAGGTTTATTCTTTTCACCAGGTGTAAATGTTTTGCTTGCGAAAGCAACTGGTAGGTTTTCATTTCGATGTAGTTGAGACAAGACTGCTCCACATCCAATGTCTGAAGCATCTGTAGTGAGTATAAACTCTTTTGAAAAATCTGGGTATTGGAGTATTTTTGGAGATAACAAACAATCTCTTAAATTGTTAAATGCAATTTCACACTTCTCTGTCCAAATAAATTTTGAATTCTTCTTTAGAAGTTGGTTGAGAGGGTGTGCGATTATAGCAAAATTTGGAACAAATTTCCTATAATAATTACAAAATGCTACAAATCGTCTAACTTCGTCAGCATTCGTTGGTTTAGGATAGTTTTAAATTGCATTAAACTTCGAATCATCGGGTAACATACCCTGATCTGTTATTTCATGACCAAGATAGGTCACTTCCGTACTGAAAAATCTACATTTTTGTGCGTTGAGCTTAAGACTATAGTATCTTAAACGCTCAAAAACTCGCTGTAAATTTGAAAGATGATGACTAACTGAGCATCCAATAACTACTATATCATCAATATAGATGAAAGCTAGTTCTGGTGTTAGACCTGCCATAGTAATGGTCATCATACGTTGAAAACTATTTGGACTAATATTCAATCCAAATGGTAATCTTGTAAACTGGTAGTGTCCAGTTCTCGTTGAAAACGCTGTGTATTTTCGAGACTCATCGTCAAGACCAATTTGATGAAATCCTGACATGAGATCTAATGTTGTAAAGTATTTTGCTCTTCCGAGTTGATCTAAAATATCATAAATTCTCGGTAGTGGGAATTTGTCTGCTAGGACTCTCTTATTTAGTTGCCTAAAGTCGACAACTAAACGCCATTTCTTTTCGTTGTTTGATTTTTTTGGTACAAGAAGAATAGTTGAGTTATATGCAGATACAGAAGGTTCAATTATATTGCTTTCAAGCATTTTGTTCACTTGTTTGTCAATTTCATCATACTGTGCATGTATGGTCTTATAATTAGGTATATATTCCGGGACATTGTCATTGAGGACAATGTTTTGAGAATAGAAATTGTTTTGGGTAATTTCTTCTTCTGGAAGACAAAAAATGTCTTGATATTGATTAACTAAATTTTTAAATTCATCCCTAGCATATGAGGGAATTTTATCTACTTTTACATCTTTGTAAATTTTTTCACACCTTTCATTTTTGTTGCTATTATGAATAGTTTGTTTATTCTGTATATGAAGTAGTGAATAATCATACAACGACTTAAAGTAGGTTTAAATTGTGCATAAGAAATATATAGTGGTTCCCCAAGTAACCACGAGGCTATAATAGCATGCATATATAGGGCATATGCATTACGTCTAGTGCATCATTGAAGTTGGAATAATGCTGAAAAGGGCCCCACTAAGATCGAACTAATGCTATATCTTTTGTAATGCCATAAGACATTGCTAAAGTAGCATTATTGCATTGGTAATGCATCACTACATTCTTAAATCTAATCTAACGCTTCATTACTTGACAACTGTTGAATTAAGGCGATCCCGCATTAATGATGTCGAATAAATGCGATCCCGCATTAATGATGTTGATTTTAAGTTGAATAAGTGCAATAATATAATGCTTGTGGTTACTTGGGTCATGGTTAGTATTTACAAATTTTACATAGGGTTTCATAGCAGAAATTATCGTATTTCCACAAAAAACACCTGGGTAAATCTCATCAGAATGGACAATCATGTCTTCTGAGATTTTTAAATGCGGTATTCTTCTAATGACTTCACTACGGCTAGGTAACATGAAGCCTTCATTTAGACTATCTTCTATGGGTATCGATATTTGTACGTTCTGTATGTTGAAATTAAGTAACCAATATTCATAATTAATCGCACTTGTAATTAATTAGAAAATCACGACCTAGAATACCATCTGCCTGAATGGGTAAATTAGGCGTTACTAAATGAAAATCATGGTTTAATACCAGACTATTATTAAAGCATATTGCTGTGTTAACTATTCCTAAGGTTTCTATAGTATTTTCCGTTATTCCGGTTAAAGTAATTTTATTGTGAATATTTACAGGTTGATTTGGGTGAATATTTTGTGCTTTAAATAGCGAAATATCAGCACCTGTATCAATTATTAAATTGCAAACTGTATTCCCAGTCATGTGCACTCTGACTTGGATGAAGTTTGACGCATTTAAATTTATTGTGAAAATAGGTGTACGGTAACCAGTCGGTAACAATTGTCCAGCTTGTCGACATTGTTGAGCAGTTGTTACTGGCGGGCTAAAAAATAATTTGAATTAGGAACATTTGGTGGTGGCAATGCCAATTGCTGACCATTGGTTTGGTTCATGGGATTGCCGTAAGCTACCGTTTGAGCGTAACTTAGGTTGTTCGGTTGGTTTTGTGGAGTGAATTGTGTAATTGCACAATGTTCGTTTACTCGCGCCTGTTGATTATATTGAGGATTGCCTTGCTGATTCGCAATGTACATCCTCGATGAATTCTGATTCCGATAAAAGTTTCTATTTCCATTTGGATTGAAATTTCTTTGATTTTGATATTGACGGAAATTTTGGTTGTTTTGGCTAAAGTTTCGAGAGAAAGTTCGTGGATATCGTGATTGATATCTGTTCTGACTCCCCTGTTGGAATCTATTGTTCATTTGTGGATTCCTGTAGTTGGTATTTTGATTCTGAAATCGATCACGATTTTGATCATTCGAAGGTTGACGATTGGTTGCGTGTAGTACAACTGTGTTCGCAACCTTGTTTTCCACTTGTTCATTTTCTATCATAACGTTAATGGCTTCCTGGAGATTATCGAATTTTCCAATTTTTAACATCATTTTTGTTTCTTTGTTCATCGAGCCATTGATTAAAGTTTGGACTGCAACTTTTTGCGACATCTTCTTTGCTACATCATTAGGTATTTGTTCCCTAACGTATGTTTCTGCCAATTTGTCTGCTAATAAGTCAACTTGTTTTGTAAAGTTCTGTACATCATCTGCTGCTTTCAATTTTATATTTTTCAAATTTACCAATGCTAAATCGGAGTTGCCTTTTTCCACACAGTTGGCTTGAATTTTTGTCGTAATTGCATCAAATTCGTTAGGAGTAGCGGTGAATAGATTTCTAGCTTTGCCGCTTAACTTCGTTAATATTATTTGGATAGCACCCAGACAACCACAAGTCGTATAACAGTGTTCAAATAGTATCGTATATTCCTATATTTCAAGTCAAAATCGCAATTAATTGTGGTCTTAATCGTATTATGTTTAAGTTAAATCGTAAAGAGTGCAAATTTTCGACTTATATACGATGTGTCATTTATTCATCGTACTGCGTCACAAACTAAATCGGATATACATCGCTAAACTTTTTAAATCGAATTTGTTATTACAATTTCAATCGCATACGATATCAAATCAACTCGTTTAGGAAAACAATATTTTTGCATTCTATACGATTTGTTTACTTACATATCTGTTTGTATATCATCAAAACAACTTTCAATATACGTGCATTCTGGTTGTCTGGGCAGCCACTTTGTGTCCGTCTTCTACTATCGCCTTGGTTAAATTTACCGCGTCTACGAAAGATTTAGCTCCTCCCGGGTTTCCATCGTAAGCGGGTATTAAAGGCGCCAATTCGGCTGCTGTTTTAATATTTAGAGCCATATTTGAATTACTGCGGGCTTTAATATACCACACGATTAATTTTGCTAAAATTTTTAGTTTATTGGTTCTTTGAACCAAATGAATGTCACTGTTTACTCTTATCAACGAGTCTTCTGTGACTGGTTTAAGAAATTTTGACAGTGGTTCACTAGGAGTAGTTTCTAGTGCTTCTGACTCACTTTCACACTCTCTTTGTGTTACGGGATTGTTATTCAAAATTTCAATACTCTGGGTATATACAATTTTTAGTGCTACATATGTTTCAACTTCTGCATTCCACTGTGAAGTATTGATTCGATGTTCAAATGTTTTAAGTGTTTTCCTGTATTCTGAAAAAACTTCCTGAATTTGATGTCTTGACGTTTCTATACTAGCAAGAGTCCTAGGTCTATATTTACTTTTCAGCCAATTCCGATAAACTCTCTTTAGATAGAGTTCAATTTCTCGTAATCTATCCATAAATTTCTAACACAATCTTTTAATTTCTCATATTACTCAGAATTGTGATATTTTAATGACACCATTACAAGTAATGCAAAATCGAAAGTCTTATTCAATCAGTATTCGTTTTTCCTTACATTTAACTTACACTCCTAAATTCTATCTTTAACGCTTTCTAAAAACTCATCGATTAATATCCAGATTTCTGGAGGTATTGGATCTTCCATTATAATAAACGTTCAATTATTAAAACTAAATTTTGTGAATTTTATATACGTTAAAAAAATATACCTTTTCGGTACTTATCTTGGTATGCCGATGATGTTATCGTTGCTGCTGCCGTCGAACTTCTTTGTTGCTTCCTGCGGAGTTGATGACACTGCTGTGCTGTCTCTTTTTTTTCGTTCTTCTGCTGCGGTTAAAATCACTGCTGCTGGTGATGATTTCCGTTGTTTTCTGCTGCTGTCGGCTCTCGTTGAACTTTGTCATACGCTGCATGCTATTGCCATGCTATCACCAAAAATATACACCGGTATCCAACTTAAGTTTTCATTTGTGATGGACGGTTCTAATAAGCGTGTGAAAAGTCTAGCGCCTCTCAAACACCAGTAGACACTTTTTCTTCGCCGAAAAGCATTTAATGAGAAATGTATTGTTCTGTATAACTATAACAAATATTATTGTTGACTCACGGTTTACCCATAATTTTTATTCATTCAAACTATACCGATTTTATTTTTGAACCAACAATAAATATAGTTGTTTCTCAAAGCGCTGCAAAGGAGGCTTCTATTGGAAACAAAAAGCACTTATTGTAGAATCAAAAAATAAGATTTTTGGAAGCAATGCACCTTTGCATTGACTCGACCTAAGCGGTGGAATTGTAGAAAAAAAATATATGAATATATTGTTATATAACTTAAAACCATTGAAATAATAATAAATTTTATTTACTTTTCAAAAGATTATGTTATGGAAATTCAAATAAAATAAAAAGTAGTATACTCAGTAGCCAAAAAAAGCCGAGCAAAATTTTGCTTCCAAAAAACGTCACGTTCAAACTCCTGTAACTTTGTCTATTATAAACATTTTTGATTGAATTTTTGACAGCCCTATAACTAATGTATTAACCTCATGTGAACAAAATTTCATGTTCGTATGGTTAATAAATTTGAAGATTTGATAACACATGTAAAAAAAGTCATTTTTGGACATACCAAATTCTAAAATACGTACTTCTGTGAAAAATTTAGGTAGCGAAATAAAAATTTCACCATAGCCTAAAAAAGTATAGGAAATAAATTTGAACTGTTTCCATCAAGTGGCGTTAAATTTGATGCACCAACATGAGTATTTCCATTTTTCACACGGTATTGACCATGGTGAAATATCGGTGCAAAAAAGAGCCGAGGCTAAGTTACTTTAATGAAATAAGTGGACTGATGTTTGCAATCTTTATCAATTTTAAGTTACTCAAATAAAATGATTGAACTGTTGTCTGGATACTACAATTTTGAATCAAATGAGAATTAAACATAACAGCAACAACAATAACAGTTTTTGTGATGTTTTTATAACAATTGAGAAATAGGGGGAGGAGGTCCGTGAGCGTTACGTAATTAAAGGGGGGAGTCTGGTCACGTGTTACTTATTGTTACATAGGGGAGGGAGGAGGTAAATAATACCGATTTTTTTTGGCATTAATAAAAAGTATCAATAAAGTATGGTTGAATCCAAGTAAAGCTGAAGTGAGATTTAAACATAGTAGTATCAACAATCAATATGCAACTTGCGATTTGAAATTGGTTCACTGTTGTAGAACCCCTTGGTCCGAAGTACACCTTGAAGCCAGCACCTAACTATACATATTTGCGCCTTTATTATGATTTGCTGTGTTATTTTGACAGAATATTTGAGAGTGTGATAGTGTGAGTTCATTATTAGGGGTGCATTATTAAGCTTGGGACCGAGCTTGGGACCGATGTGCTAGTACTGACTGAGCCAAGAAAAAAATCGTATTTGTTCGACACCTACTGGTCTTAGAGTTAGTCTATGGTAGTATCTAAAACTGAAATCGGTAATAACTTTCTGGCTAACTGTATGGAGGTGACCATTATCGACGATTTTCTGCTAGCTTTATCACCAATTACTTTGCTTGAACTGCTCGAAAAACCTTTTTTCAAGAGCATTATCTACGACGTTTAACCTCACTTTTGAATTACCTGGTTTCCTCCATTAAAGAAATCGTCTGCATTGCCCCAACATTATGACACGTTCATAATTTCATTTTAACCCTCGAAATGGTAGTTTCAACTGCGGTTTTTTTTTGCGTGTAGTCATAATAGCGTAAATTGAGATTACCGTGTGCGCCACTATCGCGTTGCTAAATTTGAGCGCCCGATGCTTTCCGATAGTCGCGCCAGCGTTGCCAGGTGGATTTATACAATATCGGTATTGCTTATTAAAAAATATCGGTATTTACCGGTATAAAGTAAAATTCAGATTTTTTTCAAGTGAACTATAGTTTAATTTTGATATAAGATTACAATATATTTTGGCGATCATTTTTCTTCTATTTTCAAATTTTATATGGACAAAGTTTGACGTAAACATAAAAAATAAAATAAAAAATACATTAGTCATTTTTTTATATTTACCATCTCAAGGTTGAATATGTATACTTTGAATAAATATACATTTCAATATATATTTTTTAGAATACACACTTCTTAAGATGTTATTAAGATAACAAAAATCATGTATAGCGATAAGGTTTTTGAGCCAACTCCCGTTGTGCTAAGCACATCCCTTATTTTTTTTAAATAGATTTTAACACAAAAACGGATTAATTCTAGTGTATACCGCTTCCAATTTTATACACTTTTCCATACAAACCACTGGATTTGTTAGACACGAAAAGCTAAGATATGATCGATTATTCAACACTGCTTCTTGAGCGCATAGTGAATTTGATATTTTTGATTTTTTTTTGCTTGATAGAACGAAAATAGGCGACTACGACGAAGTAGCGCTCTACCCTATCAATAAACAGATAATTTCTTTTGAAAATCTAATATTAAAAAGCATAAATGAATAAAGTATTGTTGCTTGTTACTATAGGACTGATGAGTTTACCCAACAAACAAACGAAAGCAGTAAATAAGCATATGTGCATTATTACAACTGAATTAAGACTTTTGTGGCTGAATAAAAAATCTGGCTAAAATATAAGCTGAATAACCATGTCTTCAATTGAAGCAATAACATTATTTCAAGTGTTTCATTTTGTTTGAATAACATGCTTATTAAAAGCTATTTTAGTATCTATATGTAACAAAATTTACACAGTTCAACAAAGAGTCGAATAACAGTTTATAAATCCGTTGAAACATCGTTTATATAGCCTATTTATAGTTATGCTGTATAAATGATGCTATATTCATTGAATTCAGTTAATTCCTATGTTTTTGTTTATGAGTTTAATTTTTGGTACTGGTGAAAAAGTATTGACCTGTTTTCAAGAGTTGAAATTATAGTCAATTGCTTGAAGCAAATAGCTCAAAGGCTACCGATTGCCCATCAGAATAGAAAACAGCGCAGTGTTTACAAATAACATCAGAAAACATTGTCATATCTTTTAATCGTCTCTTGTTCAATATGCCCTTGCCAGTAATGCACGTAGTAAAACCGAACATCAACCATCAAAGCTTGGTAATTCAGATGTTTAATAACAGCATTTAGAAGGTTTATTTGAGCACTGATATTGCTTATATACAGACAACGCTATAAATATAATATCAATGTAGCTCAATAAGAGCATCACTTCTGCTACTATTCAATATATAACATTGAGCTTATATAGCCGATTCGTTTTTACTTCATTCAATTCTAGAATAGCGCAGTTGGTAAGTCACGTAGTTGAGGATACGAAAGTTGATAGTTCAAATGGTAATGGTAATAAATCAGGGGGCTAGTCACTCTGCCACGTTGTGTTTGTGTTTCAGTGTGTCGGAAGGTGTTTCTGTGTTTCAACTTATCTGTCAATACTACAATCGAAAATTTATGCTTATTGGCAACCATGGGCCTTTTTGGCGGTTGATTCACGCACACTTATGCATCATTTAAATCACATGAGTGCAAGTGAGAGGGAAACAAAACAGTGAGAAAACAAACAATCGATTCGTGTAAGTGGTGCCAGATATGAATTTATCTTTCATGTGGTGGCGAGTGTGTTTGAAGTGTGGCGGATTGTGTTTTTTTAGTGTGGTAACACAAGGTGGCTGAGTGACTTACCCCCTGTAATAAATTAATGTTACAAAATGTTTCTGTTGATGTCTATGCATAATAATATCAAATTAAATATGCACAATATGAAATCCAAATAAAAATGTTTGTATCATATGGAAAATCATACAAAAACCCCAACAAAGTTTTATGAAAATTTAAAAAAGTTGAACAAAAGTTCTATAAAAGACACCACAGCTTTTTTAATATGCTCAATGATGTTGAAGAAAAATATATTATTCTTAACAAACACTCGCTTAGCTCAACAAAGGTCTCTTCGACTCTCGGAATTACCCTCAAGTTCTGTAAAGCATTCAAACAGCAGTTATTCAATTATCAGCTGAACTCCATTGCTGCAAACTTGCTTCTTAAGCATATGCAATTGCCAGTGTTCAAAAGCATTTGGCGACAGCTTAATAACTTCTCCAAATTTGTGTGAATAATGCCTGAACAAAAGCTGTGATGGAAAATAGTTCAGAGATTATTCAACACGCTGCTGAATTAAATCGCCATAATGATGTTTATTGAATGAGTGATTGTTTTTTGGGGATTATGCTTAAAATTACAACCTGTCTTCATTTGTTAACGCATTTAATATCATAATTAAACTCGATAATTTTATCACAGACATACAACCATAACACATCTACTTTCAAATTAAATGCTTAAAATGGCAGGCATCCATTTACTCTAACTTGAAACTTTTTCCGTTTCTCGCTCGCCTCGCATAGCACGTGAGCAACGGAGGAAACAAAAACAGAAGCTAAAGCTAAAGCTAAAAACAAAATACAGTGACCATTCGTTCATTGCAACATGTTTACAATGCAATGAGCGAATGGCATTCGCTCATTGCAACATCTGACAACGTCAAATCGACTGTCAAAAACTCGTGAACAATAGATCGTAAATGACAGATTACTGCTTGACATTTGCATATGACAGTTAATTGCTTTTTAATTGCAAAACGTTGCAATTAGTGGACTTGCAACGAAAAGACGTTTCAATTAATGAAATTGCAATATATAAGCGAATGGTCACTGTACGCACAGTGAGCGCAGTTGCAGCCGCAGGGTTTTCCATTTGAAGAATGGCGAGGGCGAGGGGTAAGAAATCTATAAAAACACGCTGATAAATCATAAACCAAATATAATGTTGAAATAAATTTCATTGAAAATCGGTATTTATCGGTATAAAAAGTTGGAAATCGGTATTTTCAGAGCCCTTGTCGGTATATCGGTATTGAGAATAAAAATCGGTATAAATACCGATAAATCGGTATACCTGGCAACGCTGAGTCGCGCCACAATTTTGCTACCGCTTTTAGTTGCGCCCGATACGGTTTGAAGTGATGGTGAGGGTTATCAAATATAGTTTAGTCGCGCACCGCTACGGATGCTCTAAGGTCGGTATCGTGTTCGAAAGAAATTTCTTTTTCTATCCAAAACCCATGTTAAATTCCGTTTACTGAAACGGAAATGTAAAGAATCGAAAAGAAATTTCTGCAGCAGTATCCACCTGAAAAGAACGAAAAATAAAATTGGAATTTGTAAGGTTTCCACGCAAACTAATGGGAGCTGTCACTTTTACTTTCGGAAAAATATTCCGCTCGATTATTCCGTAAGCGAAGGTGACATTTCGTTCCATGCAGATCAATTGTCAAAATTTCGCTTGGTAATATTGAACAAAATTCCGTAACCTCTCTAATTTTTAAGTCGATACTGGCCTTTAAATCAAAACAAAAACGCTTTGACTCAAAATAAAATTGAATTTTTTTAAAAATTATTCTGATTGATTTTAATGATTTAATTTCTGGTTTGCTTTGAATTTCTTTATTTTATCTGTTTATCTTTACCAAGGCTTAATTGTTGTTTTTAAAAAGTATTTATTATGTTCATAAAATTGCTGCACCTAAATAATAATTTTGCATTCGTCATGCATTTTTCCTTGCCACCAAAAATAGCTCTTTCACCTTCTTCCGTTCGATGAATTTCAAAGTTTCGACGGTGTACCGGTTTAAAAAAAACAAAAAAAAAAAAAAAAAACCCCCAAAAAAAAAGCACCAAAAAAAAAAAGATAAAAAAAACAACCGCCGGACTTCCCAGGGGGCTAGTCACTCTGCCACGTTGTGTTTGTGTTTCAGTGTGTCGGAAGGTGTTTCTGTGTTTCAACTTATCTGTCAATACTACAATCGAAAATTTATGCTTATTGGCAACCATGGGCCTTTTTGGCGGTTGATTCACGCACACTTATGCATCATTTAAATCACATGAGTGCAAGTGAGAGGGAAACAAAACAGTGAGAAAACAAACAATCGATTCGTGTAAGTGGTGCCAGATATGAATTTATCTTTCATGTGGTGGCGAGTGTGTTTGAAGTGTGGCGGATTGTTTTTTTTAGTGTGGTAACACAAGGTGGCCGAGTGACTTACCCCCTGGGACTTCCTGATCATTTGATCAGATCTCCTGATTTTTTATTCCAATCTTTGTAAAAGATCAGACGATCTAGTCAAGATTTAAAATCTTTTATGCCAGTTTGAAACAGACTGTTGTTTTATTTCAGTGTTTCAGAATATCAACAAACGTGTGTTGATCGCGTTCGTTTGTATTCATATTATGCTCAATATAATGTTATTGTTTCACCCGCGAGTTCAGGCATTAAAACACGTAACTATAAAATATTTTTAAGTTTAATTGAGAGCAGGATTAGATTTTGGAAAAAAAAAACTCCGTTTTCCATCAGGTGATAAGAGCACATGAATGCAGATACTATTTAAAAAGAAATTGCTTCCAGATCTAGTTACACATTTCCAGATATGGAAGAATTAAAACGAAGCGATTCTCTTTCTATTTCAGCAACTTATCTGACAAAACATTGAGGCTGAGCTTGGTCCAATTCCTCTCAATATTTAGGATAAACAAGGATGTTCTTTAAGCGAAATATTCTCGTTACAGTAGAAAACCGGAATAAGTCTCACCCAACAATGGGGGTTTCCCTAGTTCTATACGTTAAACCTTATCTCGATCCAGAATAGAATAGGGCCTATCAACATTTGTGAACAAACGCTTCTGAACCCACGCAAACCAATACCATCATTATGTAGAGGAAAGGTTTCCCTACACGATGACGCTAGTGGTTTGCGTGTGTAGCCTACGGCTTGCAAGAAAAAGGGCTCAGAAATGATTTTTTACAAATGTTGATAGGCCCTATTCTATTGTTAGTAAAAGTAATGTCGGACACTATTTCCAATATAAATTTGAGTATTAGAACGGGTGGAAAATATATGGTCGAGTGAGACTTATTCCAGCGTGACGACAATATGGTTCAACCGAAAACCGGTGATGAATGATAATAGTCATAACTGAAGAATAAAATAATCCACTAACGCGAATCAATTTGATCAACTGATTTGTAAATCAGAGAGGTAATGAATCATGTTTTATATTCCTGGAAACTTTTTCTTAATTGATACGTTTTAATTTAATAGAACATTCTGCACAAAAAGACCATCAACGTGATCATCTATTGACTTCGACTCTTTGACTCCCGAGGAAGTAGGTAGATGGTATATTTTAAAATTCGGAGGAAGGATTGGTTTTACCGGAGTGTAAAACGGGATACAACCGGAACGTTTTTGTTTTTGGATCAGGAACAGGAAAACACGAGTGAAGAAATCACAAGTTTTATGGATGCTATATTTTATGGAGCTTATGCGTTTTCGGCTGAACCGATTCAAGATAAGCAATAAATCGACACAAAAATAAATAGGTGAAAGGACCAACAAAGACAATCCTTTCTATGTAACATAACAAGTTAAGCATATGAGGCATGAAAAATAAATAACTCGCATATAAAACACTGACTGCTTTGTACTGTTCCAGAAATTTCAACACTAAAGATAAAACCGATTACGATTCATACAATACAATCTATCTTCAAAGCAACTCCCATTTTAAGGAGCTATCAATAACCGATAATTGATAGATGGACTCTAGTGTTAATTCTGCAGATTAAAAATCTGAAATTCCGTACCGTAGTCAAGTTTCATGTTTTCACTAAAGCTTATCTAGATTACAAAATCTAGCTTTAGTAAAAATACGAATCATAAAAAGATAGTAAATTATAATGATCATACGTGTTAGCATTACGACACCGCCATACTCATTTTCCATCGTTGAAGGAATAAACCCTGCAGTATATCACCAATTCGGAACCGAACTCGATGCACGATTACTCCAAAAACGATTATCACTTAGTATCAGGAGTAATAATTTCAAGTTTCTGAATACAGGTTACCAAATTTACTTCCTCTACTAAGTGCTTTGCTACACACTTAGAAAAGTTTACAGTATTCGGTAATTTTTTACCGAACTTTCAACAGCTGAACGTTCGGTAATCCGATTTACCGGATTTTGGCGAAATTTTACAGTATAGGTCGGTATCGTGTTCGAAAGAAATTTCTTTTTCTATCCAAAACCCATGTTAAATTCCGTTTACTGAAACGGAAAAGTAAAGAATCGAAAAGAAATTTCTGCAGCAGTATCCACCTGAAAAGAACGAAAAATAAAATTGGAATTTGTAAGGTTTCCACGTAAACTAATGGGAGCTGTAACTTTTACTTTCGGAAAAATATTCCGCTCGATTATTCCGTAAGCGAAGGTGACATTTCGTTCCATGCAGATCAATTGTCAAAATTTCGCTTGGTAATATTGAACAAAATTCCGTAACCTCTCTAATTTTTAAGTCGATACTGGCCTTATTCCGGTAAAAAAATTACCGGAACTTGTCAATTTTACCGAAATCCGTTAAATCGGATTACCGAACGTTCAGCTGTTGAAAGTTCGGTAAAATATTACCGAATACTGTAAAATTTTCTAAGTGTGTACACACTTAAATTCGATTTTGCTGTTCGGTAAAAAAATGACGAAACATTTCGGTAAACATAACATCTTACCGATTTTTCGGTAAACATAAAAAAATGTTACCGTAATTTTGTAACACTTTACCGAACGATCTGTAATGTTGAATTTTATTTACCGTATACGGTAGAAAAAAAATACAATCCATACGGTAAAAACAAACAATCACTGAATACGGTAAGAACTTTACCGAACAAAACGTAAAACGAACTCTGAATAACCGAAGCCCGGTAAAGTATTATTAACTGTCAAACTGTCAGCCATTTTCTATGAAGCCTCGTGGTTCCAGTGATCGGTTGTCCAGAAGGTGGTTTGGATATTGATTAATTTTAATTATTCCATGTATGTATGTAGAAAATAAACCAGCGTTAATTAGAGCTTTCATCCGGCTAGCTATAAATATTTCAAATGTGCTGATTACACGCTAAACAATCAATAGGTTCGATGTAAAAAGGGATTATTATTCTAAATGATACACATGCAAAATATATTTGCAGCATTGTATCCATCTACAGGTAGAACACAACTTCACTGACCAGCATCCGATGCAGTCGACACGCATCGTTCGTAGTATTTCGTTGACTGCGCCATATGCTGGAAAGACCTCACTGTCCCGGTCGGAATAACAACAAATATAGTTTTGTTTAATATATTCAATTAACCAATAACATCCAAATATTTTGGTGTTTAACGATAAAAACAAAAACAAAATACCGAAACGGTTCGGTACCAGACTACACAAATTACCGAACTGTACGGTAATTTTTGACAGATCATCAAATCTTCCATTACCGAACTGTACGGTAGCTTTTGACAGTTCATCAAAAACTTTGAGTACCGAACGTTCGGTAATTGATTTAATTACCGAACGTTCAGCTGTTGAAAGTTCGGTAAAAAATTACCGAATACTGTAAAATTTTCTAAGTGTGTATATATTATATTATTTTTTATAAAAGATTTCAGTATTCACATTTGAATCACGAACTATGTAAATGCAGAGATCGAAGGACGTGAATTTGTTTTGACATTTGTTGCTTTTTTTCATCTTTTTATTTACAATTTTGAAACACTGAAAAAAATGCCTACTTGTTTTACCAAGATTGCCCGATCAGTGGCCCGATCTTTGGAAAAGATTTAAAATCCTTTGAAAATTTTAAATTGATCAGATTGACCGACTCCTTGATACAATACGTATGCTCCATAACCCTGGAGAAGAATAAGAGGAGTACAAGTACAGAAGTACAATATACCAACATGCAGCCGGAGGTGATAAATTCATGGCAGAGTAATCCATTGATTGGATCGTCTCAACATAGTGGACCGTACTGCATTTATCACTTCAAGAAGGAGGAGAAAGTATGGGCATAACAGGAGATCGAACCCCTTCCATGAAATCAGCTCGGCTAAGAATAACGAAGTGGTAGAGCATACACACTTAGATTTTTTTTACAGAAATCTGTAAAAGTTTACCGAATTCTCAACAGCTGAACGTTCGGTAATCTGATTTAACGGATTTCGGTGAAATTTTACAGATATCTGTAAAAAAATTACCGGATTTCGGTAAAATTTTACCGAAATCCGTTGAATTGGATTACCGAACGTTCAGCTGTTGAAAATTCGGTAAACTTTTACAGATTTCTGTAAAAAAATCTAAGTGTGTATAAATGTGGATATAAAGATGTCTCCGAAATTGACAATTAAGTTCACGCGATTCATCCTGGACTATACAATCACGGAATTGGCTATTGGCTCGGGAAAACATAATTCTAAAGATGGTAGGTACTGTGAAATATTTTGTGGGTAAATTTATGGTTTCAAGGGATAATTTTTAAACGCCGAACCCATCACAAAGGAGCAGCTCAAACAGCGCGAGTAAAAGGTCGACTTGGACTCGAAGCTGTATAAAAGCATGGTCATCAACAAAAGTGCCTCGTCGTCCCATTTCGGTGGATACTACTACAGTGTGTGTGACGGCTTCGTGAAAGATTTCATCAACTTTCTGGATCACGAAATTTAGGCATGTCGATGAAGATCGAAAGGAGTTCGCTAGACCACTTTAAAAAGCGGAAGTGGATGAAAGCGAAGCAGGCGATTCGGAACTAACTGCTGTGATGGGATTCGCCGGTTTCAGGCTCTTGAAGGACGCTTATTAAAGGATGCGTAGTTTAGTATATGATTACTCAACTAATTCTATTCAGCAGATGTAAAGATAACTGTCTTACAAGTAGCTTTGTTTAAAATCAACTACTAGAATCGTTTGTGTTTATACGTACGTAACCTCAAGTACATTTCTCGAGTAAATCGTGTTAAGGGCCTAAAAGCCATTTGTAAACAATGGCTTTAAATGTCGATTTCTCTTGAATCTTAAATCATTCTCGTGAAATGAAAGCAGCATCTGGTAGAACAATGTTAGTTCTACCATATGATGTAGCTGTATATAGTAGGATTACCGTGATTAGTGAGAGGTCAACGTTTAACGTTATTGTTTACAAATGGCTTTTAGGCCCAAATCATGAATTACTCGAGATTTACTAGAGTAGCTACCGGTATTAATTTAACGCAAGCAGAATAAAAACTAGCCTTCGACAGTTGAATGCCTAAGTGTTTTCACTTAAAATTACATTTACATCGAATCGTAACTCATCAGCGGGAGGTATTGTCTTATTAAAATATATTGAAATGCGTTATTCATTCAAGGGGTCAACAAACATGATTAAATTGACTTTATTTTGTCGTAGGAAGCTGAAACAAATTTCTTTTCGGTTATGGTTGTATTTCAAAACAATGGTTGTTTTCGATGAATATGCCTTATTATTTTACATGGAAAATTGCTGAACAAACTCTATCTGCTATTGTGTTTGATCACTCGTTCATAATTCTTTTCTCTCAGATTGAACCGGCGCCCACCCCCACCCGCCGGGGGGGGGGGGGCGTTTCGCTTCCCCCCCCCCCCCCACCCCCCCCCCCACCCCGCCCCCCCAAAACAAAAGAGAAAAAACAGGCGGGGGGGGGATCCCCCCCCCCCCGCCGCGACCCTGCCCCGCCACCCCCCCCCCCCAACCCGCCCAACAAAAAATAATTTTTTTAATATGAACGACAAATGTTGTTTTTTTTTTCGCGTAGCGTTTTTTTAGTGTCTTGTAGTTCTTACGTCAGCATAAAAATGATAACAATAAGGGCATCTTCAACGGCGATCCAAATCGTGGATTGGATTTATTTTTTTAGACCGAACGCAAAAACATCGCTGCACCAGTGTTGTAAATTTTGTTTTATACTGGATCTATTTTGCATCATTTTAAAACTGGTATATGTTTTGATCTATTCTTGCAGCAATTTGGAACAAGAAAAATACCGTTCCAAAACACTACACGCTACTTGATAATACCAATTATTGAGTAAAATTTCAGCTTTTACTAAACAATAACTCAATTTTATTGAGTATATTCTGAGGTATATTTGTGAGCCGAAAAGTAACCGTTTTTGCTGCGTTGTGTTGCTCGCCTCGGATTCTGATAATTACCTCAAGTTGCTCCCGGTGCTAGTGAATTACCTTTTCGTTCCATTCCTAAATAATAAATTCTTGTCTTAGTTTTTTTTACAGCTACTGCATTTTCCGGAAAATGCTGACTAGATCAAAATGCGGAGGTTTATTGATAGATTGGTCATGATAAGCACTTGCAAATAGCTCATACAGGTACATTTTGGAGAAGCTTCTATGTCCAGGAACACCTCTCTATGCACGCGGAAACGCAGAAAGTGCTTCTCGTTGTAAGTTTGCGTGTCGCTAAAGTAGTCCTGGAACAGCTTCTGATGACCGGAACGGAAATCACTGTCGACGTTGGGGCGTCATCCAGGACGTGACCCTCTCCGTCTCGACTCTTGTTTATCCGCTGCCTAACTACAAATCAGCATTATCTAATATCGTTTTAATGAAATGCATGCATTCACACACTCACCCTCGCACTCACCTTCAGCCAAACGAAAGAACAAGTATTCCTTGTCATCAGCTAACGACGCACTACTGGCATTAAAAATCATTTGGTCAAGCCGATCAATGGCAAAATGTGTGTGAAAAATCTGCGATCTCTGAATAAAAAACTTCTGATCTCTGATGTTGAATGATCGACAGGATGACAGGTGTTGGCGGGTTCAACAACAAGAAATACAACACCGGTGCGGGGAACGCAAAGTTGGTCTATTTTAGCTAGTTCTATACAAGTTTCGCTGATGCAAATCAGGTATAAAGTTGATCTAAAAATAGACCGCCGCTGAAGATGCCCTAAGCGTCTAGGTTTCTATCATTACTCCTAAGAGTTTTCCGATTATCATTCGAAATTCCAGCAGTGAGTGGCGGTGGCAGTGTCGAGGCGGATGATCTACCGTCTACAGTTGCGATTCAACAATCCTGTTATTGTTGCTTCATGACCGAACCGATAGTCGATCCAGCAACAACGGAACCCAAGGTAAACGATGGTGAAGGTGACGAATGTCGATGATGACGATGGTGATGATGATGCTGTGGTTGTTGCTTTGTGGAAATTTTTGCCGTTGGTTCAGCTAGAAGTTTAGCGACCACAAGACCTATGACAAAATCTTTTAAAAAAGATTCCATGGTTGAGATAAAGGATACATCTTATATAACTGCATTTTAAACCCTTAAACAAATAATTGCCACATACCAAATCTTAGCCTACCGCCAATTTGATCAATCATTTATCCAAACAACAGATGCTTCAGGATACGCATTAGGTGCCGTCTTTTCCCCAATTCAAGAAAATTTAAAACGTTCTATCGCATTTGCAGCCAGGACACTTAATTCTGCAGAAACTATCGGGCTGCCAATGAGAAAGAGCACTTGCCATTATATGTGCAGTGAATAAATTCAAACCATACTTTTACGGATCCTTGTGATCGGTAGATCATAAGCATTTGAAGTTCATCAAATCTAGGGTTTTTTTTTCATTAGGGCGAATCTACAATTGAGAGATTCTCTCAGGGCTCGCTCTCTTTCATTCATATTCCTATCACCTTTACGTTTTTTATTCTACTATTTGTAGAGTATGCTAGCCAGCACTGTTGTGTTTCGATCTGTACTACAGAATCCCTCAAAAGTTTTATAATGGCGCTATAATGAATGAAAGAGAGCGAGCCCGGAGAGAATCTCTCAATTGTAGATTCGCCCTAATGAAAAAAAAACCCTAGAAATATTCCGAAAAATAACTCAAAAATTCTCGGATGGCAACTTTACCTCGAGAATTATCACTATGAAACTAAATAAAGAAGGGAAGTCAAATGTAGTGGCATGCGCCCTTAGCAGACTGCCTTTAGATGTTAATGTCAATGAAAGATATAATAATGATGATTTTATCTTTGCCTTGTCGACTCAGACGGCGTTGTTCCACAATTAGAAAATCTTAAACCACGTAATAACTCTTCCTCAGATTTACAATTATCCATTCAGCAGGCGATTATACTGATTACTGTATAAATTTTATTGAATGTCCTCGCATTTTTTTCCAAAAATCAACTAATATTTAGAATCTCCCCTATGGAAGCAACGATATCAGACACGTTGTTTGGACAATATAAAAGTAATATCATTTGCCAACCTAATTATGATAAAGAACATATCACTAAATACGTAAAATTATTGCATAACGGAAAACAGACAACCACTATGCCTCCTGAACCTTTATATCAACATATTCGTGTCTTCTATAAAGAACACTTCAACCAAAAAGGATATTTTGTTATTACTCAGAATTACGTCGAAAAATAAAAAAAATTAGAGTATAACATACAAATCTACTACAAAAACAGCCACGTACACATCACAGAATATGGAAATGGGATATCATTGGCACGACATGGAAATAGATCGCTGGGAACCCAAACGCCCCAGATTTGCGGTTCAACAACGAAACACTTAATGACCTTATTAAAGAATATAACATGCAATACAAAGTCAACAAACAAATCGACCAACGTATTGAAGAGCGGACTAACGTAATCAATCAAATAATCGTAAAAAACTAAAAAAAAAAACAAATTCTGCTAATTGAAATAGACATGATAACAACAATATCTATATTGACATAAACAACAAAATTCTCATAGGCATCCAAGAAACAATATTATTCTGAAAAATCCAAACAACAAATAGTAAAATTTTATCCATTTAGGAGATCAACCTTATCAGAACCATGCTAATTAATCAAGAAATTCAAGTATAACTACCAGGCGGAGCACAGACTTTGTTACACCGAAAATAGCATCGAGTAAGGACACCCTTTTCTACATTTCAAACATTCCACAATTGGAAGCCGAAGAATCAACTACTATCCGGATTTATCCTCTTACAAACAAAAAATCAACCATGAAAAATTACCCAACATTCGTCATAAAACATGTAAGACAACTTTGGACTGCTTACAAAGCAGAGGATTATGTTCATTCAAACAAATTCATCAAACGATACGAAGATTCTTGTATCCACCCGCTCATAAAGGGAACATCCCATAGCACTACGGAAATCAACAACCTCAGCGCAACTTATTCCCTATGATAAAGACCAACGCAGGTCGAATTGTGGACTTGATAATAGAAATCTATACGAAAACTTTGTTGTGTCCTTCTCAAACTGCGCTATTAACTTCTTGCAGAATAACTTTTCTTCGACAGAAACCATCAATTCATTACAATTCAAGGAGCTTTGCACACTCTCGTAGTAAACAGCCATCCTTTAAGCAATCCTGATATTGCAACGGTAGACAATAGAACCCTTATTAACAGGAAGCAACTAGATATGGTATCTCTGCAACAAGCATCAATAATCATCTGGAAATAGGAGAGGATTTTTCCCGTCAACATTTCTAATAATAATCACATTAAATGTCATAACGTGGCGTTTCGGTCGATTCACTGGAGTTGTTCCCGGCAACGATGGACTCATCCAAGTCGTCCACACGGCGTCTTCAAGAGGGTAGTTCTAGACATTCGAGGTGCTCAAAAAACTCACCACAACCATAAATATCGAGAAATCCATTCCATCTGAGGCGTCCACATCCGCAGATCGACGTTTATCGAGTTCCGACCATTTGTCCGAGAAACAATCGAGGAGATTGTTATTGGAAACAGTAGCGCTGAAATGATTGAGTTCGTTACAATATTATTATCAGTAGATCTTGAGCAGCTGATTTTGTTTTGACAAGAAAACAGTGTTGCCGAAGTTGAAAAGAAAAACACTTAAAAGCAGTGTTGCTGTTTTTCTAGTACCTCTCTGAAAATAATATTCTAGTATATATGGAACTTGGAACACTGAAAATGTTGACCAGTTGCGTCAAGAATAAATTGTCTGTCCGAGGTCCGTAATTAGTCCGTGATTTTTTCTTTCTTCCTTTTTTTTTTTTTTTTTTTTTTCTTTTCTTCTCTCCTCTATGCTCCCCGCGCGGGGCCCCCCCCCACCAAACAGTATGTATTTTTTTTTTTTTTTTTTTTTCCCCCTTCGCCCCACTAAGAAAATAGAAAAAAAAAAATAAAAAAAATTATGAAACAGTTGATAACAAAAAAAGAGGTCTCTCAAATATACCACAAAAGATGAAAGTTTTACCATAAACGTAGTAAATTTGACTGAAATTTCATGGTAGTTTTAAAGATAGGCATAGTCGGGTATAATCAAAGATGGTAAATGGACAAGATATCCCAGATATTATTTTTTAGAATAATATAGAGGATACACTCTTTTTGTATGATTGCAACGATGTCTGGTGACAGCAAATTGAAATATTCGATAATACGTTCACATATACTCGCACGGATCATAGTGTGCGTCGAGATGTTGAGGGTTTGTTTTGATTGTTTAGATTCAAAGTTGACGTGTTTTCAATTGTCCCATCAGTAAATAATTGCTTGAAATCATTTAAACACCAAAAACCGGAACCTCATAAGAGCAGCTGATATGGAAATTAATTTCATGTAGCATCGAAACGATTCGATGCTCGAGAGGAAATGGCAATTTTGTGCTATTAACTTTGCTTTTCGCTGTACGTGTTCGGGTATGCATAGGTTTGTGTTTGTTTTGTCTATCAATGTGGTTCAACGTTTTCTCGTTGACGATAAGAGTGGCGCTGCTATCTGTCTCTAAAATTTAGAAAGAATGAAGGGGGTCTGGTCCCCCACCCAAAAAAACAAAAAAAAAAAAAATAAAATATCAACCTTCCCCCACCCCCCCCCCCCACCAACACAAACCCCCCCCCCCCCCCACACACTCTCCCCCCCCCCCCCCCCACACCCCCCCCCTTTTTTTTCTTTTTCCCCCTCCTCTTTTTCCCCAAAAAACACACCCCCCCCCCCTACACCCCCCCCCCCCCCCCCCACCAAACCAATTTCTCTCCCCCCCCCCCCCTAATTTTTTTAAAAAATTAAAACGGGATTCTTTCATTTCCTACTTAATTTATTTTTTTTTTTTTTTTTTTTCTCCCCCCCCCCCTTTTTTTACTTCCCCCCCCCCCCCCAAAAAAAATCACACACAACCCCATCCCCCCAAAGGGAAAATACAATCCACATATCAAAAATATTAACAGTGCTCTGAGAAAAATTCTATAGTTATACCGACAATTAAATCATGGTCAGGATGACTATCGCATATAATGGTTACAATAACCATGAAAATGGTGGAATTCACCACGTTCATTGCATTCTCGACTATGATCATGGTAACAAGGACTATTCCAACATTATGGCAAATGTTGGATCAACTATTTTTAATGGTAGTTTTGACCATGATCATAGTCGGTTCTAAATCACTATACTGCAATAGTCATCCTAACCCCCAATAATGGGAAATTTAACTATCAAATTTCTCTCTGTGTAGTTGTATTATTAAACGTCTACATATTTACACTTTTCTTTATTTCAGTGGAAATATTCAACAAAAAAAAAAAAAAAAAAAAAAATACATTATGAAATTTCGAAAGCCCAGTCGTTTTAATTTTTGGAAAGGTTCATCCTATTTGCCTTGAGGTTTCGTGATTGTAATACGTTTTGCGACAGCTGTGTTTTTCCGGATTTGTCTCAGTTGTTTTAAATAACTGGAGATGAGTGTGTTGACAAGCTTATCTACAGTTGTTTTGAAGCAGGACGGGCAAACATAAGCTTCGAATCTTTCATACTAGATATGTTCAGATAGCCTTGCTTTAACGTATTTTCGATTCTGGTGCAAATATTTCGAAAATCGCTGTCTAAATGCAGTGAATGCAAGCATACCAATTTAATAGAATGTGGTTCCTGGATAGCACTCAGCGTTTTTTAATAAACAGAACTTAAAAATCATATTGGAATTCAGGACTGCTCTATCTCGCTAAATAGTAGCTGTTTTCTACATCGCTGGTGATTCAATCTTACAATCGCGAGATAAACAAAAACAAACAGATGACGGTTCGATATTGGCTGACTTACTGAACGCCTCAGTGGCGCGACTAAGGGAAGTGCGGAGACAGTCCCAAGCAAAACATAATTTGAAACGAGTGTTAGGGCGTACGATGATTGCGTTTACGAGTGTTATGTCTGTTTGTCTGTGGTTTAACATAGCTACACGCAAAAAAAACCGCAGAAGAAACTACCATTTCGAGGGTTAAATTAAGCGCAAACACCAACAAATTTCAGCTGACTATAAATGTGTTTGATTTTACCATGCCTGCGATTAAATCAACCATGGTGCGGTTGATATCAATATGAGGTCTGTCAAATATACCACATATGTTGAAGGTTTTACCATAAACGTAGTAAATTTGACAGAAATTTCATGGTAGTTTTGAAGATAGGCATAGTCGGGTTAAATTGTTGTTTCTACTACAAGATTTTTTTTCTGTGTACGTCAACCTGTCGTGGACACAAAGCCACTGATTTTTTAAACTCAATTCTGGGTTCTTTTTTCTTAGCGTGTATATTGGTATGAGCCTGTGTACGCTGCTATAATTGTTTTGTCTCTTTGACTTTTACTGTGAGCCGTGTTTTTTTGTTGTCTCACTCACTCTCACAGGATGCTTTAAAACACGGCTCACAGTAAGTCATTTTTTTATAGCGTGCACAGGCTCATACACACAGGGGCCTGGAAACCCTATCCTAGTTACTAGCGTTTGACAGTATGCAACATATCACGGGCCTTATTTGAATAAGGCCCGTCTGACGTTTGTTACTGCGGGTAAGAACACCTGCATTGTTTACAAACAATGAATCTTTTGAGGTTCGGATGTTCGAGATGTTGGCTACAGGAAAATGGCTGCCAGTCAGGTCCTTGCATACACATGAGCCTGTGCACGCTATAAAAAAATGACTTTTAGCTTTTACTGTTTTCAAGCGTCCTGTGAGACAACACCAAAACACGGCTCACAGTAAAAGTCAAAAAGACAAAACTGGAGGCTGGATATAGGACTCGTTGAAGTAAAGAATAAAGGTACTGTATGATATAATTTGATATTTATAATTATAATAAACATAAAACAAATGGAACAATTCAATGATCAAAACAATAACACACACCTTATACTAGCGTTATCCTTTCCTGCAGTCCGTCAACATGGAAACTATCCCCCCAGTAACAAGGTTTTCGCCCAGGTTGATTCGAATTCTTGGGTGTAATCCTGGTCCTATGACACTTCAAGGAACCAACACATATCTTATAGGCACCGGAAAACGGTAAAATACAAAAATGTCAATGTAAATATCATAAGATAAATGTGCCTAAGCAGACGTCGACGTATAGTTAACATGCTAGCATGCATCATAGTTGATAATGGAAGAATATTCAAGAAACCTATTTCACAATGCCGTTCTCGGCTTCACCATCACACTAAGCCTCGCATGTAGAGTGCCAATAATGTAAATACTCCATTGTCATTTGGATAATAGATCTGTAAACACAGTTCCGGATATTGAATAAATTTGATAAATTGGCTCTAAAGATTTCGGGACAAAATCGTTTCAGGGCAAACAGATTAGTTTATTTTATATTTTGATTATTATTACAACAGTACCTTTGATGCATTGCCAAAAAATGATTGGATGTCAGAAGAAAAACTTAAATGTTTGAACTTGAATTTCCGAAGGAGTAGTAAGTCGTGTGGTTTTTGCTAATGTTATGGTACTTTTATTTAATTATTTAAAATAGTTTCGATGCAACAACATTCATGCAATTTTGGATTTCGATTCCATACTCAATGCTGATTAGAAAAATACACTAACCCGTGTACCCTAAAACAGCCTATTTAGCAACTCAAATGATGAATATTTCTTTTGTACAACTCGTTATTGCTGATTGCAGTTAAAATTGGACTCCGACAAAAACAGAAAAAGTGTGATAAAAGTGCACGTTTACGACAAATCGTTTCCTGTCTTCAGTGATAAAGGATAAAGGATAAGTGCACCGAAGACAACAAAACGATTTGACGTAAACGTGTACTTTTATCACATTTAAAATGCGCAAAAAGCACTTCTAGAGTCCAATCACAGCTGCAACCAGCAATATAAAACTCAATTTTTACTGCACTAACCGTAATTATAAATGTTGCTTGCGCTGAAAATGTCTCAAGAAAGATAATTTTGGATTCCGTTGCATAAACTACTATTATGTATTATACATAATACCATTCATTACATACCGGAGCCAAAACGCGCAAAGCACCTCAATCATTCTACATTCTGTTACACTCTTCTCGCCTCCCATATAGACGAATTTTGCTAGATGCTGGCGACGAAAATGTCCCGGACTACATTCGACACTTAAAACAGGTTATATTTGATGAGCGAATTCTAATAAACGATATAATCATTTCCCACTGGCACCATGATCACATTGGAGGAGTAGATGAAGTGCTTGATGCAATTGATAATAAGGGTACAAATTGTTTATATTGGAATTAAGAGTCGTTGATTAAGCATTTAGAAATATGTTTTTTCCCCAGCAGATTCCTGTAAAGTATGGAAGTATCGTCGAAGTGATGCGCCTGACGCAACTCTGAAAAACGTTAGTATTTTAGAACTAAAGCATGGCCAGAAATTCAACATAGAAGGTGCAACACTGGAAGTCATCCATACCCCGGGTCATACCACAGATCACATAGTACTGATGCTGCATGAAGATAATTCATTGTTTAGCGCAGATTGCATCCTTGGAGAAGGAACTACGGTGTTTGAAAATCTGTACGACTATATGAAAAGTTTGCAGATCATTCAAGATGCTAGTCCGTCGGTAATCTATCCAGGGCATGGGAACGTAATTTATGTAAGTATGAACAATATTGAACCGTAAACATATATTTTTGAATTGCTATTGGATTTTTTTATACTACACAAGGATCCGACTGAACGCATTGCTCAATACATAAGCCATCGCAATCAACGAGAAATGCAGATTATGTCAGTCTTTGAGCAACAACCTGGTGCATCATTCGATGAAATGGATATCGTCAAACAAATCTATAAGGATACGCCGGAACATCTTTGGAAAGCAGCAGCATACAACGTTAATCATCATTTGCAAAAGCTTCTCGTAGAGAAAAAAATTCATCAAGACGGAACTCGATGGAAACTTAAACCCCAGGCATCTTTATAGTAGTACATATACAGTGTTAATGTCATGAGCAAGCATGTTCAGTGCTATTGTTAAAAATAAAAAAAAAGGTTTTTAGTGTTCATTATTTTAATTCAATTACTTCATGAGTTTTGTCTCTTTTTTTTGTGTTTAGAAAAGAACAAAAAACAAAAAGAGAATTGTGCTAAAATGGATTCAGGCTAATCATGGTTTGAACCATGCAGTTTGAAAACAATTATCCGATAGAAGTCGTTTCCTTGGAAGAGTGGAGGACATGTGTCTTAGGCAACCTAACTCGAAATGTATGGGTTCTGTATCCAATCTAAGAACAAATGATGATTTTTCGATTTTAATAGAGTGTTAAAAACGGAGGCAATAAGTTATCTGGAGGTATTGAATGATTGTGTGCATCTTCATGCTGCTATGTAGTGCACATTTTGAAACATTTTTGAAAGAGCCCTTTGTTAGTGTTGCTCGCAGTTTTAACGTAAGATTACGTTTCTCTTTTCTATACCGGGTGTCATTTCAAAATTTTGAAAAATGAGAGCGTTACGCAAAAGTGAAAGGTTTTTGAACGCTAATAACTCTTGTTTGACTGAACAGAAAGACTTCATTTATACACCGTTTGATCAGGAAAACTTACAAATGTTTTTGATTAAATTTTCAATTAAGTGCTATTAGTATAAGTGGTTCAACTTTTTACTTAAAAATTACCAACTTTTGCTCCCATACAAATCTGCATATGAACCGATTGAAAATATGGTTTTCTCTTTCCGGGTGCTCAAAAAACGGGTGACAAATGGTTCAAATTGTCTTCTTCTTTTTATTTTATTAGGTCTCATTTCATGTTTAGTCTCCCCTCTCAGTTGCAAATTTATTTTGCTTCGTTCTGCTGTCTGGTTTTATAACTGAAGCCCGTCCTCTCTTATGAAATTTGCTTCGTACTGCATTCTCGTGCCTTTTTTTTTTATTTTTTTATTTTTAACACTTTATTTATTCCAAATTTTACATTCATATGTTAACCTAGGTGATCCTGCTAAGTAATAGACATTTCAACCTTATATGCTATCATTTATATCTAATTGTGTTAATATTATTTTTACTTTGTCTATTCAGTATTTTTAACAGGGTTCCTTTTGCCTGCGTGTAAGAATAATTATTGATTTCTTAAAACTAGTTCTTATCTATAGAGAGAATTGATCATTGCAATTGAAGACTGCAATGATTTTTGTCTAAAATTATGAATTATTATGTTGGACATTTCTTCTAGAGTCTCAACGTTTGAAATTCTATGTAATTCAATAGTACTGAACCAGGGTGGCAGCTTCAAAATCATTTTCAGAACTTTGTTCTGAATCCTTTGAAGTGTTTTTTTCCTAGTAGCACAACAACTAGACCATATTGGCACAGCATAAAGCATGGCCGGTCTAAATATTTGTTTGAATATTAGAAGTTTGTTCTTCAAACAAAGTTTGGATTTTCTGTTTATAAGAGGATATAAACATTTTATATATTTATAACATTTGGCTTGAATGCCCTCAATGTGATCTTTAAAAGTTAATTTTTGATCAAGTATCAGTCCAAGATATTTTACTTGATTTGACCAAGAAATTGGAACTCCGTTCATAGTAACGATGTGACTACTACTAGGTTTGAAAAAAGAAGCTCTAGGTTTATGTGGGAATATTATTAGTTGAGTTTTGGAAGCGTTGGGAGAAATCTTCCATTTCTGTAAATAAGAAGAGAAAATGTCCAAACTTTTCTGCGGTCTCCTGCAAATGACACGAAGACTTCTTCCTTTAGCGGAAATGCCTGTGTCATCGGCAAACAAGGATTTCTGACAACTCTGAGGCAAATCAGGGAGGTCGGAAGTAAAAATGCTATATATTATAAGGCCCAAGAATGCTACCCTGAGGAACTCCAGCTCCAACAGGTAGTTGATCAGATTTGGAATTCTGATAGTTTACCTGCAGAGTTCTGTCAGTTAAATAATTTTGAATTAATTTCATAATATAGAGCGGAGAATTAAAGTTTTTCAATTTAGCAATCAAACCTTCATGCCAAACACTGTCGAATGCTTTTTCTATGTCTAGAAGAGCAACCTCAGTTGAGCAGCCTTCAGATTTGTTTGAACGAATTAAATTAGTAACTCTCAAAAGTTGATGAGTAGTTGAATGGCCATGGCGAAATCCAAATTGCTCATCTGCAAAAATTGAGTTTGTATTGATGTGAAGCATCATTCTATTCAAAATTAGCTTTTCAAAAAGTTTACTGATTGAAGGATGTAAACTTATTGGTCTGTAGCTAGAAGCTTCAGCTGGATCTTTCTCGGGCTTCAAAATTGGAACAACTTTGGCATTTTTCCATTTTTCAGGAAAGTATGCCAAATGAAAACATTTATTAAATAATTTTACCATGAAAGACAAGGTACTCACTGAGAGTTTTTTGATGAGTATATAGAAAATTCCATCATCACCTGGAGCCTTCAAATTTTTTAACTTTTTAGTTGTAGTTTTTACTTCATCCAAATCAGTACCCAGGATTCATCAAAAATATTTTCCCATGAGGAAATATTCAGATAATCAGGAGCAACCTGATTCTCAATGGGACAAGTAAGACCCAAACTGAAATTATGGGAACTCTCAAACTGCTCAGCAAGTTTTTGAGCTTTTTCCACATTTGTTAGCAATATTTTATAACCTTCTTTGAGCGCTGGAATATGCTTTTAAGGTTTCTTCAAAATTTTGGAGACTTTCCAAAAAGGTTTGGAACTCGGCTCTAATTTTAACACATTATTTTCAAATTGTTTGTTCCTCAGGGCAGAGAAGCGTTTTTGAATTTGTTTTTGTAAATCTCGCCAGATAACTTTCATGGCGGGATCGCGTGTTCTTTGATATTGTCTTCTACGGATATTTTTCAGACGGATCAAAAGCTGAAGATCGTCGTCTATTATAATTGTATTGAACTTTACCTCGCATTTTGGAACTGAGACAGCTCTTGCTTCAAGTATAGAAGTAGTCAGAGATTCAAGAGCATTATCGATATCATTTTTAGTTTCCAAAGGAATATTTGGATCAAAGTTATATTCCATGAATGTTTGATATTGGTTCCAATCAGCTCTATGCTAATTGAAAGAAGAAGTTACTGGAAGGTGATCCGAACCGAAGTCAGCATGGGTAACCAATTGGCTACAAAGTTGACATGAATCAGTTAAGACCAAATCAATAGTTGAGAGATTTCTGGCAGAAGAAAAGCAAGTTGGGCTGTTTGGATATTGGATAGTGTAATAACCCGCAGAACAATTATCAAATAGTATATTACCATTGGAATTACTTTGAGCATTATTCCACGAACGGTGTTTTGCATTAAAATCACCAATCATGAAGAATTTTGACCTATTACGGGTAAGCTTCTGTAGGTCACCCTTGAGAAGATTCTTTTGCTGACCTACGCATTGGAATGGTAAAAAGGCAGCTAATAGTGTAAATTGACCAAATTTTGTTTCAACAGAAGCCCCCAAAGTTTCAAAAACTTGTGGGAGGAAAAACGACCAGACACGGACAAGAGCGGACAAAAGAACGGACTCGGACTATTGAAAAGGAAAAGCACGCAGTATAACTTTTTACACGTCTGATTTATTCTGTCGCATGTTTTGAAGTAATACAGGAATGGGACGAGGGATAAGTAATAGGTCAAAATTAACACTGTCAAAAATACTCAATGTAGTTTCATACTTGGTAGGTGTGCACGAAGCCGTGTTGCCAATATCTCCATACTTCTCCTCAACACCGGCTTTCTTCAAGTCCACTCAATCCTCTGAGCTGCTCAACGCAAATACGTTCCACCGGTTTGGTGAGCAATTCCGCTGTCATAAATTCGGAAGGACAGTACACATATTTAATCTTTCCGCTTTGACACAAGTCCTTGACGAAATTGTATTTTGTGTCAATGTGTTTTGTCCTGTTGCTGAACTTGTCCGACTGTAGCATTTTCAGACAAGATTGGTTGTCTTCGTTCAAATGCACGATTCCAATATCTTCACCGAGATCTTGCAGAAGACGCTGCAGCCATATTGCCTCTTGGGATGCCTCCGATAAAGCGACGAATTCAGCCTCCGCAGTAGACAGTGAGACGCAGGTCTGTTTGCGGCATGCCCAAGAAATGGTTCCGCCACAAAACTTGAACAAAAATCCACTGTTCAACTTGCGGTCCACTCGGCATTCCACCCAATCCGCATCGGCATTTCCAACCAAACCCGATTCATCGCCATGCTTGCTGAGTCGAAGCTTCAAGTTGATCGAGCCTCTCAGGTAACGCACAACTCTTTTTAATTCGGTTCAGTCCCGCTGTGATGGATTTGAAAGCTTGCGGCTGAGGATGGACACAGGGGCAGCAATATCAGGCCTGCTATTAACCGCGATGAACAATAACTTGTCAACCAGCTGTTATTATTCTGCGTTACCAGGTAATGGTATATCTTCGGTGTCTGGTTTGAAATACCCAACGTCGATAGGGATCGGTGAAGGTTTAGCGTCCTGCAAACCAGCTGATTTCACGACGTCTGCTATATACTTCCGTTGTGAGATATGAAAGTCTCCAGCAGTATCGCGTTCCACTTCGATACCGACGTAATTGCGAACTTCACCAAGACTCACGACCTCAAAGTTCCGCTCTAGCGTTCGACCGATCGATGTGATCAGGGCTTGATCCTCGCTGGCAATGACAAGATCGTCTACGTAGACCAGAATGTAGCATCGCTTGCCGTTAACCTCTTTGTTGTACAAACACGGATCTGCACCGCTCCTATTGAAACCATCACTTTCCAGCATCTGATGAAGCTTGATGTTCCATGAACGAGCGCTCTGCTTCAACCCGTACAAACTCCGTTTCAAACGGCAGACCTTGCCTTCATCACCTTTGACGACGAACCCCGGAGGCTGGCGCATGAACAACTCCTCCTCAAGGTCGCCGTTCAAAAACGCCGTCTTTATGTCGTACTGTCTTACGACCATCTTCCGTTTCGTAGCGACCGACATGAGAGCCCGAAATGTGGTCTGACGAACGACTGGTGCGAAGACTTCGTCGTATTCGTCGCCGTATTGCTGATTATAGCCCTGGGCTACAAGGCTCGCTTTGAATCTCGCAACGTTGTCATCAGTCCGCTTTATTTTGAAAATCCATTTCGAACCCAAGACACGTTTTCCCGGTGGTTTATCAACTAGGTCCCACGTTTCGTTACTGTTGATCGATTCAAGTTCTTCCAGCATCGCTTTCTTCCAGTTATCGGCATACAGACTAAAGAGCGCTTCCTTCAGAGTTTTAGGCTCCTCCTGTATCCCAGTCTCTGCTGAGCAAGCATACCTAGCCGGCAGCTGACCTTTCGTTGTCCTCTTTGACCTTTGCAAAACGTCCTCCTCAGCATCAGGTTCAGCGTCAGGCTCTGCATCCTCGAATACATCTTCTCCATCCGGATCCATAAAAGGTTCATCGAACAGATAGAACACAGGTTGTGGCTTTACCGATAGAGGAACTATCACTTCGCTGCATGTGGGCTGACTTCCTGACTCCTTCACCGCACTGAAGCTGCTCAAAAATTTTACGTCCCGACTAACGGTTATCCTTCCAGTTGAAACATCAATCAATCGATACGCCTTTGAGACCTCGCTATAGCCCATTAACTTCAACTTTTTCGCCTTTTCATCAAGCTTGCCCCTCTTTTCACCCGGTATGTAGCAGAAAACATCAACGCCAAAAAGGTGAACATGGTTGATATTGGGCTTCACTCCGTGCCAGCGTTCATACGGCGTCACTTCAATCGTACGAGTAGGGAGACGATTTTGAAGATAGTTGGCAGTTGTTATGGCTTCACCCCAGAACCGATCGCCAAGCCCTGCCTCGATCAACATGCATCGGGCCATTTCTACGAGATACCGGTTTTTACGCTCCGTAGTGCCATTTTGTTGTGGCGAATATGGTGCGGTTAACTGACCAACAATTCCATTATCCTTCAAAAATCGTCTGAATTTTTCCCCGGTGTACTCACCTCCGTTATCCGAGCGTAGTACCTTGGGCTTTTTACCGAACTTGGTGTTAACCATCTCGACGTACTCACGTAGCTTGTCCAACGTTTCCGATTTTCGCTTGATAATGTAAACGACCGTATACCAACAATCAATGTGCAACTAGCGATTTGAAATTGGTTCACTGTTGTAGAACCCCTAGGTCCGAAGTATACCTTGCAGTCTGCACCTTGCAATAATTCTTGCGCTTTTCGGTACCTTCCGGTACTAGTATCTTGGTTGTTGTTTTGATTCACTATGTTATTTTGACACAACATTTGAGAATGTGTTGGTGTGAGCTACGTTGTTAGGGGCGAATCATTGAGCTTGGGACCGAGCTTGGGACCGATGTGCTAGTACTGACTGAGCCAAGAAAAATATCGTGTTTGTTCGGGACCTACTGGTCTTAGAGTTAGTCTATGCGTATACTTGCTAAAGACGTCTACAAACGTCAGGAAGTAGCTCCTTTCGCTAAGCGTTGCAGTCCGCATAGGACCACACAAACCCGTATGGACGAGATCCATCACGCCCAACGACTTGCTAGTGGATGCCTTTGGAAACGGTACACGATGCATTTTCCCACGTATGCACACTTCACACTCTTTGGAACAGTTACAGTCTTTTAACTTTAATCCCGTCACCAAGCTAGGGAGCTTCTTCACAGCCTCACTGTCTCTATGCCCTTACGATGCCAGCCATGAACGCACTCAGTGGGCTCAGCCACCATCGACACACTCTCATTGTTCAGTTTCAACACGAATAGATTGTTCACAAGTTCAGCCACTGCAGCAACAGTCCCATTCCGGCTAATAGTGGCACCCTTCGCATCGAAGTTCACAACAAAGCCCTTGTTTACCAACCGTTTCACTGAGAGCAAGTTTGCTTTCATGTCCGGCACCAGCAAAATATCATCAACTGTGATCACACGACGCCTGTTCGCATTGTCAACACTAATCAACTTTCCGGATCCTCTTCCGGTGGATCTCACTTTTGCTCCGTTAGCAACACTAACTTCTTCCCTGACACTACTGTCAAACTGCTCGAAAAAATCACGGTTGTTCGAAATATGGCACGTTGCACCGGAATCCAGGATCCAAACATCCGGTACTGTAAGATCGCCGGTCACAAACGCCCAGTCGACTGACTCGTCATCGTTTTTCACAACACTGTTTGCCTTGTGTCCAGATTTTTCTTCACTTTTCAGCTTGTTCTCCTTCCACTTCTTCCATTTTTCACAACTTGCCTTCTTGTGCCCCGGTTTCTTGCAAAAGTAGCACTTGTCACTATCTCTTCCGGCAGCAGCATGCAAAGCTGTTTCATCACTTTTAGCACCATCCGTACGGTTTGCCTTTTTCAGCCACTCGTCAATAAATTTGCCTTTAACCAGGTCCAAGGTCAAATCCGCATCTGGCCTGGCTTCCAAGGCGGTCACTAGTGTCTCGTATTCTTCCGGAAGGCTACTAAACAAAATAGCTACAAGCCACTGATCATCCAAAACAGCATTTGTTTGCAAACCATTAAATTTTTCCACTAGGTCCGATAGCGTCGCGATGTGCTCTTCCATGTCACCGTTGGGTGCGAGACGAAGACGGCCAATTTTTCCGCATAAGCGACACTTTCGTACTGAGCGTCCTTTTCACGTGCACTTTTTCAAGGTTATCCCAAGCCTCTTTTGTTGTTTTCGCTTTCCTGATATGGATCAGCTGGCTGCCTTCAACTGCCAGCCCAATCGTTGCCATGGCTAATTGATTTTTCGATTCCCACGCAGCCGTAACTGGCTCCGGCGCCACTTTGTTGATAGCATCCCAGCATGTATCTTTTATCAGCAGCAACTTCATTTTGAAGCTTCAATTCTCGTAATTGGTAGCATTCAACTTTACGAACGATACCAGTTTTTCACTCATTGCGGACCGACTAACTAACACTCGCGACTCCGGTGTGCTGGGCCCATAACCTGTGGGAGGAAAAACTACCAGACACGGACAAGAGCAGACAAAAGAACGGACTCAGACTATTGAAAAGGAAAAGCACGCAGTATAACTTTTTACACGTCTGATTTATTCTGTCGCACGTTTTGAAGTAATACAGGAAGTGTGACGAGGGAAAAGAAAAACACCTCAAAAAAACACAATATATTTTTATACTTTGGTGTGCCCCCCCTTTTCCCCCCCCCCCCCAAAACTTTTATCAAAAAAAAAAAAAATTTTATTTTTTATACCCCCATAAACAAATATGGCAACGCCCCCCCCCCGACCTACCAAACCACCTTTCGGTGTACAAAATAATTAGGATCCCTTTTTATTTTATCACCTGGTTGAGACTAGAAGAGACTTACTCTGGCTCGACCAAGACTTCCGGATAACTAGCTCAGTAGCAAGAGACCCCTGAACTGAGTCACAGGGCCGGCATGCTACTGGGTAATTCGGAGGGGCACGCGGAACAAAGTGTGCAGAAACTGTGGAATTCTTATTGTGAACAAGACTATTGAAAGAATGGAAGCTAAAGTGTGCGGGTTGAAAAGTCTAGGAATTTTTTAAACAATTATTTCACGGAACTACAAGTTTTATTGGGCTATTGTGGGGTGTGTGGTGGTTTCTGCTGCTTTGGTACGTACCGGTGTGTTCTGTTGAAGTACGTTGGCGAGCGCTCGCGGATGGTGGTGATCTACGTTGGTGGCGTTGGTATTCGTTGACCACGATGGTGGATCGGTGGCTTGTGGGCCGTATTGTCCTTCGATAATGGTGGAACGGGGACTTCGATTGTCCCGATACAATGACGACTGTTGATATGGCGGAGTTTGGGCTTGAGTTCGTGGGTTGCGATGGCGGTTCGCAACCGGTGAAGCTTTTCTGGGTCAACGGCGTCCTCCTTCGTTGACTCGAGCGATGGACCACGGACGAGACCGTATTGGCCACACCGAGAAGGGTAATTCCTCCTTTACGATTAGGACATGTAGTCCGAGGATGTTGGTCGTCTTTGACAATTAGACCAAGACAGCCTGAACTATCTTGGTCGACTCGGGACGATCGTGAGGCTCTGTGGAACAACAATAAGAAAAAGGTCCTGAAGGACAAATGGCGCATTAGAACCACAGCCCAAATTGTTCTTAGCCACGAATTATTACCTGAAGAATCAGTGGGCTGTTTCTAGAAAGCACTGCACTTTTGGGTTCAACACGTTTGGGTTTTTGCGCTCACGTTGTGATCGCACGCACGCCGGTTTACTAATGATTAATGCTTGACGATCTCGATCATAAAGGGCCCTCCGTTTGCCATTTCATTTTCCACCCGTTCCATATTTTCTCCATTTTTCTTCCTTATCACCACCCATCCGTATTCATATTCGTCACCCATTCAATTTTCTTCCCACAGTTGACCACGACACCCTTTCAGTCTTGTTACCATTAAACATAATTTTAAATTTATTCAAAAATCGTAAATTTCGACGTTTAGCTAACCCTACTAATACAAACTTATAAATTTTGGTTTTACATTCAAAATATTCAAATAAAACATCCTACTAATCCTACAAACCCATCACGAACACTAAAAACACTACAGCTTCAAAAACAACATGCACAATATAAAATCTTTGTATATTGTAACAAAACGGTTACACTACCCTACCGCCCCGATAAATAAATGAACTCGTGCATTTATTTACCTACATAATGTGGAAGAAGAATAACCACTGTGTCGCCCCTCGTATTCACTACAGTACACAGAGAGAAATTTGATAGTTAAATTTCCCATTATTGGGGGTTAGGATGACTATTGCAGTATAGTGATTTAGAACCGACTATGATCATGGTCAAAACTACCATTAAAAATAGTTGATCCAACATTTGCCATAATGTTGGAATAGTCCTTGTTACCATGATCATAGTCGAGAATGCAATGAACGTGGTGAATTCCACCATTTTCATGGTTATTGTAACCATTATATGCGATAGTCATCCTGACCATGATTTAATTGTCGGTATAACTATAGAATTTTTCTCAGAGTAGAGAAGAAAAAATAACTACCTTGTTTTCTCATGTACGTTGATCTACTCTTGTTGACAAAATACTTTGTAACCTAAAAAGAAGATACTAATAAAAGTTGTTCCTTTTCTCGTAAAGCACGCGTCTCTGTTATTCTCTCTGCAATCGATCCGTTTTCCGTATTTTTCTGTCGCAATCTGCCTACAGGTTGTGGGCCCAGTGTCGGAAAAAGTGGACAATCGTAGAGAAAGACTGTTTTTCCGGAAGAATTGCGTTTTTTTTTCGACGGTTTTGTTCGGGCAGTGCAAAGTGAGAAAAGATGGCAGAAAACTTAAGAGTAACGTTTGCCAAGCTGAACGGCAGCAATTACGCGTCGTGGAAATACCGCATGATGACGATGTTGGAGCGTGAGGAAGTTTGGCACGTAATCGACGAGGCGAAGCCGGAGGAAGTCGATGAGGCATTCCGGCAATGGCAGAAGGACGATCGGAAGGCCCGAACCACAATCGCATTATTTGTGGAGGACAACCAGTTGCGGTTCGTCAAGAAGGCTACGTCTGCGAGGGAAATGTGGTATAACCTAAAAACGTACCACGAGAAGGCAACCATCGGCAACCAGGCGTTGCTGCTGCAGCAGCTGTGTGCATTGAATCTGAGCGAAAGCGGTGATGTGGAGAAGCACATCGAGGAAATTGAGAATCTCTACGAGCGGCTGGATTGTGCGGGGGTGGAGCTGAGTGAGCTGTTGCGAATCATAATGATGTTGTGAAGCTTGCCACCTTCATTCAATAGCTTCGTCACATCTCTAGAGAACCGTCCGCAAGAGGACTTAACGATGGATTTGGTTGTGGCTCGAATGCGGGACGAATGCCAAAAGCGAGCGAGTCAGCCGGGTAGTAGCAGTAAGGAGGAGCGTGCCCTGAAAGCAGAAGTGAAACCGAAGAATGACAAACGAAAGTGTTTCTTCTGTAACAAGCCGGGTCATTTGCGAATGAACTGCCGGAAGTTTCTTGCATCCAAGAAGGAGGAAAGCGCTAATTCTGCGACTAAATCTGGTGAACAGCAAGCGAAGCAGGTTCAGGTAAAACCGGAAACGGTGGAGAAATCTCCGGAGCAACCGTCAACCAGTTCATGCACGGTGCAGGGTGCGGTGTGCTTCATTGCAGGAGGAGCTATTTCCGGAGCCTGGACTGTAGACAGTGGCTGCACGTGCCACATGACCAACAACCGTGAGTTTTTTAAAGAGTTTCGAAGGGATGTCATCGTTGAAGTAACACTTGCTGATGGTACCACAACAAAGTCAGCTGAATGTGGTAATGGTGTTCTGTTCGGCGTAAATGGTGAAGGCAATCGAGTTGCAATCACGCTGGAAAACGTTTTGTACGTACCGTCGTTGGAAGGTGGTCTAGTTTCAGTTTGGAAGTTAGCATTGAAAGGATTTGCAGTTATATTCAAAGTGGATTGCTGCGAGATTCAATCGGCGGATGGTGTCGTGATTGCGCTGGGAGAAACGGTCGGAAACCAGTATAAGTTGAAGATGGCAGAGCAGTGCAAAGCGGTTATGGTTGAAAATCACAACGAACAGTGTCAACACACTTGGCACAGGAGATTTGGTCACCGCGATCCGAGTGTCATGAATGTTATTAGTTCGAAGGATTTGTCGTGTGGATTCGTTATCAAGGACTGTGGACAACGGACCGTTTGCGAGTGTTGTCTTCGAGGGAAGCTGGCGCGGAGCCCGTTTCCTCCCGTGACTGAGCACAAGTCCAAACAGCCGCTGGATCTGATCCACAGTGATCTATGTGGACCGATGGAACATCAGACACCGAGTGGCAACAAATACTTGATGACTGTTATCGACGACTTTAGCAGATTTTGCGTGGTTTACCTACTGAAATCGAAGGCTGAGGCGGCAGACAAAATTCGCGAGTATGTACGTTGGACTGAAAACGTTTTCGGGAGAAAGCCTAGGGCCATTAGATCTGACGGCGGAGGTGAATATACCGGACACGACTTGCAGAATTTCTATAAGGCAGAAGGCATCGAGACACAGTTTACGGCTCCCTACTCTCCCCAGCAGAACGGGGTAGCGGAACGGAAAAACCGTTCTCTCCAGGAGATGGCAAACTGCATGCTTTTGGACGCGGATTTGCCTAAGCGATACTGGGGAGAGGCGGTGTTGACGGCAGTTTACATTCAGAACAGAATGCCTTCCCGTTCCGTCGATCGCACGCCGTACGAGATGTGGACTGGATCGAAACCTGACTTAACTTGTTTCAGGATTTTCGGCTGTGATGCATACGTCCACATCCCAGACAGTCGCAGGAAGAAGTTCGACCCTAAGGCGAAGAAGCTCGTGTTCGTCGGCTACTCTGACCATCACAAAGGATTCAGGTTTCTCGATCGGGAGACGGACCGGATTTGGATTAGCCGCGATGCACGTTTTATCGAGCTGCGAAATGGATCGGAACAGATGCCGGCTGAGAACCGAGAGCAACGGGATGTTGCTGAGGAAGAAGCAGTGGATAATGGATGTGAAGTGGTGATGAGTCGTGGTCTGAGTCGTGGTGAACGCGAAGAAGAAGAAGTGATTGAAGAAGAAGCTAATGAAGAATCTGTGTATGAAGATGCAAACAACACGGATGAAAGTGATTTTCTGGGTTTCGAGGATGACAATGAAGGAGAAGAAAATCGAAACAATGAACAATATTGCTTGAGAAGATCCGATCGACAAACTCGCGGAGTTCTACCGAAACATTTTGACGATTATGTAGTGGGACTAGCGTGTCATGATGAAGAGTCGGATAATTATCGGCAAGCGTTGGCTATACCTGAGTGGAACAGTGCTATGAAGGACGAAATTAGAGCCCATGAACTGAACGGGACATGGGAACTCGTGAGTTTGCCGGTCGGGAAGAAAGTGATAGGTGCAAAATGGGTTTTTAAACTCAAACGTGACGCAACGGGCAAAGTGGTTAAACATAAGGCTCGCATTGTAGCACTAGGCTACACACAGCGGTTCGGTGTGGATTTCACCGATGTCTTTGCTCCGGTGACGCGTCAAGCGACGCTGCGCGCGTTGCTTGCTATCGCTGGGAAGAACAAGTTGGTTTTGAAACAGTATGACGTCAAAACAGCTTATTTTAACGGAACAGTTGACGAAGAACTTTATATGCGCCAGCCACCGGGTTTTGCGGTAAGCGGACAGGAGGAGCTCGTGTGCAGGCTTCAAAAGAGCATCTACGGTCTACGTCAATCCGCGAGGTGCTGGAACAAGGCCTTGGATGGTGTGCTTCGTGATCTTGGGTTCCAGCAGTGTAGTTCGGACGCCTGCTTGTATGCACGGCGAACCGGGACTTCCACAGTGTATGTATTGGTATATTTTGACGACTTGATCATCGGTTGCACGAATGAGGATGACATCAACCGAGTGTACAGTGATCTCCAAAGCAAATTTGACATTACTGACCTTGGTCCTGTTAGATTTTTTTTGGGATTTGAGATAGAAAGGGAAGACGGTTTCTATTCGTTACGCCTCACTTCGTATATCGAACAGTTAGCGTCCAAGTTCGGGATGAAGGATGCAGCACCAGTGAAAACCCCGATGAACCCCGGGTACATCACGGTGAACAATGACAGTAAGTTTTTTCCTGATACGACACGTTACCGCAGTCTGGTGGGTGCATTACTTTATTTAGCGGTAAATGCCCGTCCAGACGTGTCCATCAGCGTCGGACTGTTGGGAAGAAAAGTTAGCGAACCCAACCAAAGTGACTGGGCAGCTGCTAAGCGGGTTCTTCAGTATTTGAACACCACAAAGTACTGGAAACTGAAGTTCAGTCCGGGGGAAGCCTGGAAATTGACTGGGTACTCGGATTCCGATTGGGCGGGTGACCAGCGAACGAGACGATCTACTTCTGGCATCGTATTTTTCTTCGGTGGAGGCCCAATAAGTTGGACTTGTAAGGGACAGGAGTCAGTAGCTCTCTCATCCCTCGAGGCTGAGTACAACGCGTTGACCGTAGCATGCCAGGAGGCCATATGGATAAGACGGTTGCTGGAGGACCTAGGTGAACCCCAGAATGAAGCGGCAACTCTTTTTGAGGACAATCAGGGATGCATATGTTTCGCAAAGGCGGAGCGTGCAAGCGGTAGAGTGAAGCATATTGAGACCAAGAGTCATTTCATCCGGGAATTGTGTGAGCGTAAGATAATTGTATTGACATACTGTCCTTCAAGTGAGATGGTTGCCGATGCTTTGACCAAGCCCCTGGGACCATCGTTGCATAAGATGTTCGTTGAGTGAATTGGGCTGTTGCCTTAGACGAGGGCGTAGTGGTAATTCAGGAGGAGTGTGGAAGAAGAATAACCACTGTGTCGCCCCTCGTATTCACTACAGTAGAGAAGAAAAAATAACTACCTTGTTTTCTCATGTACGTTGATCTACTCTTGTTGACAAAATACTTTGTAACCTAAAAAGAAGATACTAATAAAAGTTGTTCCTTTTCTCGTAAAGCACGCGTCTCTGTTATTCTCTCTGCAATCGATCCGTTTTCCGTATTTTTCTGTCGCAATCTGCCTACACATAATACACTTATCAATGAAATAAACCAAAAAGACATATGCCATGGTATATATTACTTATTTTTTTTTTTTTTTTGTACGTTTCGCGAAGCAGTTGAAAAACGAATATAATCTACTTGGACATGAAACTACATTTTAAAACCGGCTGGTAACTAAAATGCAAACTACCCTAAGTAACTTGCCATAATTACTCCCGTGTGATTTTATCCTGTTAGTATACATGACGATAAGCACAAACACTTTATGGAAAAACGATCAATCTGGTTCATCCGTTACTCAATTTCATCAAGTACTGCATATAGCAGACAATGAAATTGAAAAGGTTGAATAGTCTCTCTCTACACGCTGTAAGCACGAACACGGAGTTTGGATAATTAATTAAAAATAATTACCAGCATATATTAAAAGACAAGTACGACAATTTAAAACATAAGTTGGTGAATCAAGAGCATATGGAAAATTAAAAATCTGGACAACTACACGATGGATATATGGATTCATGTACAGATACGGATTATTCTCAGTATAGTTCGTTCAGGCGGCCGTCCTGAACATGGCGGAACTATACTGACAACGAGCCTATATTGCTTCTACGCTTCCTAATGTTTACTCGGTTTATTGGATCAGGTAAGTGCTCTGTTTTCATGTTCGCGACCGTGGTTGTTTTTTTTTATGAACTATACTCTAAACATGCAAGAATAAAAAAAAAGTTTTATCTACCTAGGTACAACATAAAAATATATATTATTCGATATCATTATCTCTCTTCTATACAGGAAAGCAACAATTATTTGCGTGCTAGCACGGTTCTTTTGATTGGCGCCTTCACAAAAGAACAATCTCCCTTCTATTTCTCTATCCTTTCTATTATCTTCCCTAACTGATCGTACTGTGACGTCACTATTATATCGAGATTCTAATATCTTTTATAATTAATTTTCCCTATTTGCGAGCAATGAATGTTATGAGAATGAGAGTTCATCCGAACCACTCAATGCGAGAACACTCTCTGGACCGCTAACCACTCCCCACCGCCATCGATATTAGCACTCCCTCGACCAAGATGCGGAAAATGAGAAGTTGAGGAGTGCAACAACCTATCCAGAGAGTACAGCGACCTATTTCAGACGATGACCAATTGTTTACGTCAGATATGAGGAGTGTCACAATGCATCATACGGTGATTGCGTTACCACTTCAACTCACTTGTTCGTGTACATAAACTGATACCTTTCTATCTTTTAGGTCTCGGCTTAAGGATTGTCCTCACCAGGGCGAAGGTCTGCAGCAGAGAAAACACCCAAAAACTTCCCGGAGTCATCGGCAATCTCGTATGAGCTGAATCCACGCTTCGCTACGATCACACATGGGGTATACACCGGACCGTATTTTGCTTTATATCGGTCGACAGCTGACGATAGCTTGAAGTTGCGCTTGTAGACCTTCTGCCCGATTTGGTAAGTGGGACAAAACTTCTTATGCCGTAGATTATAAGTTTTCTTATTCTTCTCATGGCTTTTCCTCAAATTTTCCTGGACAATTTTATAAATTTTCTCATTTAGAGACTTTCGCACATCATCTCTTTCCTCTACTGTGACCTCCCTATCTTCTCTTTCTAATCTATGCTCATCACCTTTAGTGATCTTTTCGTGACCATAGAGAACCCGGTAGGGTGATAGACCAATGGAGGCATGAATGGTAGTGTTTATAAATTCTTCCACTTCAGCCATTTTGGTATCCCATAATCGCTGATCGTTTTCCATGTAAGTCCGCAGACAGGCATTGATGGTTCTATTCGTACGTTCAACCGGGTTTGCCTGACTGTGGTGCCGCGTATTAGGCCAGTGCTGAATACCTCGACGAGTCAACAGGGCTTGAAATTCCTTCCCTACAAAAGTCGTTGCATTATCCGAGATAACAATCTCAGGGGTTCCGAAGCGCCTAAACCAGCAATCTTCCACGATTCTACACACTTCTTTACTCTCAATCTTTCTCACCGGGAACAGAAGAGTCCATTTAGAGAACAAGTCCATCAGGACCAATAAATGGGTTTTTCCATTCCTGCTTCGGGGCAGATTTTGAATAAAATCGAGCGCTAGAATCTGGAAGGGTTTGCTACTCAATTTTTGATTCCCCATAACAGGTGCTGTTGGCAACGTCGATGGTTTACATTGCTTGCACATACTGCAAGATTGCACATGTTTTTTCACCTGCATGGCCATTGTTGGCCAATAATACCGAATTTTCAGCTTATTTATTGTTTTCTCAAATCCAGGATGTAATGCCTGATCATGCTCCTCTTTTAAAACTTTTTCACGTACATCCTCAGGTAAACACAATTTCCATTCATAGCGATAATCCATAACATTCGTGGGTGATGAAACAAACTTGTACAGCTTATCATTTTCTATTTTAAAATCGGAGAAATTCTCTGGATACTCCTGTACCTTTTTATATGTTTTGGCATACCAATCATCTTTACTCATATCAATAGATTCAACTGCTCGAGAAAGGGCATCCGGAACTACGTTTTCGGACCTTTTTCGATGTTTCACAACCATGTTATATTGCTGAAGCAACATGCTCCAGCGGCTAAGCTTGGATGATGGTTTCCATTTAGAATTCATAATAAACGAGAGAGCAGACGAGTCCGTGATTAGAGTAAACCGTGTTCCCTCAACAAACGGTCTAAATTTCTCAATGGCCTCCAAAGCGGCCACACCTTCTTTCTCCGCTGCCTTCCAGGATCGCTGTGACATCGTCAGCTTCCGTGAAAAATACGCTATCGCTATTCTTTCATTGAGCTTCCTGGCATCCAGACACATGCGCACTTTTATGCGACCTTCTGCTCCCGACTCTCCCTTCTTAGTTACAGGAACTATCAACAGAGCCCAATCGCTGCTTGACCGTTCTACGACACCGGCTGCAATCCATTTATCAAGCTCCTCATTAACGCTTTTCTGTATTTCCGGTGACCATGGATACGGGTTCAAACGAATTGGGCCAGCAGTTTTGAACTCATCCTCGAATTCAATTTTGTGTTTTATCAAGTTCTAGTGTTTTATCTCTAAGTTCTCGCCATCTTTAAAAACCTTAAACTTCTTTTTGAAATCCTCCAACAGCCCTTCCTGTTCGGTTGTCAAATTTTGCTCCTCTGCACCCTCCATTTCCAGTTCCTCTACCACGAGTTCTCCCTGATTTACCGTGGGTTCTATTTTAAAAAGCTTCCAAAATTTCATCGCTAAAATGAGACGACGATTCATATTCGGTGCTACGACAGCAGTAACTATCTTCGTTTGACCATTGAACGACATGGGTATATTGACGAATCCCTTGACTTCCAACTTGGATCCCCCAGCTGTGGTCAGCTGCAGTGTCGTTGGCTGCAGCTTCAGTTTCAGGTCACGTAACAGTCTGTTGCAAACCAAATCCTAAAACCGTCATCTGCGCTCCACAATCCAGCAACCCTATCACTTGAATTCCCATAACGTCCACCTTCGCGAACGGTCGATTGTCTCCATCTACCGCAACAATGAGTTCCCCAATTTCCGGATTAAAAGGTATGAACTTTGTTAGAGGCTTTATAGACCTGCATCGACGACCTCTTACGCCGATTGCTTCCCGTTTTTTGCACAATAAGGGCAATTGACGGTCGTACAGTACTGAAAACCACATATCGTACAAAATACCTCCTTCTCCTTTAAACAGGTGTTATAATGGTGGAACTGCCCACGACAATTAAAGCAGACTGTTCGTTCAGGAACCCGATAGGCTGCTACCCTCTTCTCCAATATGATCTTACTGTTGCCTTCCCGAGCTTCCTGATTCGGTGGATTTTGTTTCGACTTCGACTGATAACCTTTAAAATTTTCCGACGAAGGTTTCTTGGGAACTCTGTTCTCATTATTAGAACCCTTAAACCCGTTAGAATTCTGCCATTTCCATTCCGGGTTGCTCGAGGTTTTCTTGTCTCTCCAACCCATCGACGGTGGCCTCTGTTCTCCTTTATACGGCCGCGAATTGATCTCGTGCACCGGCGAAAATCGGGAGCTCTGCTCACCATCTGCTTTGCGGTACAAAAACCAGTTCGCGGAATCTAACTTCCGGCCCCAAACCTTCAGCGTCCTCAACGTCCGGACACCCTTAACCAATAAAGAGTTTTTGTAGTCCGAACGTAGGTTTCTGAAGACTATATCGAATTTCCGTTGATCTGTTGGTGGAATGGCCATCTGGTCAAAGATTCCCTTGATTCCATGGTAATAATCCTGAAATTTTTCACCCCTCTTCTGCCTTCTCGATGCTGCCTGCTGATCATAGTGAAAGTCCATGTCTGGTGGCTGATACTCCAACTTTAGTTCGGTTACCAGTTCGGTCCAGTTTCTAAACTCCTTATTGCGCTTTCCTTCTATATACCATGCTCTAGCATCACCCGAAAACAGATGAATAGTTTCGTTGAACAAACCCCGCTTACTGATGTTCTCAGCCTCTGCCATAAACTCCACCTCGGAGACAAACTTATTCAAGTTTCTTCCCTCATCCCTACCGTCATATTTCAATTTCCAGTCACAAACTGGTCTTGGCCGTCGCTTCAACTTCCCCGCTTCATTCTCTTCAGAACTCTCGCTAGAAGCTCTCGACTCATATTCTGACACGTTTTCTTCAACCGACGATTCCGAACTCGATTCCCTACTTTTCTTTGGCATGACATTTGCGTTTTTGTTCTCTCTTCTCTTCTTATTCGGTTGTCTTAAACGTTTCTGTTCCGTTTCCTGTTCGGGTTTAGTTTCCTTTGTTCCTACTGGCTGATTTTTGTCACCGTTTGATTTTTCTGATTTCCGATTTCGAACTGAGCTCGCTCCTAATTTTAAGGTCTTCAATTTGGACGTAATTACCATATCCATATGCTGTATGATTCGATCATACAGCTCTTCCGCGTTAATGACCTTTACAGTTGGAAGAATAGGAGTACTAGACTTCCTGCTATCCATCAAATGCCTATCCTTCGTACTACCATCTTTCTCTACTCGCTCTTCCTGTTCATCGTTTTCTTCTTCCTGCTCACTATCGCTTATCTGCTTCTGTGCGTGCTCATGATCATCCTCAAGCTCCTGATCACTCAACCGGATTAACTCATCAGGTAACCCTTTGAGGCTTTCCGCTCTGGCATCTGGGTCCCTAGACATTCCTGCGAAATGGTCATTCAACAAACTTAGGGTTATCTGTTCTAACCCACCAGTTTCGAAAATTTGGTTCAACCGTAGCAATCGAAAATGCAGGTGAACTAATCGCGTTTTCAACTGTGGAAATTCTGCTTTTCGTGCTTTCCTGTTCTCTACCGATTCTCTAATTATCCCTAACTTCTCAGCTATCTGTTTAAACTCGGCTTCTTGAGCATGTTCTTGCAACTGCCGAGTAACAAAATTGTTCGTCTCACGTTCTACTTTCATCACAGCCCGTAATTTTCTTTTTTTCATATCCCTAGATTCACCACTAGAAAATTCAACGTTGCGTAAAACAAGCTCATGCTCAATCTCATCATCAAGAAGATGGATCACGTTCATCGAACGGTACTGTTGATCATAGTCAGACTGCATTGTGCTTCAATAGAAAACATATAAAACAATTCAATAAAAATTCCGCTATTTACTATAAAATTAAATTAAAAAATTCACGTTTAAATACTAAATAATAAAAATTCAACTAAGCATGTAGTCAAAATTTAAGTAATCCAATAAATTTGTGCTATCTTTTGTGTTGTTTTGTATTGTGTATTCTTAGTTCATTCAGGACCTTTAAGAAATGTTCCAGTGTAATTGAATCTGTGTTAGTCCTGCCGGATTAAAAATCCGATGCCAATTCCAAAATATGTTCCAGTCACCGAGATTTCACAAATTTAAACTGCTTGTCGTGCTCTCCTTTTACTTCTTGTGCAATTTCACGAACCCGATTGTGGCCAATGTCTTAGAGCTTTAAATCACCAACTCGCGCACTATGATAAGCTTTAGATAGTGTAGAGTATCACATTCAACTAATTGAATGTGATCTCACCCACCGCTTAACCAAAAAAATCCTTAGATTTTTTTTTAATCGTCCTCCGATTACCTGTCACGATTTTAACGTTGGTCGCCAAGTGAGACTAGAAGAGACTTACTCTGGCTCGACCAAGACTCCCGGATAACTAGCTCAGTAGCAAGAGACCCCTGAACTGAGTCACAGGGCCGGCATGCTACTGGGTAATTCGGAGGGGCACGCGGAACAAAGTGTGCAGAAACTGTGGAATTCTTATTGTGAACAGGACTATTGAAAGAATGGAAGCTAAAGTGTGCGGGTTGAAAAGTCTAGGAATTTATTAAACAATTATTTCACGGAACTACAAGTTTTATTGGGTTATTGTGGGGTGTGTGGTGTGGTTTCTGCTGCTTTGGTACGTACTGGTGTGTTCTGTTGAAGTACGTTGGCGAGCGCTCGCGGATGGTGGTGATCTACGTTGGTGGCGTTGGTATTCGTTGACCACGATGGTGGATCGGTGGCTTGTGGGCCGTATTGTCCTTCGATAATGGCGGAACGGGGACTTCGATTGTCCCGATACAATGGCGACTGTTGATATGGCGGAGTTTGGGCTTGGGTTCGTGGGTTGCGATGGCGGTTCGCAACCGGTGAAGCTTTTCTGGGTCAACGGCGTCCTCCTTCGTTGACTCGATCGATGGACCACGGACGAGACCGTATTGGCCACACCGAGAAGGGTAATTCCTCCTTTACGATTAGGACATGTAGTCCGAGGATGTTGGTCGTCTTTGACAATTAGACCAAGACAGCCTGAACTATCTTGGTCGACTCGTGACGATCGTGAGGCTCTGTGGAACAACAATAAGAAAAAGGTCCTGAAGGACAAATGGCGCATTAGAACCACAGCCCAAATTGTTCTTAGCCACGAATTATTACCTGACGAATCAGTGGGCTGTTTCTAGAAAGCACTGCACTTTTGGGTTCAACACGTTTGGGTTTTTGCACTCACGTTGTGATCGCACGCACGCCGGTTTACTAATGATTAATGCTTGACGATCTCGATCATAAAGGGCCCTCCGTTTGCCATTTCATTTTCCACCCGTTCCATATTTTCTCCATTTTCCTTCCTTATCACCACCCATCCGTATTCATATTCGTCACCCATTCAATTTTCTTCCCACAGTTGACCACGACACCCTTTCAGTCTTGTTACCATTAAACATAATTTTAAATTTATTCAAAAATCGTAAATTTCGACGTTTAGCTAACCCTACTAATACAAACTTATACATTTTGGTTTTACATTCAAAATATTCAAATAAAATATCCTACTAATCCTACAAACCCAACACGAACACTAAAAACACTACATCTTCAAAAACAACATGCACAATATAAAATCTTTGGATATTGTAACCAAATGGTTAAAAATTTTCAAACTTCCCCATTTCTCCTTCAACATTTTCCCCTTTCGTTAAAAAAATATCTCACCACCACATACACACCATAAAACCCAAAAAAATTAAAACACCCTCTTTCATTTTTTTTAAAAAATTAACCATTCCAATTTAAAAATTTCCATTTTTTAAACCCCCTTCCAATTTCCGGGTCATACAATTTTTTTTTCAAATTTTATCCCAGTTTTAATTGCATCAAACATGGAGTTTGTATTTAACATTCCATTAATCATATCGATTAATGATTTCTGTAAATTCGCTCTCCTGTTACGAAGATTTATTCTATCTCGTCCATATCCTCGCGATTACGCGTCTGGCTCGCAAATTATCGCCTGCGCTTGCTCATTTACAAACCAAAAAGAAGCGCTGCAAAGGTTTGCAAGTTTCCCCGCTCGACCTATTGCCGTGGCAAAGGGTCGTAAAAATCGATAATCTACGCGGGTGGCATCCGCTTCCGAAACCATACCGGAGCTGGGCACCTCCCAGCGGAAAACGATGTTTGTGACAACTATGACATTAGGGCATCTTCAACGGCGATCCAAATCGTGGATTGGATTTATTTTTTTAGACCAAACGCAAAAACATCGCTGCACCGGTGTTGTAAATTTTGTTTTATACTGGATCTATTTTGCATCATTTTAAAACTGGTATATGTTTTGATCTATTCTTGCAGCAATTTGGAACAAGAAAAATACCGTTCCTAAACACTACACGGTACATGATAATACCAATTATTGAGTAAAACTTCAGCTTTTACTAAACAATAACTCAATTTTATTGAGTATATTCTGAGATATATATGTGAGCCGAAAAGTAACCGTGTTTGCTGCGTGTGATGCTGGCGGCGGATAAAAAATTGTGTTGCTCGCCTCGGAGGCTGATAATTACCTCAAGTTGGTCCCGGTGCTAGTGAATTGCCTTTTCGTTTCATTCCTAAATAACGAATGCTTGTCTTAGTTTTTTTTACAGCAACTGCATTTTCCGGAAAACGCTGACTAGATCGAAATGCGGAGGTTCCGATATTCCGAATAGTATTTCGGTTGCTCGGAAATGAAAAGTAATGAAGTCTTTAAAGTAAACAATCGGTTTATTCATAGATTGTACATGATAAGCACTTGCAAATAGCTCATACAGATAGATTTGGGAGAAGTCTCTAGTTGACTCTAGTTGTCGCATAATGTCCAGGAACACCTCCCTTGGCATGTAGAAACGCAGAAAGTGCTCCTTGTTGTAGGTTTGCGTGTCGCTAAAGTTGTTCTGGAATAGCTTCTGATGACCGGAACGGAAATCACGGTCGACGTTGGGGCGTCATTCAGGACGTTCCCCCCCCCCCCACCACACCACATAAAAAAAAACACACCCCCACACACAAAAAAAAAACCCCCCCCCCCCCCCCCCCCAAAAAAATAACAACCAACAAAAAAATTTCCCCAAAAAAAAAAAATTATTTTTTTTTTTAACCCCGACGGGGGGGGGACAACAAAAAAAAAAACAACACCCCGGGGGGGCCAGTTTTTTTTTTTTTTTCATCCCCCCCCCCCAAAAAAAAATAAAAAAAAAACCCCCCCCGAACCCCTAGTTCGAATTAGTGGGGCCTTTTCCAGCTTTAATCCAAATTCAATGCACTACACGGTAAATCTGAAGTATGCAATTATGACTTCAAAGTAGGCACTTTGCTTGAAGGCTGGAATTATGCATAAAATGCCTAAAAAGGTTTTATGCAAAAATGCCTAAAGAGGTTATACGTCAAAAAGTGAATAAATTTAAGGCATTTTGCAGCATGTTAAAGAGATTAGAAACTATGCATTTTTTAAATGTGACTATGCGTAGGAACTAGTCACTTTATGAATAGAAGATGAATAAGAAACTCAGCGCCAATATCTCAAAAGTTTGGATCTAATCAACGACATTCCGTATCGATTTATCTCAAAACCCCGCACATGTAAATTAAATGCACCATATAACAGGAACATGTTACTTCTTGCTGGGATTGATGATTTGCAGGAGAAAATTTTTATTTTCGAGAATGCGACGGTTATAGTATCAATAGATATAGTTCAATCTAAATGATCTAATTAGTGCCTCGTAGCCTGTCCATGACACTGTATTCAGGTTTGGCTTGCAAGAACCCATTTTTTCACTTTTTTCCGGCAAAGCCAGTCAACTAGAACAAATGGATATGTCCACTCTGACGATAGCCTTGTTTTCATGCATTTTTTCTATCACACTGGAATAAAAAAAGGACTGAAGAGTATTCATTTTTTGGGATTAAAAAGTAGGCATTTTTTGACGTATGGAGGATGTTCTTGGAAATGCATAGAATGTAGTCAAAAAATGACTACCTCAGAATTACCGTGTAGAGCCACCCCCCCCCCCCCCTCGTGGGTAGAGGACCCCCCCCCCCTCCTCCCCCCCCCACAAACACAACACCAACCCAGGAACACAACCCCCCACCCCCCCTTCCCCCCCCACCAACAAAACCCCCCCCACCCCACACACACCCCCCCCCCCACAAAAAAAAAAAAAAAACCACCCCCCCCCCCACCCAACCCATTTTTTTTTTTTTTTCCTTTTTTTTTTCCCCCCCCCTTCCCCCCCTTGATTTAAAAAAAACAAAAATGTGCATGAATTAACCGCCAAAAAGAGCCATGGTTACCAATAAGAATAAATTTTCGATTGTAGTATTGACAGATAAGTTGAAACACAGAAACACCTTCCGACACACTGAAACACAAACACAACGTGGCAGAGAGACTAGCCCCCTGGCTATCAATGCATAGTAATATCTCTCAGAGTGCATCTTCTAAATCGCATTAGTGCAAGTGAGAGGGAAACAAAACAGTGATAAAACAAACATTCGATTCGTGTAAGTGTTGCTAGAAATTAATTTATTTTTCATGTGGTGACGGGTGTGTTTGAAGTGTAGCCGATTGTGTTTTTTGGGGTTTCATAGTCATAGTCGGGTAAAAGGGAATTTTTTACTGCAAGATTTTTTACAGTGTATAAAAAATATTCGTCATTTTAAAATAACTACACAAGAAAAAATCTTGTTGTAAAAACTACCATTATATACCTGACTATGCCTAACTTTAAAACTACCATGAAATTTCAGTCAAATTTACAAAGTTTATGGTAAAACCATAGACTAACTCTAAGACCAGTAGGTCCCGAACAAATACGATTTTTTCTTGGCTCAGGCAGTACTAGCACATCGGTCCCAAGCTTATTAATACGCCCCTCATAATGAACTCACACGAACACACTCTCAAATAATCTGTCAAAATAACACAGCAAATCAAAACAAAGGCTCAAATATGTATAGTTAGGTGCTTGTTTCAAGGTGTACTTCGGACCAAGGGGTTCTACAACAGTGAACCAATTTCAAATCGCTAGTTGCATATTGATTGTTGGTAAAACTTTCATCATTTGTGGTATATTTGACAGACCTCATTTTGATATCAACCACACCATGGTTGATCTTATCGCAGGCATGGTAAACTCAAACGCATTTATAGTCTGGTGAAAATTGTTGGTGTCCCAAGCAGCGTTGCCAGGTATACCGATTTATCGGTATTTATACCGAATTTTATTCTCAATACCGATATACCGACAAGGGCTCTGAAAATACCGATTTCAAACTTTTTATACCGATAAATACCGATTTTTAATGAAAGTTATTTCAACATTATATTTGGTTTATTATTTATCAGCATGTTTTTGACGTAGACTACGTCTTACGGTAAGGGTAGGGTGTCAATTGAAAATCTAAAAATAAGCGACCGTCACGAAATCACAGAGAACAGACATTGATGTCCATATACCTTTTTTTGAAAAACGTGTGTAAAAGTTAATATGAGCAGCCGCTATAAAAAGCAAGTGCAGAGAAAAACAAACAAAAAATTTCAGATTATGTGCTAGGCTCTTTATTGATAAACATTTACATGACAGTTATCGCACAACTGCAGCGCCGCCTATCAGGAGCATAACGACATACACTTGAAATGTCGGTTTAAAGTTTTACACAAGTAGCAGACTGAAGATGAACGTCTGTTCTCTGTGACGAAATATCGTTACAAATTAAACGCTAATAACTTAATAAATGCTCAATAGATTTTCAAGATGTTTACATCAATCGATTGGAAATTTTCCCGCGTATCAATTCAATTATCAAACATTATCCGTTAACAATTTCAAGCTATTGAAAATAACCAAAATATGAGGTGATATCTTATAATGCCGATTTTTCAGAGTAAATTTACTAAATGCACTCAATTTTACTATCACAGATTTCAAATGTAAGCAAGGGAGGTCTCATATGCAGCAGTGAATGATATAAAACGGGTACACTTTCGCAAATTTACTCATTCGTGTCGCAGTACTGGAGCTGGGCAGACCAACGAACCATCGAGGTTCAGCAGCTGGCGATGGCATGAGCCCTGAAGGCAACCTCGATGGCGCGAAGCCTCTAGTGCGGAGCGGCAAAGCGCCAATTTGGATTTGGCAGGTGGTGGTGGCACGTACCATAGAAGGTGCAGTGGCGACCAACCAGTGGACAGGTAGCTGCTTGCGCTGCAGGCTGTTGCTAGCAAGCCCTTGGCTAGGCCACCGTTGCTAGGCAGCCACTGAATTTCAGTGGTGTGCCGGTTGCCCAAGTTGGTGACGATTTGTTGCCAGCCGGTAGGCGCCACTACGAGGAGCGAAACAAGTTGCCTGATTGTGTGTTATACTTTCGGTAGCCATCTTTATGTATAGCGCAACGTGCACGGCAGCTTTGTGAAAAGACCGACAAGGATTCAATTCTTATGCGCATTATTCAAAATCTGTCCTTATCAGGACGCCCAATCCAATGTTGAAAGAGTTTGTTTAATTTGAATTTATCTTACCAATTAGCAGAAAACGGTGAGTAAAACAATTGTAGATTTCTCTTCGGTGGATTCCTTTGGCATTGTGCATAATTTATAAATGGCTGCCGTCTCGAGCAATTGAAACCAATTGGCAGACAGCGGTGGCTAAAACAATTTTAATTGTCTCTTCGTTGTATACCTTGAGCATTGTGCACAATTTACAAATTGCTGCCGGCATGAAAAATCATGAAATATTACAAATAAAACGCTAATATCTTAATAAATGCTTGATAGATTTTCAAGATGTTTACACCAATCTATCATCAATATCCGGTAACAATATCAAACTATTGAAAATAACGAAAATTAAAGGTGATGTCTTATTATTTTGTTTTTCAGGCTAAATTTACTAACTAAACAGTAGTTTCCTATCACAGATTTCAAATGTGAGCATCGGAGGTCTCATATGCAACAGTGAACGATGTATAATCACGGACTTTTGGGTCCTTGGTATAATGGTGGTGACCAACCATTGTGCTGCAGGCTGTTGCTAGCAAGCCGTTTGCTAGGCAACCGTTGCTATGCAGCCATAAATTATGCAATGGTTTGCTAGGCCCAGGCCAGTGATTTATTTGTAGCCAGCCGGTGGGTGCAGCCACGACGAGCGCAATAAGGTGCTTGTGTGTGTGTGATCTTGCTGCTAGCCATCTTTTGGTAAGGCGCAACGTGCAACGAGTGAAATAACCTGATTCATCAAAAGACCGAGAAGGTTTGAATTCAAATGCGGGCCATTTCGAATCCATCCTTTTCAGAACGACGAATTCAATTTCGAGAGAGTTTGTATGATTTGAATTTATCTAAAATTACTTTCCAAGTTCTAACCAATTGGAAGACAGCGGTTAATACCCCACCTAACTCGAGGTTGGTAGGTATCACCCTTATAGGGCCAAGAACTCCCGGCAAAAGGCTCAGAAACCGGAGACTCCTTGAGCTGTGTCTCAGAGTCAGCCTGCTTCTGGGTAATCGGAGGGGCTACGCGGACAACTGTGCACAAATCTTGGAAAAACTATGGGGTTTCTAACTTATCAAACTGAAGTAAATATGTTTAAATAATATGGTGGATTAATGGGGAATTTTATTAATTGAAAAAAAAATAGGAAATTTACTGTTGGGTGGCTTTATTGAATCTGGGCTATTGGAGTGGGTGGTGATGAATGTCGTTGGGTACGTACCGTTGCTACCGTTGGACGAGCGCTCACCGATGATCTCGTAGAACACGTAGATTTAGCGATGGCGTCTTCTTACTACCACGGACAATATGCTTTGTGCGGCTTCGACCAGCAATGGCGAACACTGGCGGATAGGGGTGATTGGCGTCTTCCTTCTTTGTCTCAATCGATAGACCACGGCAAAACCGTCTTGGTCACACCGAGAAGGGAATAAATTCCTTTGCAATTATGGTCATTGGATCAGAATTCCGGGCTAATCCTTTGCGATTAGGCGTAGACGTCCTTCAGGGCAGTCCACCTAGGCCGATTCGTATCTGGTGTGGGTAGCCGCTATGTCAGACAAATCTGACCGGTGGTATTTGGCATGAACTGTACGATAGTACAAACAAAAAGGTCCTGCGAGAGGACAGCAGTGAGTATGTTTCATTAAAGACCACTCAAGAACCTAATGCGATACCTGAATTTGACTTAGTTTGAAGTCTTCTAAACTCTGCTGATAACACTCACTATTATACCACACACTTTCTACGAACGCCAACTTAGTAATGCCGATGGCGGTCAAACTTTCTATAGGTCAACCTCCATATCCTCTTCTCGTATTTTTTTTCTTCCTCCTTCCATGTAACCTATGCCCATCCACTGGGCGTGTGTGTTCTATTTTCCTGCATTACCACAGTTGATTCACCCCACTTCAGCCCATTACTTGCAAACAACATATGTGGTTTTTCAAATTCAAATATCCCTACTTGCTAATACAATTAATCTTACAATCTATTTCCCTACTTACCCATTATCCTACTAGAAACCCCACAATTCTAAACGACATCTACACATGCATAACAAAAATTATAATAAATTGTAACAGCGGTTACACTATGCCCCCACCGCGGTAAAAATAAATATTCAATTAGATGGTATATTTATTTTAATCCTACAAAATTTCACAAATTGAAAACTGAAACAATAAGACAAAAGCCATTAAAACTTGTTAAACGTAATGAACGAACGCGAACAAATAAAATTAGATTTCATTTCTCTAAGACAAACAACAAGTTAAAATCAGCTGGCAACTATTGGTCAGATTTCCCTAAGAAATTTGCCATAATTGGCCATGTGTGATTCCTGTGTAAGTGTTCATGTGTTGCACTATAAATCCAAGGTGAAAATGATCTAAATATAAGATTCATCCGTTACTCCATTTCATCTTCAACTACCTGCTATCTAGATGAACTGAAGCAGGAGAATTATTCAGTAGTATACACCTACAGCAGAGGGCACGAACTACGTATGGACGACTATTGGGATAACGACTGACAATCCAGCACATAAATCTATACAAATTAAAAAAAAACTTTGAAATTAGGAAAGCATTACTATTTATGTATGTAATATTTGTTAACTGATATTGAACAATCATTCTTAGCATCATTTGATCGAGTGGCCATCCCGATCTAAGAGGAAATAATGCTAACAACAAGTGCCATGATGGTAACCCAACAAACAATCACTCATTCAATAAACATCATTATGGCGGTTTAATTCAGCAGCGTGTTGAATAATCTCTGAACTATTTTCCATCACAGCTTTTGTTCAGGCATTATTCACACAAATTTGGAGAAGTTATTAAGCTGTCGCCAAATGCTTTTGAACACTGCCAATTGCATATGCTTAAGAAGCAAGTTTGCAGCATGGAGTTCAGCTGATAATTGAATAACTGCTGTTTGAATGCTTTACAGAACTTGAGGGTAATTCCGAGAGTCGAAGAGACCTTTGTTGAGCTAAGCGAGTGTTTGTTAAGAATAATATATTTTTCTTCAACATCATTGAGCATATTAAAAAAGCTGTGGTGTCTTTTATAGAACTTTTGTTCAACTTTTTTAAATTTTCATAAAACTTTGTTGGGGTTTTTGTATGATTTTCCATATGATACAAACATTTTTATTTGGATTTCATATTGTACATATTTAATTTGATATTATTATGCATAGACATCAACAGAAACATTTTGTAACATTTATTTATTACCATTAAATAGCGAGATTCGAACTATCAACTTTCGTATCCTCAACTACGTGACTTACCAACTGCGCTATTCTAGAATTGAATGAAGTACAAACGAATCGGCTATATAAGCTCAATGTTATATATTGAATAGTAGCAGAAGTGATGCTCTTATTGAGCTACATTGATATTCTATTTATAGCGTTGTCTGTATATAAGCAATATCAGTGCTCAAATAAACCTTCTAAATGCTGTTATTAAACATCTGAATTACCAAGCTTTGATGGTTGATGTTCGGTTTTACTACGTGCATTACTGGCAAGGACATATTGAACAAGAGACGATTAAAAGATATGACAATGTTTTCTGATGTTATTTGTAAACACTGCGCTGTTTTCTATTCTGATGGGCAATGTAAAGGGTAGCCTTTGAGCTATTTGCTTCAAGCAATTGACTATAATTTCAACTCTTGAAAACAGGTCAATACTTTTTCACCAGTACCAAAAATTAGACTCATAAACAAAAACATAGGAATTAACTGAATTCAATGAATATAGCATCATTTATACAGCATAACTATAAATAGGCTATATAAGCGATGTTTCAACGGATTTATAAACTGTTATTCGACTCTTTGTTGAACTGTTTAAATTTAGTTACATATAAATACTAAAATAGCTTTTAATAAGCATGTTATTCAAACAAAATGAAACACTTGAAATAATGTTATTGTTTCAATTGAAGACATGGTTATTCAGCTTATATTTCAGCCAGATTTTTTATTCAGCCACAAAAGTCTTAATTCAGTTGTAATAATGCACATATGCTTATTTACTGCTTTCGTTTGTTTGTTGGGAAGTTATCTTGTTTAAGGCGGTCTGTGTCTACGGTAAATGTACTATGTTGATATGTATTGTATATTCTTCGTATCGTCTCAATTAGTTTAAATATATCTTCTAATTTAATTTCAGAAAAGCAATTCCGTACCAAACAACGTTCTTTTGTATGGCGCCAATACAAAAGAACAATCATCTACTTTTTCTATCACTTATCTTTTCTTTTCCTATATGAGCTATCTTGCCTCGCTGATCTATACATCCATTTCCATTTTTCGAGCACAATTTCAGCAAACTCATCTGATAATGCCATGACCTCGACCTAGTGGTACATTCTCTGGAAGCACGATCTTCAAAATATCTCTTGCTCTATTATGGCAGAGCTGAGCCAGAGCACATCATCGCGAGACTGAGAGAACTGATGTCTCACTCCTAGTCCTAGGCCACTCAATGATATGAGTAAACTCATCTCTATCGACCACTTTATGGCTGCTTACTATCACTCCCCGATCCTAATTTTCAACCACGCTGGACTACGCTGAAAATAAGGACGAGAATGCATGATCTATCGAGAGAGGAATCGTATCCGACCTGTGAGCATTTTGATGACCAGATTATACCGTCTTACGGTATGCAACTCGCAGACTTGATCATTAATCGGTCTACGGCTAGTGCTCCATTTCACCTCACAGAGTATGCTTTTATTTATTTTTACTTATTGTATGTTTGTATACTATTTTAGGATTTCTCATCGTCACCAGGGCGAAGGTCTACTGCCGAGAATACGCCGAGGTTCTTGCCGGCTTCGTCGACGAGTTCATAGGAACTAGTTCCCCGTTTGGCCACTATAGTACACGGAATGTACAGTGCACCATATTTAGCATTAAATTTATCAGCTGCTGAGGATTGGTAGAACGTTCGTTTATAGACCTTCTGCCCAATCTGGTAAGTCGAACTGAACTTTTTATGCCGCAAATTGTAACTTTTTCTCACTTTTTCGTGACTCTTGTGCAAGTTTCTCTCTATAATGTTGAATACTTTTTCATTGAACGCTTTACGTACACCATCCCTTTCCTCTACTGTGGTCTCCTTTTCCTTCCTCTCTAGTCGGTGTTCTTCTCCGTTAAGAACTTTTTCATGACCGTAAAGGACTTTATAGGGAGTGAACCCGGTAGAAGAATGGATGGTTGTATTAATCATCTCCTCTACCTCTGAGATTTTGCTGTCCCACAAACGTTGATCTTGCTGCATGTATGTGCGCAAGCAAGCATTGATGGTTCTGTTGAGACGTTCTACAGGATTTGCCTGGCTATGGTGACGTGAATTCAGCCAATGGCGAATACCCCTGCGAGCTAACATTGCGTTGAATTCTTTGCCTACGAATGTTGACGCATTATCCGAGATAATGATCTCTGGGGTACCATATCGCCTCATCCACGCATTCTCCACCACTTTACACACCTCTCTACTCTCGATCTTTCGCATCGGGAAAAGCATGGTGAATTTGGAGAACAAATCCATAAGCACTAACAGGTGACGGCTTCCGGATTTACTTCTGGGCAAATTTTGTATAAAGTCTAAAGCCAGCATTTGAAATGGCTTGTTAGTGATTCTGGCGTTACCAAGTTCCGGGACGGTAGCCAGCGATGAGGGCTTGCACGTTTTGCACGTTCTGCAGGCTTGCACGAACCGTTTTGTCTGCTTGGCCATGTTTGGCCAATAATATCGAACTTTTAACCGTTGTATGGTTTTCTCATAGCCTGGGTGAAAAACGTGGTCATGCTCCTGGCTCAATACTTCCTTCCGCAAGTCTTCCGGTACGCATAGTTTCCACGCGAATGTATAGTCCATCGTATCAGCAAGTGAAGGAACTAATTTAAAAAGTTTCTGGTTCTCAATTTTGAAATCAGGAAAGTTTTCAGCATTTTCTTGTACTTTGTTGTACATGCTGGTATACCACCCTTTTTTTAGCGTTTCGACCGCTTCTAATGATCGCGATAAAGCATCTGGAACCACGTTTTCGGACCCTTTCCTGTGTTTAATTGCCATGTCGTATTGCTGAAGGAGCATGCTCCAACGGCTAAGTTTTGAAGATGCTTTCCACTTGGAATTCATTATAAATGATAACGCTGATGAGTCAGTAATAAGGGTGAAACGAGTTACTTCCACGTACGGTCTAAATTTCTCAATTGCCTCAAGTGCGGCTGCTCCCTCCTTTTCCGCAGCTTTCCATACTCTCTGCGTCATTGTCAGCTTGCGTGAGAAATATGCGATCACGTGCTCTTTCCCCTCAGTTTCCTGAGCTAATACTCCTGCTAACGCCGTGTCACTAGCGTCGGTCTGAATCGTGAAGGGCTTCGCGAAATTTGGACATGCCAGTATTGGAGCGGTAATCAATTTTTCCTTGAGGATTGTGATAGCTTCTTCTGCTTGATCATTCCACTTCACTACTCTGGGTTTACCCTTGAGTAAATCTGTTAGAGGGCCCGTAATTTGGCTAAACCCCTCTATAAAGCGCCGGTAATAGTTTACTATTCCCAGAAAACGCCTCAACGATATAACCGATGAAGGACGTTCGAAGTTTAGAATGGCTTCAATCTTGTCTGGATTAGGTCTAACTCCATTGCGGGAAAGCACGAATCCAAGATACGGAAGTTCAGGTATACAAAATTTGGATTTTTCTAAGTTTATAGAGAGATTAGCAGCCTTCAACCTCCGTGCTACTTCTCTGAGACTCCGAAGATGCTCCTCAAACGTGTTGCTGATAATGATGATATCATCAAGATAAACAAACACGTTTGGGTCCAGTTCACCATAGCCCAACACTTGATCCATAAGCCGAGACAACGTTGCCGGACTGTTCACTAGTCCAAAAGGCAATCTGGTGAATTGGAACAACCCTCTTCCAAACACTCGAAATGCCGTGTACTTACGAGATTGGGGATCCAAAGGAACCTGCCAGAAAGCTTTTGAAAGGTCTATAGTGGATAGGTACTTCGCCGCCCCCAATCTCCCTAAAATACGGTCTTGGTGCGGAAGTGGATATGCATCTCTACGGGTTCTTGCATTTAATTTTCGTGCATCTAAGCACATCCTAACTTTCATTAATTTTTCTCCTGTTTCTCCTTCTCCTTTTTTCACTACTGGAACTATAAGCAATGCCCAATCGCTGTTTGACCTCTCCACAACTCCAGCTTCCAGCCATTTATCCAGTTCCTCGTTGACATTTTTTTGGATCTCTGGTGACCATGGATAGGGATTTAATCGAACGGGCAGGGCATTTTTGAACTTTTCGGTAAATTCTATTTTATGGGTTATCAAAGGGGTCGCTTCTAAGTTTTCCCCTTCCCGGAAAACTTTAAACTGCTTCTTAATCTCTTCCAGTTGTTCTTTTTGTTCTAGGTTTAGTTCTTTATCTTTTTTACCAGTGATATTACCTTCTCTCTTGCTAGTAAACCGGATCTCTTCAACCGGAGGCTCAATTCTAAATAGTTTCCAAAAATCAATACCCAAGATTAACCTACGTTTGAGTGTGGGAGCAACGATTGCCGATACTATCTTGGTCTCTCCGTTGAACGTGATGGGCATGTTGACACATCCTTTCACTTGCAAGGCATCTCCTCCAGCTGTAATTAGTCTTGTGGCAGTGGGTTGTATTTTCAACTTCAAAGCGCGAATAAGCTCCTCGCTACCAATTCCTAATACTGTCAGTTGAGCACCGCAATCCAACAATCCTATCATGCTAATTCCCATGATATCCACCTTGGTAAAAGGTCTATTGTCCCCCTCTATTTGAATTATTAGCTGTGCTACTTCTGTGTTTAACGGAATGAATTTTGATTGAGGCTTTTTGGGTTCCAGTCGTCGACCTCTTACGACGACCTGTGCCCGTTTTTTGCACAAAACGGACACTTTTCGGTCGGAAAGTCATGAAACCCGCACTTCAAACAAAAAATTTCTTTTTCCTTCAAGCAACCGCTAAAGTGATGATATTTACCCCGACAATTGAAGCAGATTGTCCGATCCGGCACTTGGTAGTTAGTTATTCTTTTCTCCAGCATACTTTTGCTATTACCTTCCTGGCTGTTCTGCTTTGGTGGGTCCTTTTTGCTTTCCGATTTGGGTTGGTACTCCTTCTTTTGCCCTTGGGTATTCGTGTTTTCTTTAGCGTAAAATTTTGGGTTTTCATATGATCGGTTTTTCCATTCCTGCCTGCTCAGCGATGGTCTTTCCCTCCAATTTCTTCTATCTAACTGGTTCCCTTGTCCTGGTCCTTGACTGATCTCATTCAACTGAACCGATCGGCTAACCTGCTCTCCTTCCTTATTGCGATACAAGAACCAGTTCGCCGAGTCAAGCTTTCTTCCCCAAACCTTCAATGTTCGCAGTGACCGAATTCCTTTCACTAACAATGCATTCTTATAGTCGGAACGTAGATTACGAAACATGATGTCAAACATTCTCTGCTCTGTTGGTGGTTCCGACATCCTATCAAAAATTTCCTTAATCGCAGTATAAAAATCCTGGAATTTCTCAGACCTCCGTTGCCGTCTCTGTGAAGCTTGCTGCTCGTAATGGAAATCCATGTCGGGCAGTTGATATTCCAGTTTCAATTCTGTTACCATTTCGTTCCAGTTCCTAAACTCTCGATTTTTTCTGCCTTCAATAAACCATGCTCTTGCGTCACCGGAAAACAAATGAATCGCCTCGTTAAATAGAGTACGGTTGCTAATTCCTTCCGCTTTTGCTAGAAACTCTACTTCTGTAATGAACTTGTTTAAATTCCTACCATCGTCTCGTCCGTCGTACCTAAGCTTCCAATCACTAACCGGTCTAGGACGACGTCTCAAAAACTTCTTCTCTTTAATATTTTCCATCTCACTCTCTTCAAAATCATCGCTTGAACATTCTTCTGATCCTTCCTCTTCCTTTTCGTCTTCTATACTTTCTTCAGCTGCTGATTCTAATACGTTCAATTTCTTCACAAGATTTGTCTGCTTCTTCTGTGATATGTTCCTCGCCTGGTTTAATCTCTTCACTTTATTTCCCACTGTACGCTTCTTCCTTGACTCAGGTTCGGGTTGTATTTCGATCCGCTTTTCCAAACACAATCTGTTTAGCTTATCAGTAATCATCTGGTCCATACGTTCCATCAACAGCTCTACAAGTTCGCCAGACTGACTGATCTGCTGCTTGTGCTTCACTGGTTCTGGGATCTGCGCTGATTTTCTTTCTTTTTTTCGCTTTTTTACTTGGTCTTCTTCTTCCTCTTCAAGCTCTTCATCTCCTAAATCTCCACCTTCGACCGAACCACCCCCTTCTTCGTCCGAACTGAGTGTACTAGCCGGACTACGATTGGTCTGCGATCGTCCCAAAGTCCTATCCTCGGGTTCCGGATCACTAGTGAGCGTGAAAAAAAATTACTCAACAGCCCAGAACATACTCTTTCCAACCCCTCTGTGTCCCTGTGCTTCTTCAGGCGTAACAATCGATAGTATAAATGCACTAATCGGGTCTGTAGCTGAGGCATCACGGATTTTCTAGCCTTCCTGTCTTCTAACAAAACTCTAATTGATGCCAACTTTTCATCGACTTGGTTTAGCTCTGCTTCTAGTTCTTCTTCCTCTAGCTCTTGATACTCAAAATTAGTCTCCTCTCGTTGCTTTCTAATCGCATAACGTAATTTAGTTCTTTTTATCTGTCTAGGTTCCCCACTGGAAAAGTCAACATTTCGAATTTTAAGTTCGTGTTCCAATTCATCATCCAAAAGGTGAAGCACATTCAAAACGCGATACGCCATCAACCATTTAGCCATTTTAAAAAGAATGTAATCAATATGTTAACCAATTCAGTATATAAATTCAAAATTATTTACAGAAGATTTAATTATATATTTACAGTATTAGATAAGATCGAATTCAAAAATTTAATAAAAGAAAAACAATATAATAAAGTATCAAATACCACATAAAACTTAAATTTAGTGATGAAAATATTAAAAGTACATAATCATATTTAAAATAAATAGTGCAATATTTGGTTTTGTTTTGTGTCTTAATGTATTATTTCTTTATTCAGGACCTTTTTGAGTTTTTGTTCAGTGTAGTTGTTGAGTGTCGATCCACCAGAATCTAATTTTAGTTGCAATTTCCAAGTTTAACGTTGTTGCCAATATTGAGAAAAATCTGTCTAAATTTTACTGTTTCAGCACCCTTCTTTGAAATGTGCTATTTCGATACCGGTTAGGCCACTGTCGACTTGCTTATCTTTTCAAATTAATGGTATTTTGATTGGTCGGCTCACGTGAAAAAGCACTACACAATCAGTGAAGACTAAGTGTGTACTCGCCTCCCGCTCATTAAAATTCTTAAAATTTTATTCTAATCGATCCTCCGATTACCGTAACGAATTTATGTTGGGCGCCAAGTAATACCCCACCTAACTCGAGGTTGGTAGGTATCACCCTTATAGGGCCAAGAACTCCCGGCAAAAGGCTCAGAAACCGGAGACTCCTTGAGCTGTGTCTCAGAGTCGGCCTGCTTCTGGGTAATCAGAGGGGCTACGCGGACAACTGTGCACAAATCTTGGAAAACCTATGGGGTTTCTAACTTATCAAACTGAAGTAAATATGTTTAAATAATATGGTGGATTAATGGGGAATTTTATTAATTGAAAAAAAATAGGAAATTTACTGTTGGGTGGCTTTATTGAATCTGGGCTATTGGAGTGGGTGGTGATGAATGTCGTTGGGTACGTACCGTTGCTACCGTTGGACGAGCGCTCGCCGATGATCTCGTAGAACACGTAGATTTAGCGATGGCGTCTTCTTACTACCACGGACAATATGCTTTGTGCGGCTTCAACCAGCAATGGCGAACACTGGCGGATAGGGGTGATTGGCGTCTTCCTTCTTTGTCTCAATCGATAGACCACGGCAAAACCGTCTTGGTCACACCGAGAAGGGAATAAATTCCTTTGCAATTATGGTCATTGGACCAGAATTCCGGGCTAATCCTTTGCGATTAGGCGTAGACGTCCTGCAGGGCAGTCCACCTAGGCCGATTCGTATCTGGTGTGGGTAGCCGCTATGTCAGACAAATCTGACCGGTGGTATTTGGCATGAACTGTACGATAGTACAAACAAAAAGGTCCTGCGAGAGGACAGCAGTGAGTATGTTTCATTAAAGACAACTCAAGAACCTAATGCGATACCTGAATTTGACTTAGTTTGAAGTCTTCTAAACTCTGCTGATAACACTCACTATTATACCACTCACTTTCTACGAACGCCAACTTAGTAAAGCCGATGGCGGTCAAACTTTCTATAGGTCAACCTCCATATCCTCTTCTCGTATTTTTTTTCTTCCTCCTTCCATGTAACCTATACCCACCCACTGGGCGTGTGTGTTCTATTTTCCTCCATTACCACAGTTGATTCACCCCACTTCAGCCCATTACTTGCAAACAACATATGTGGTTTTTCAAATTCAAATATCCCTACTTGCTAATACAATTAATCTTACAATCTATTTCCCTACTTACCCATTATCTTACTAGAAACCCCACAATTCTAAACGACATCTACACATGCATAACAAAAATTATAATAAATTGTAACAGCGGTTACACGGTGGCTATAATAATTTTAGTTTTCTCTTCATTGCATACCTTGAGAATTGTGTACAAATGGCTGCCGTCACAAAAAATTGAAACACCGGACGCTAATAATTCGATCGTTTTTTGATTGATTTATATTTTGAGATGTTTGCACCAACCTAAAGGTTTAATGATTGCCATTTTATTTATACAAATATATTTTTGAAATATATTTGTTGCATTCCGGTAAATATCAAGAAATTCCTTATCACGGACAACGTTTTGATTCTTCACCAAATGCTTTCTAAGGAGTGTACAAAAGAATTTTCTAACATAATTAGCATCTAATGCTGGTCTAACGATCTATTTGGACCACACCCACGCTTTTTGATCAGACTACGCCTTACGGCAAGGGTAGAGGCCAAATGAAAATTTGAAAATAACGGAAACAGTTTGAACGCTAATAGCTTTATCATTTCTCGATAGATTTTCGAGATTTTTGCTTCAATCAGTTGGAGATTTTCGCGACTGTCAACTATCAAAAATATAATTCAGTGTAGACTTTGAATTTCCAAACAGGCCCAAACAGATAACGCGATAAGGATAATGGTTTACAGCTGGTCTATCATATCAACACAATCACAACAGCCAGCACCACCGTTGCCTTTCATCAAACCAACATTCAAATCAAACGTCCCTTTCCAGGGCCGCCAAATAATTACTAAGAAGTGAATCAAGCGAATGTTCTTACATACTTTCTCACTTACTTATGCTAACCCTACGTCCCATTAGAACAGTACCTGAGTATTAATCAAACGGACCAAACCGACGTTATGTTACACCAAGCCTCCCTCATTTTGTTTATTATCACCCCCCACCCTCTTCATAGATAAAACACTGCCCCTGCGCCCACTCTCCCTATTTATTTTGCTTTTAGCTTTAGCTTTACTTATTTTTTTTTCCTTAGCTCCCGCCGTATTTTGCGTGACCGACGAACAAAAGAAATATCAGGTGAGTGAAAAACGAAGATAGCTATCATGTTAAATTAATAAGATGCTAGCTGTTCTACAAATATTATTTTATTATAGATGGAAAGAAGAAAACATGCCAAGGTGTAAAAAGTTAGAGCGCCCAAAACCCAAAGTTGGGTTATCCAATATCCACTACTTCTTTTCCAATCGACAATTGGATTTTCGATTCGAGAAAGAACAAAAAAAACTTGAGCGCGAATTTAAAACGCGCGCATAAAATAGGACCCCAACCGAAAGAACACCAGCGATGTAGCAGAAACGGTAGATACCCAACACCCATCAGCATCGGCCTCGAATCCAAATCTCGATCTACATGACTCACACGTTTAAACAAATGACACACATCCATTTTATCCATTTGTTTCACGTGTGTAGTATTTAATAGTTTGATAAAGATAAAAAAAATCTAAATTGGCTCACTATCCCAAGAACCCAAAAAAAACCAAATGAACCCAGAAAAACGTTACCGAACGATCAAAACTCAATCAAACTCCTCAATTTTGAGTTAAATTATTTTGCTATTATATGCTATTATAATTATTAATTTTTATAAGTTACTATGACGCTTTTTTATGGTTAATAGTAGGGTAATATGAACAAAAAAATCAAAACTTTCTCCAAGTACTGTTCTCCCCTTTTACGACTTTTCTATTTTCCTCAATGACACTAACACAAATTTCACAGTGATAGTTATAGGACATCTCGATTTTTGTCTAACTAATACACGTAATATGATCAATGTTAGGAATCTTAAGTACTAATATATAGATATATAATTTTTAAAATTTTAAAATTTTGGCAAAATATTTATAAATTTTACGTAAAATAATAAAAATATAAAATGAAATATAGATAGAATTAAATAAAAAAAATGCACATTTGTACCTAATTATTCTGAAAAAAATTTAAAGAAATATATATATATATATATATATATATATATATATATATATATATATAATATATATATATATATATATATATATATATATATATATATATATATATATAATATAAATATATATATATATATATATATATATATATATATATATATATATATATTAATATATATACATATATATAATTTATAAGTTGATTGTTCAACTTTTGATAAAAAAAACAATTTATTGCTCTTACTAACTAATTACATTGGATCACACTTAAAGACTAACTCAAGAATTGGATTGAAAACACTTTTATATCATTGTTCTGCTGACTCGTCGTTCCTCCGGGTGGTTCGATTCTGGTGCAACCTTTGATCGTATGGTTCGATCGGTCCTGCGTTCGTCATCGTTTTTGGAAATGCGGCTGCATGGCTGGCTCGGTGTGTTTCTGCTGAGGTGGCTAATGGATGATGGCCTAGGGTGGTCGGTCAGGGTGTAACTCCTCCCCTCTTAAATTGTCGTCCGTCCTCGGGCGAGGTATTAGAATAAGGACGAGACTTGATGTTGGCATGAATGAACTGTTTTGTGGATGTCCTCGGATGATTTCTTGTGGTTTTCCCGTGTCTGAAGCTCTGGGATGATACTGAATTTCGAAGGTACAGGCGTTTCCTCTGATGTTGTCATATCTCGGGTGGGAACCTTAATTTTTGCGTCTTCCGGCTTAGTATTTGATGCTTTGCCTTGCCAGTGGTTCTTATATCTGTGGAGATAGACTACGATCAAAAGAAAAATGGTTATGGAGGCAATTGTGAGTCCTCCGATCGTTTGAGATTTGAAAAGCTGCAGTCGAATCCTTGTGATTTCTTCCAGGTTTTCCATGTTAACTTGGTGTATTTCTTCGATGTCAGGAAGCTGGTTGATTGGTTCGATTTGCTTTCCGAAAATAGGTGTAGAAAACTCGGGACTGGTTAGAGTTTGAAGATTTTGTGTAAATGTTCGGTTAAGGATTGTCACCGTGCAGTTCTCCGTTTCAATAATCATAGGGGCTGCTATAATTCTGTCGTCGCCACAAGAGTCCGATACGTGTACCCTTGATGTGCTGTCTAAGAGAACTGTACCTGGAGTGATCTCTTTAACAACTATCCGGTTGGAATCTTTGAACATGTCACACTTGGCTGGTTGATTTGTTAGTATGCTGAAGATACACCCGTCGTTGAGTTTGTGAGTATTGTCGCATAATACGCACTGGCCAGTCTGCTTGTAGATGGACCTTTTGAATTTAGCTACGTATTGTGTTTCCATGTTGATTCTGCTACCGTTGATGTTCGTCGTCTCCAGCTGAATCAGGTCATAGTCTTGGTTCTCTACTATGGGAATTTTGATAATAAAGAAAACATGATCATCTTTGATAACTGCTACGCATTTGACAAATTCAAAAATTTCGTCTTCAAAATGGAGTTTAATACCCTGATTTTTAAGAAATTCTACAGTGTAATTTTTATCTTTGCATGACAAAATATTTTTGTTTAATATATTTGATTTAGAAAAAATAAATTGTTCTTCTATGTCTTCTAATGTTTTTATTATAATATCTACGTTCAAGATCAGATTAATTTCTTCTACTTCTGTTCTGAAAATTTCATTATTTGTTTTAAATCGTTTTACTAGTTTACCTATTGTAACTGATACCTTATTAATTGTTTTTTGCACTGAGTCGTTGATTTTAATCTGCTTATCATGATTATTTTTGAATTGGTTTATGGTAGATTGAATTTTTCCTAAATTATGCTGCATGATATCGAGATCATCTTGATCTGGGTTTCCTGCGATATATTTAATGACTGTTCCTAGTCCGTTTATCAAGCCTCTCTTGTATCTTTTTGGGAATAAACTGTTCAATTTGTCCTTGGCAATTTTTAATTTATATAAAAATGTATCTGATAAATGATCTGTTAAGTTTACTACATTACTGACGTTTTCAATATATAAAAGATTTGAGTTTATTTCCTCTAAATTAATTTGGTGGATCACTCTGTGGTATCCCGTTTTGATTTTAACTTTGTTTAAATTGAATGTTATTAATCCATTATGGTTGCTTATATCTTGGTATATTGTCGCGGCGGTTGTTGATATTAGTCTGTAAATGAGAATTTATTGAGTTGGTTTAGTTTTATGTTTTTAGGCGGTCTTTGTGTATTTTGACATCATTAATGTCTTTAAAAGTTAAATAATTATCATTTTTAACAGTTATGGTTTTATAAGGATCCTTATCCTTTGTTAGCCTTTGAGAGTTTTTTATGTACTGCATCTCTCCTGGCTCTAAAGGTTTAGGTTCTTCTTTGTTTTTATGTTGTTGTTCATATTTATTTTTCCTTTTGTTTAGCTCTAATTTAACCGCGGATTGGATTTTGTTGAAATTACTTGCGATTTCATCTAAATTTGTCGTATTTGCTACGTTGAAAATTACGTTTCGCGGCTTTTGGTTAATTGCGGAGTGAAACGTATTATTGTAGATATCTGTTAAAACATTCATGATATCATTTAATGACAAGTCGTTGTATTTTTTATGCAAAGTCCTATAGAGCTCGATCAACGTCGAATGGAATCGCTCTACGATTCCGTTCGAGTGTGAACTACTTGCGTAGTGAATCTCTATACCAAGGTCGTCGAGAAAGCCTTCGAAATCGATTGATCGAAACGAAGGTTCTTGATCGCATACTATAGTCTTTGGTCGTCCGAATTGTTTAATATGCTCCGTTATCGCTTTTTTCAGGTCGATAATGGTTCTAGTTGAAATGGGAATGATATTCGCAAATTTAGAAAATGAATCGACTATAGTAAGCCATTTTTGACCTTTCATAAAAAATACGTCGATATGAACTCGGTCCAAAGAAGATTCACCAAAAGTACTCTTTTTAATCAGTTTTGGGGGTTTTCTATCATATTTACTACTCTTGCACACATTACATGTGTTAATGAAAATTTTGAGTTTTCTATCCAGTTCGGGAAAAAAGTACTTTTGTAAAATCTGTTTTTTGTTTTCTTTCATTCCCCGGTGTCCATATTCGTGGGTTTGCTTTATTAGAGCGTCTTGTTCCGCATCTAATCTGACGTCTTCCAGTAGCCTCTCTGAAATAAAGACCTTAAATATTTTATTAGTTGAAAAGTGTTTATTATAGGTCTCTTGTATTAGTTGTAAAAGAGATACAGGGGCTTTGATGCAATTATTTCCTTTTGGATTGAGATAATTCTTGAATGCATTGACAATATCTATTTCATTGAATTCGGGTTTGACTATAATGTGTCGATTGTAATGGGGAAAGATACTCTCATGAATATCCGTTTCTATGTTCGCTATTCTGAAAATAAGTTGTGTTCTAAACAAATTAATGGGTTTTTCTGTACAATAGATGTAGTAATCGTCACTAGTATCAGCTGAATGAATTGTTTCTAAATCATCCTCGCTGGTTGTATTGGCGTTAACTTCGTCATCCGTTTTGATTCTCGACAAAGCGTCCGCTATAACGTTTTGTTTTCCAGGTTTATATTCGATTTCGTAATTGAATTCGCTAAGATCTACTTTCCATCTCAGTATTTTATCATTTTTACTTGTTAGAGAATATATTAGGGGTTTATGGTCTGTTACTAGTCGGAATTTACGACCAAATAGGTATGGTTTGAAGTGCTTTACAGCCCATACAATGGCTAAAAGCTCTTTTTCGGTAGTACTGTATCGTTCTTCTGATGCATTTAACGTTCTTGATGCATAAGCAATTGGCTGGTCCTTTCCTAGCGTACCCTGTGAGAGTACTGCGCCTATCGCGTAGTTGCTTGCATCCGTTGTCAATATAAATTCTTTCGAAAAATCCGGATATTTTAGAATAGGGTCTCGCATTAATATTTGCTTGCATTTTTCAAAACATTCTTCTATCTCGGGGGTGATTTTGAATTCCACATCATTTCGTAGTAATCTTGTTAAAGGTTTTACTAATTTGGCGAAATCTTTAATAAATCTGCGATAGTACCCCAAAGTTCCAAGAAATTGTTTGATTTCCTTTTCGTTTTTGGGTACTGGCCATGCTTTGATAACTTGGATTTTGTCTTCATTAGGGCGGACTCCTGCTTCTGTTACAGTATGTCCTAGGAATTGAACTTCTTTTCTAAAGAATTCGCACTTGTCTAGTTGAATCTTTAGTCTAGCGTCCTTAAGCTTCTGTAAAACCATTTTTAGATGTCTGACATGTTGATCTAAGGAACTTGAAAATATGATTATATCGTCCATATAGACGAAACAACATACTCCAATGAGTTCTCTTAATATGCAGTCCATCACTCGCTGGAAAGTTGCCGGGGCGTTTTTGAGGCCAAATGGCATCCGAGTAAACTCGTACTTTCCTCCGTTTACCGAAAAGGCTGTTTTTTCTGAGTCTTCCTCAGCTAACTGAATCTGATGGAAGCCAGAAACTAAATCGATTGTCGAGAAATATTTCGCTCTCCCCAATTTGTCTAAAATGTCTGTTATTTCAGGAATTGGGTATTTGTCATTTATCGTTTTTTCATTTAGTTTTCGATAATCGATAACTAAGCGAAATTTTTTTCGACCTGAAGCATCTGCCTTTTTTGGTACTACCCATACAGGAGATGTGTATGGTGAGATAGATTCTTTTATAATACCATCGGAAAGCATTTTTTTAATTTGCGTTTGTACTTCTTTTTCGAAAATATATGGGTATTTATACGATTTTGTGTGTACCGGTATATTGTCAACCGTACGAATGTTATGTTTGATTTTGTGAGTAAATGATAGTTTGTCACTTTCTTCATAAAGGATTTCTTTGTTTTGTGCGATTAATTTTTCCAAAGCAGACTTCTCTTCTATATTCATGTGATCATTTCTAATCATATGATTTGGCATGTCGGTTTGTATTGTAAATTTATCTGAGTGTAACGACTCATCGTCTTTCTCACTAGCCTGAGCTAATTGAGAATATGAATCTATTTGTTCGAAATCATTATCTCTAACATCAATCTCATTATTATTTATTTCAATTGCGGTTTTTGTATGGTTCTGAATTGCTATGAAAGCTGATTTATTTTGGCTTTTATATAATCCAGGTAATACGGTGAAATTTCTGTGGAGCCTTTCTTTGTCTATTAAAAAGTCTCCGTCCTTTTTTGTTTTGATTTTGATCATTTGAAATTCGAGATCAGTGGTATTTATTTTATGATTTACCGAAAACTTTTTTTCCAACTTTATGGTTTTCCTACCAATTTTTAGTGTGTTTTTCCCGATATCTAACTGGGCCTTAAGATCTCTCAGCGTTTCGTACCCAATTAATCCATCGAAGAAATCGTGGAAATTGAAAACATAAAACTTAACTTTCTTTTTAATTTGGAATACATCAAATGAGGCTGATTTTTCTATTTTGTGCTTGCCTCTAATGTTCGAAACGTGAATTCCAGTCTCTAATTTGCAGTTTTCTTCATTGACGTGCTTGGGCGATATGTAATTTTTATTGGCACCAGTGTCCACTAAAAATTTCAAATTGCCTTTAGTAGTGTGAATGACCAAGTAAGGAATAAAATTGTTATTCAACTCTTTATTCCTGGTGCATCGGCCACCTGAAAATTTAGCTCGTCTTCACAAAAGTATTCGTCGTCGTCCGGCTCCAATACTGAGTCGTCCGGCTGTTGAGCGGTTTCATATTCCCGTTCGCGTAAATTGCTGCACTTGCAATCTGTTTCCCAGCTGTCGTCGTGGTTATTCACCTCTATTCTGGATTTCGCGGTTCTCATGGAGACGTCATCGTCCAGGTTGGTTTTGTGATTTTTGAACTTGCCTGAGCCACTAGGTTTAGATTGGGCGGTATGGGAATAGTTGAATTTGGTTTTTTCTGGTGTGTTAATATTTTTATTCTCAAAATTTTTTGTTATTGCATGGCCTTTTTCTAATCTCTGTCTGAAAGATGCATTGGAGTGTTGCATTGATATGTAGTGTGCTTCCTCCAATGACTTCGGTCTATAGCTTCTGACATACATGGAGAGTTGTTCCCCATTCAAACCATCGATGTATCTGGTCAATGTCATTAAACTTATTAATTTATTAACGGCTTCAGTTGACGATTTATAATCTTTCATCTGAGCGGCTGTTGTTTTGATTGCCGTGTCAATTGATTTCATTTTATGGTAGTATTCGTTTAAGCTGTGTTTGCCTTGACGAATGTAAAACAAACTCTGTATGTGAGACGTAATGTCTCTTTTATCACCAAACGAGTTAAGAAGTACTTCCTTTATTTCGTCCCACTCTTTTGGGTTGCCGGAGGCAATTAACACTTCCCTGGCTTCACCTACTATTTTTGATTTGATTACCCGAATAATTTGTCGATATGTCGGCAGATCGTCTTCATAGTCTTCAAAAAGCTCTAAAGTTTGCTCTGTATCTTCGATCCACGCAAGCGTCTCTTTTCTGTTGCCAGAAAAATTTGGAATATTTTTTATAGGGTCTGGCGTCGCGAAGTTAAGAACTGGGTCTTTCGCTCGCCTATGCAATGCATTGATTGTATCAATTAAAGAGTTCTGATTCTCTGTTAATTTTTTAACTTGAGCAATCAGTTGATCTTTTGTAACTTCCACCGGTACGGGGTTATCCTCCGGTACTTGTTTTTGTTCCGTGCTCATCGCGTATTCACAGAAAGTAAACCACTAACGGAGATATGCGCTCACTCGCTAGCGTAACTTGAGATCGCTTGACACTTTTTTTGTTATTTTTGCACACTGCGGTGATGTGCTATTTAATTTCAATTACTTCTCGTGTTGAGAAAGCACTTATTCACTTTTCACTTATAAGGGTTATGAAAAATGTACTTACAGATATGCTAGCAGTATCATCTGGAGTCTTTGGTGTCCGCCGTAGGTTGTTGTGGTGGGTCCTTCCGTCGCTCTGCAGGGCACAAACTAGATGATGTTCGCTCACCAGCGGTTTCCCGGCGCTGCAGGTGTTCTCAGTGAACTTGCTTGGGTTGGTATTTCGTGCAGCTTTGCTTCCGTACGATCTAGGTCGATATCTTCCAAGTTTTGATATTCGCTCTCACTTTTTAGATTGTTCCACTTGATTCGATAAGAAACTTTACAACGCACTAATTCCACTCACTCCGTCGACTGCGCCATTTATAAGTTGATTGTTCAACTTTTGATAAAAAAAACAATTTATTGCTCTTAATAACTAATTACATTGGATCACACTTAAAGACTAACTCAAGAATTGGATTGAAAACACTTTTATATCATTGTTCTGCTGACTCGTCGTTCCTCCGGGTGGTTCGATTCTGGTGCAACCTTTGATCGTATGGTTCGATCGGTCCTGCGTTCGTCATCGGTTTTGGAAATGCGGCTGCATGGCTGGCTCGGTGTGTTTCTGCTGAGGTGGCTAATGGATGATGGCCTAGGGTGGTCGGTCAGGGTGTAACTTATATATATATATATATATATATATATATATATATATATATATATATATATATATATATATATATATATATATATATATATATATATATATATATATATATATATATATATATATATATATATATATATATATATATATATATATATATATATATATCAAGGAAAGACATGCCACACACACTCCCACCTACTGAGTTGTATATTACTTCTCTCATTAACATCCAACAAAAAAATTTTTTGCATGAATGTAATAAACACATTTTTTAAAAAAAAAATTATACAAAAACCAAACCACACAAAAAACCCCCCAAAAAATATAAATTATATAACATTTTTTTTGTTTTTTCCCTTTTTTTTTTTTTAAAAATTTATTCCCCCAACACTCCCAAATTTTTTTTTTTTTTTAGCGAATTCATTTTCGATTCAGTTCCAAACTGGATCGGGTATCAAAATTGGGTTGGCTTTTTGTGTGTTAAACATCAGTGTATACGGTTTTTAGGAGTTACAACTATCGGGTTGAGGTTTGCACTGACTATAAGTTCTGGACGGTTTGCTTTGAGGTGGAAAATCCGCTACCGCATTAAAGGACTTCAACACCGTCGATAGGTCTTGTACCCCGCATCGTAAAACCACTCAACTGTTCGCCAATACAGCGATCCGGAACTGTTGCAGCACATCCTATCGCTTATATCCAACGAAAAACACCTGGACTTCGGTTTATCGGACGTAACTTACGGCAGGTTTGTACAGCAGCTGTGTCGAGACTTCCCTCGGGATCGTGTGCCCTATCAAATCTCTTAAACGTGCGGTCGTTCATATTCATTATCGATTTGGCTAGTCCGGCTTCGCGAATACGGAGAGCCGTTCGTCATGACGATCATTAAGTTCCTCCAACGACGTTTCCCGCAAATTATGATGGGTAAGTTTGCCGACGAACAGATCCCGAATTCGACCCAGCTACCCCCAGAGACGTTGACCACTATATTGTTTGCAGGTGTATGTCGGGAATATTAGCCAAGAAGTAGCTGAAATCATAATGAGTATGACTCAGTGCAACCTGCTATTGTCTAGTAAGAACCGAGCCCAACAAGTACGACAGCAACAACAGCCTCCCCCACCAGGTGTGTTCAGGCCGCATCGTGTTCTGGAAGGTCCTTTCAGTGCATCTGCTCTTGGCGTGCAAACCTTCCCAGGGCCATCGGTCGAATTGGCAAGCAATATGGCAGGATTGAACCTGGGTGTTCCTGGTAATAGTGCTTTCAGTTTCGGAAGCGCTCTTGGAAATCTTGTATCAACACCAACGTCACCTTCCAGACTTCTTGAAGGCCTCCGAACAGCTCCTTCTCGTTAATGTCGATGCCGCCAAGCGCCCCTGTAGGAAACATTTTACGCCTACCGCAAACTCCCACTGGGGATAAACCAGGGGGTTAGTCACTCTGCCACGTTGTGTTTGTGTTCAGTGTGTCGGAAGGTGTTTCTGGGTTTCAACTTATCTGTCAATACTACAATCGAAAATTTATGATTATTGGCAACCATGGACCTATTTGGCGGTTAGTTCACGCACACTTATGTATCATTTAAATCACATGAGCGCAAGTGAGAGGGAAACAAAACAGTGAGAAAACAAACAATCGATTCGCCTAAGTGGTACCAGATATGAATTTATCTTTCATGTGGTGGCGAGTGTGTTTGAAGTGTGGTGGATTGTGTTTTTTAGGGTGCTAACACAAGGTGGTCATTCCGCATCGAACGCTGAAGTGCTTCGGTCGATTTTTTTTCACTCCGCACTACGTTTTGTTTTTCAACCTTGGTTGAACCAACCACGTGATTATTGTGAAAAAAGAAGTGAATTGTTTTCAACCGCCGAAATCCAGCCGAGTGTTCCTGAGGAAAGCAGGCATTCCCGGCCGAGTCCGACGGATGCTCTGTCCAGCCAGTACCGTTTTCAAACTCCCGAGAGAGCAAGCGTAACCCCACAATCATCATCGTAGCAGGGAAGTTCATCGCTCTACCACAGCCGGTGCTTTGTTTCGAGCAACAGCGGCAAAGGCAATAGCAAACACAACAGCAGCGTAAGGGGCAAGTAGCACATTTTTGTTGTTTTTGTTCCCACTGGTAGTGCTTTGTGTATCTCTCTCCCATATAGTAAAATCGTTGTCTGTAGGAGGGCTCAAAAAAAAATCTGATATAATTTTTTTATTTTGTTTTCAATTTATTTTATTCATTTTTTTTAATTCAATTTAATTTTGCATGGATGTTTCTAAGGGGGGCGAGTTGCCGCCCAAAGATGTTTTTAGGGCGCGCTGTTATCAGCCGTCTTCTGCCTCTCCTTGGGTTGTCTACTTTCGGCAGAAAGTGAAAGCCCTAGACTTTTTGGGCATAAAAAGAAATTTGACGCGTCGTTATCCGGGGACCGAATTTCATCAGGTCAACCGAAACAAACTGCGTGTTACTGCACCTACATATAAAATTGCAAATGAAATTGCTAGTGATGAAGGTTATAATGTCGAGTACTACGTCTACATCCCATCTCGAGATGTGGAGATAGATGGTGTGGTTTCTGCAGAGAGCCTGACGTGTGAAGACGTTATGGAAGGTAAGGGGCGACTTCCAGATTCTGCTTCGTCTACCATTGAGATTCTGGAATGCAAACAATTGCATGCAGGATCAATGGTAGATGGAAAAAAAGACGTATTCACCGTCGGACTCGCTTCAAGTGACCTTCGCCGGATCAATTCTCCCAAAATTTGTTGAAATTGATAAAGTTTTTTTTTTCCCAGTGCGCTTTTTTGTACCAAGGGTATTTAATTGTACCAAGTGCAAACAGTTGGGTCATACGGCTACTTTTTGCGACCACAAGCCCCGTTGTGGCAAATGCGGCCAAAGGCATCTAGAGGATGCTTGCCAACAGGAAGCAACAAAGTGTGCTTACTGTGGCAAAGAGCCTCTCCACGATTTGCAGAACTGCCCCGTGTACAAGAAGCGCACTGGTAACGTGAGACGTTCCATACAAGAACGCTCCAAGCAGACGTATGCAGAAATGTTAAAGTCGCAAAACGGAGCGTCTGCATCGTCTGTATCAGCCGCTCAAAATGAAAATCCTTTTTTGATTTTGTCTTCCGATGAACTGGACTCTGACGAAGCTGATGAGAGTGGATTTCCGGAGGTACACGCCCCCGGTAAAAGAAAGCCTACTAGTTCTCCGGGTGTGCGCCGGAAACAAATAAAACCTCCTCTCAAAAGCTTGCAAAAAATTGGAGGTAGAGGGGGTCAATTTAAAAACCGAATAAACCGGTAATAGCTGATGCATCCGTTCCTAGCTGTAGCTATACCAACCCGCCGCTACCTAATAACAGTAACCGTAAGAGGTTACCAAAAACTACGTCTTCTCGCAATTCTAAGAATATTCCGTCCAAGCGAGGTAAGATTAATTTTAGGGACATTGTGGATAACATTTTAAATGTTCTTGGCCTTTCGGATGCTTCACTGCTCCGAGGAATTATTGACCTGTTTATTCCTATAGTTGGAAACTACTTCAAGCAATTGACTGTATCATGGCCCCTCATTGGTGAATTCATATCTTTCGATGAATAATTCGTCGAGTGAGGATCAAGATATGATCACCGTATTACAATGGAACTGTCGTAGTCTAATACCTAAATTAGACTCGTTAAAGTATTTGATTCACAATTCTGATTGTGATATATTTGCTCTCTGTGAAACATGGCTTTCATCCGAAGATGAATTCAACTTCCACGATTTTAACATTATTCGCCTGGACCGAGATGATTCATATGGTGGCGTACTTCTGGGGATCAAAAAGTGCTACCCCTTCTATAAAATCTCACTCCCAATAATCTCAGGCATTGAAATCGTCGCTTGCCAAATTAATGTAAAGAATAAAGATCTTTGCATAGCTTCCGTCTATGTCCCTCCGAGGGCATCAATAAACCGCCGTCAACTTTGGAGTTCAATTACATTACTTCCATCTCCTTCCATCCTCTTATTCTGGGCGATCTGAAATCCCACGGTACTGCTTGGGGCGAACAATACGATGACGACAGAGCGGGTATTTTCTATGACTTATGCGACGATTTCAACTTGACCATCTTGAACACTGGGGAAGCGACACGAATAGCAAAACCTCCTGCCAGGGAGAGTCGACTTGACATATCGTTGTGTTCTAATTCACTATCATTAGATTGTCTGTGGAAGGTAATCAATGATCCCCATGGTAGTGATCACTTACCAATTATTATCTCAATCACAAATAGTTTTCACAAAACAGACCAGTCAATACATGTTCCTTATGACCTCACGAGGCATATTGATTGGCAACATTTTGCATCGGCGGTAACCCTTGGTATTGATTCTACCGATCCTCTTCCACCATTAGAAGAGTATCGTTTCCTTTCCGACCTGATGTACAAAAGTGCATTAGAAGCTCAGAAACGACGTGTTCCAAGTGCATCCCTCAAAAGAAGACCCGCCACCCCTGGATGGGATGATGAATGCACTAAGTTGTATCTTGAGAAATCCGATGCGTTTAAAGATTATCGTAGACATGAAACATGTGAGCTTTTTGATAAGTACCTCAAGCTTGAAAAAAAGCTTAAAAACCTACTCAAAGCAAAGAAACGCAATTACTGGCGTTCGATTGTAGAGGGACTATCTAGGGAGACCTCGATGACAACGCTTTGCAGAAAGGCTCGTTACATGCGAAACCGCTCATCCTCCAATGAGAGTGAAGAATACTCCATGCAGTGGATATTCGACTTCGCTAAAAAGGTTTGTCCAGACTCTGTCCCAACACAACCGAATTTACGGGATACTACCCGAAATAACGGTTCTCTGGCCGAACCATTCACAATGTTGGAATTTTCAATGGCACTTCTTTCATCGAATA